>SJYV01051533.1:646512-783153 GCA_006410875.1 Neotragus pygmaeus | reverse complement strand
GTCCCGTCACCCCCTGCCTGCTTATAGCCGTATACGCGTTCTCTACATTTGTGTCTCTGTTTTGGCTTTGGAAATAAGTTTCACATGTATCACTTTTCTAGACTCTGCGTATAGTCAATATTATAAGATATTTTCCTCTGTCTGATTATTTCATTCTGTATGACAATCTCTAGGTCCATCCGCCCACATCTCTGCAGATGGCACAATTTTGTTCCTTTCTATGGCTGAGTAATAATTCCGTGTATGTGTATATATACACCACAGCTTTATCCATTCGTCTGTTGATGGGCATTTAGGTTGCTTCTGTGACCGGGCTACTGTAAATAGTGCTGTAGGGAACATTGGGGTGCATGTATCTTTTTTGAATTATAGTTTTCTCTGGATATATGCCCAGTAGTGGGATTGCTGGGTCATATGGTAGTTCTGTTCTCAGCTTTTTAAGGAACCTCTATACTGTTCGCCACAGTGGCTGTTTGAGTTTACCTTCCTGCCAAAGTGCGGAAGGGTTCTCTTTTCTCTGCCTTCTCTCCAGTGTTTATTGTTTGTAGATTTTTTGATGATGGCCATTTTGATTGCCGTGAGGTAATACCTCATTGTAGTTTCAATTTGCATTTCTCTAATAATTAGTGACATTGAGCGTGTTTCCTTGTGTTTATTGGCCATCTCTCTGTCTTTGGAGAAATGTCTATTTAGGTCTTCCACCCATTTTTTGATTGGGTGGTTTGTTTTTTGGAAATTAAGCTGTATGAGCTGTTTATGTATTTTGGAGATTAATCCCTTGTCAGTTGCTTCATTTGCAAATATTTTCTGCCATTCTCAGGGCTGTCTTTTTGTCTTGTTTATGTTTTCTTTGCTGTGCAAAAGCTTTTAAGTCTAATTAGGTCCCATGTTTATGTTTGTTTTTATTTTCATTGTAACCCAGGTTTGTTGGTTTTCCTCTTCTGTTCCCTCTGTGGTCTAACCCTCAGAAATCTAGCTCTTTCACTCCCACCACTTGAGGCTGTCCAGGTGACTCGATTCTGTAGCCCTCGTTTCTTTCACCCTGGCTTTTGGCCGTATCTTTCTGGTCGTGTGGGTGAGTGTAACATGCCGTGAACTGAGTCTGCCCCCAGAGCTGTGCTCAGTGTTGCCACTCGCTCTGTGGCTCGGGCGGTTGACTCACCTCTCTTGATCTTGGCGTCCTCAGTCAGATGGATGCTAGGGCTGGATTAGAGTCTGAAGTCCTGTGCAACTGTATCATCAGCTGTGAGAAGGTGCTTTCAGAAATGTCTTGCTCAGCACATGTGGGACCACATGCATCATCCTGCTCCCCAAACAAGTTTCTGGCTTTTCCCGCCTGCCCTCTCTCAGGAAATCCATGCTTTCTCCTATGGCCTTTCCCTCGCATTTGTCCTCACCATGGGGCCAGTTATTTTGTGGCTAGTTCTTCAGTTAATCCTGACTTCTGGCTCTTCCTGGAACATCCCTTTAGCCCTTTTCAGCTTTGTATCTGGATTCACGTTGTTTCCTTTGTCTGTCCTATTCAAGTCATTTCCTCTGAGCCTATGTTGTGGCCAGTTAAGCCTCAACTGTCTTTCTAGACTGAGTTCAGGTGACGGCTTCATCCGCATGGGAAGTGGTTCTCCCTCTCTCAACTCCCATGACTGGCAGTGCATCAGTATGCTTGGTACTTCAGGTGTTCGTGTATATACGTTTTTCTTGCTTTCTTGTGTACTCTCCTTGAGTATAGGTACCACATTTACACACTGTAATTTTGCATCCCACAGTGTCTTGGCACAATTCTTTGTATTAGTAGTTTTGCAATTAATTCCAGTCTTGAAATTCAGAGAATCCTGTTTCCCTGTCCTGTCTCAGAGTTGGAGAGATTCTTCAACTCTTGGGTAATAGTTTTAGCTTCTCCAAAGCACAGCTGGCCACACTACATTGTTGTCGTCGTCCGACTCTTTGCAACCCTGTGGTCACCGGGGTCCTCTGTCCATGGGCTTTCCCATGTGGAAGTGGGTTGCCGTTTCCTTCTCAGGGGATCTTCCTGACCCAGGGATCAAACCCGCACCCCCTGCCTTGGGAGATGGGTTCTTTCCTGCTGGAGCTGCTGGGGAAGCGCTTGCATTGCTTACTATCCTGGAGCAGCTAAAGGGAGTCATCAGCGTTGATTGGGAGCTTATGTACCACATGCTGGGCAGTGTGCTTGTTAGTGTATTTTTTCACTTAAAAAAAATCTTCTTCATGTACTGTTATTCTTCTCATTTTACAAATAAAGACACTTAGATCTAGAGAAATAAGTAGCTTCTTTAGCATCCCTTAGTTAGAAAGTGGCAGTGCTGGGTCTCTGACCCAAGCCATCTCATCCTGGAGATGAGCCGCATTCTGAACTCGTGTGATGTTCTTTTCTCTGAAACATGTTTGCTGCCAGTTGGCCCTTATATGTTTTATGTTTATTTTCTAGCACTTAACAAATATCTTGCATGGATTTTTTTTTCATTTCTCCCCAGCCACCCAAACCAGCTGTCCCTCTATTGTTCTTTCTGATTCTGGTGAAGGGTATGCCAGACTTCAAGCCTAAGACTCACACGTAATTTTTCCCTTTCCTTCCTGTGAGTTGTCCCTAGTAATGCTGTATCCCTGTTTCATCCTTTCTGGTTTCTTTCTTCTTCACCCAGGCCCTCCATGTCCAGTCCTGGATTGTAATGGCTGACTTTCCTTCCTTCTTTCTCTCATTTTTATATAGTCCTTCTGAAAGTGTTGCCTGTCACCCATCTCTCTCCAGGTAAAAATCTGTTTTTCCTGTAGCGGGGGGTTCCTAAAAGCCATTTTTCAAGCTGTGTCACAGTCAACTGTGGGGCCTCGTTTCAAGCATATAAAGTCCTTACTATAATACTGTGAAGCCAGTACTGTTGTTTCCAGTTTACGGATGAGAAAATAGAGGCTCAGTGAGACTGTCCCTCTCACAAGATCACTGCTATTGGTGGTCTCTGTATTTTTAAACTCCCCAGATTCTGTTGCCCTTGTGGTTTTCGAAAACACCAGGCAGCCTTCAACCCCTTTTAGAATGCTTCCCTTATGTCTTGCGATTCTCTGTGGTTCCCCCTCCATCTAATGGATCTGACATTCTGTAGATTTTAATCTTGACCATACCCACCTTGCTGATGTCTTTCCCGATAGCATCCTCCTGAGCTTGGTTCTTTCCCTGGCTCTCTGACTTCCTGTCCAGACTCCTTTTCAACATTCCCTCACAGTTTGACCTATCCTTGACTTGGTTCCCCCACTTCATATACTCCCTGAGTATCATCCATACTTGAGGCCTCAGCTACCTGAATATAACAGGAACACCCAAATCTGTATCTCTGACCCCAGCCCATTTTCCGGCTGTTTCTGACATTTCACCATTAACACTGTTGGCTGCTCCATCATTTGAGCTGGAACCCTGGATCAAGGACCAGAGCTTGGAGTTAGAAGTCTAGGTTGGAACTGCACTCTCCCACTCTTTCGATAGTATCACCAACTCAGTGGACACGAATTTGAGCAAACTCCAGGAGATGGTGGCTGACAGAAGACCCTTTCGTGCTGCAGTCCACAAGGTCAAAGAGCAAAGAGGTCACGAGCCAACAGAGGTCCACGACAGAGGTCAGAGCCAACCGGACTTAGCGACTCAACAACAGCAGCAACTCTAGCTGGGTATCTTTGGCAGGTCACTTAGCCTCTCTCAAACTTAGATTCCTTATCTGGAAAGTGGGAATAACATTGCTTTCTTCACGGTATTATTGTGAAGATTCAGCGAGAGCATGTAGAAAAAACAGTCATTTGATCGCTATCTGTGGAGTCCTCCCATGTCTATCAAGTACTGTGATGGATGCTAGGAGATAGTGGTGAGCAAGGCTGCCCTCACGGGCTCCACTTGGCTGGTTTTGCCTCCTTAGTCTCTAATATTCCCTTTTTTCTCCTTTCAGTTTGCCACTACGTTAGTTCAGGGTCTCATCACCTTTTGTTCAGACTTTTACAACCGCTTCTTACTTAATCTCCTTGCCTCCACATAGCTACCAGTGTTCGTTTTAAATTGGGAATTCAAGTGACACTTCCCTGCTTGAGATCCTTTAGCGGGGCTCCCACTGGGCACACATGGACTGTAGGGAGGATTGCATGGAGATAGATACTGAATCCACTTCTGAGCTCAGCAGAGAAGGGCTCAATGGCATAATATTTACGTCTGCCAGAGGTGCAGACAGAAAGTGGTGCCAAGTGCCACATATTTGCCAGTCCTTATATAGGACAAAGTTCAGACTCTACACACGGTCCTCAGGACACTGCTGGATGGGGATCCAGCCTACTTCTCATCTCTCGCAATTTCCTCCTGAGCTCCCCAGCTGCTAGTCCTGCAGAACTGTACTCCTGCATAGATCCCTCTCCCTGAATGACTTCATCAGTCTCTCCTTAAGGAAAGCTCCGTTTGTCCTTTGACGTTCAGATCTGTTGCCTCCTCTGGAAGTCGTCACCACCCTTTCTCAGCAAGATCATTTCCTTCTCTGCCCTATAGAGCCTTTTCCTCCCTCCATACCTCCTCCCTTCCTCCTTCCTCCCTCGCTCCCTCCTTTCCTTCCTTCTTAATATAATTCACGTACTGTAAATTTCCACCATTTTTAAGTGTTTAATTCAGTGATTTTTGTTACATCACAAGATTATGCACCTATCACTACTATATAATTCCAGAACATTTCTTTTCTACAAAAAGAAACTTGGACTCATTAAGCAGTCATTCCCTCTTCTCCCTTCTCCCTACCCCCTGGTAACAGCTAATCTACTGTCTGTTTCAATGGTTTTGCCTATTCTAGGTGTTTCAGATACATGGTCTCATACAATACGTGGCCTTCTGTGACTGGCTTGTTCCACTTAGCATAGTATTTTCAAAACTTGCCCATGTTAGTACTTCATTCCCTTTTATTGCTTGATAATATTCCACTCTGTGGATATGCTATATACATTTTGTCTATCTAGTCATCAGTTGTTGGAAGAAAAACTTTGGTCATACATTGTACTTTGGCTTCCCTAGTGGCTCAGGCAGTAAAGAATCCACCTGCATTGCAGGAGACCTGGGTTCGATCCCTGGGTCAGGAAGATCCCCTGGAGAAGGCAATGGCAAGCCACTCCAGTATTCTTGCCTGGAGAATCCCATGAACAGAGGAGCCTGGTGGGCTACAGTCCNGAACTTGGGGCTGGAGACAGATAAAGGTTTAAAACAAGTCCCAGGAGTCAGTTTTGCAGACAGCTCAGATCACTGGAGTCCAGGCCCTTCTCTGTGCAGAGCGCAATGCAACTTCCCTCAGAGCTGGCCTTGGGCATAGGCAGAATGGTGTCAATGATTCCTGGTGCTTTGAGCTACTTGAGGAAGGCTTCCTTCAGCCAAAGATCACTTTACAACTAAACCCTCCCCTCCTGATCAAGGAATATCTGAAATTTGTAATGCATTCATATGAACTAAATATTGCCCCCTTTAAACATTGCATTTTGTGAAAAACTTCCTTGAAGAGAAGAGCTTCTAGCTTGGTTGCTTTGACGAGCTTTCTTCATGAGTGGAAAGGACTAGGGGCAGGAAGAACCCCGAGTGTTAATGAGTCGGGAAAGCAGATGAAGGAAGTGTTGGCAGAGAGACATTGGCTAGTAGCAGTGAAGGGATCACCGAAAGGGATATCCTAAAGAAACTGGTGACATCGTCTAGCCCCACCTGTGGACGAGACTGATAGTCAGGAGTTGGCTGTGGCCTCTATCTCAATATCCTTGAAATTCTTGACCCTCAACTGCTGCAAAGGTCTTTAGCAAATACTTTCAGCAATCTGGAAGACAGAAGATAAGTGTCCCAAGTACTAGCTCAGTAGCTGGTCATGGACTCAGTATTTGTGGAATATATGAATCAAATGTATGCAGCATGTACCTGTGCAGCCATCTCTATCGATAAAGCATTCTAGCCTGGTTGCTGGAGCCCTTGACCAAAGCTTTGGTGCCTGTGGAACAGGTTCATAACTCTAGGAGATACGGAGTGAAACGGACCTGAAATCAAAAGGTCTGAGATTCCACATCTGTCAAGCAGCAACAAAAATCATTCAGTCCCTGCCTATCTTAGAGAAGTGCTATTTGGTTGTAAAAATGAGAGGTTATATGTAAGTGTTGACAACCTGAAAGTATCCACAGAGAAAAAAGTGTTATCTTTTCTTGTCTGCTCTTTGTGGAGTTATTGGTGGTTGAAGACTTTCTTTTTCTCACTTCAGGTAGAACGAGGGTTGTTCTTAGCTCATCCATTTGGACGTCCCTGTTAAGTACCACTCAGAATCAGGTTCCCAAGAACAATTGAAAGTGAGAGCAGATTGTTCAGGAGAGTTGGAGTGATGTTGTAGGTGGAGGTTGGAGTGAAATGAAATTTTCTAGTTAAATGGGGAACTTGGAGGGATCACAAAGGACTGGTTGAAGCTGGGTTGCAGCTTCCATTGGTGCTATAGGGAACTGAGAGACCATGATAAAGAGTCATCGCAGAAGTGATCCTTGTGGAAGGTGACAGCCATTGTTGTTTTCTGAGAGTGGAAACAAGGTTAAGAATGCCTAGGAGACTACTTGTTACAAGCTGAGCTGGAGTGAAATAGACCCAAACCAAATTTCAGGGAAGACGGCGAGGCACAGACTCAAGAAGGGTGTGCATGTGAATATATGTGAGTGTGTGTGTATATACTGAGGGAGTGGGGGCAAACTATCAGCTAATCCTTTGGCCACAATAGAAGAGAGATGAGGACTGCTAAAAAATTTGAGGGCCTGCAAAAGGTGAAAAGCTAGCTAGAAGCAAAAATAGGGAAAGTCTGAGGAGAGGGTAAGCTGAAAACATCTTTGGATAATTTAGAATAAAATGAGCATATCTTGTTTTATTTTTCTTTTTCCTTAGTTCATTTGCTGTGGTGAAATATTATATACATTCAATGGAATTTTGTATTAGGAATCTGTTGAATGCATCAGAATTTCCAAATGGGCCAATGCCTCATGCATTAGGGCATTTATGGGGTGAGGGTCAGAAATATGTATCCAAAATTGCCTATTTCTTAGCTCACAGTTTTATCGGCCCTGCTATTTCTGTTAGGGAGCCAGTGTTCTCTCAGACTTGGAGTGCTTTCCTCACTTATGTACTTGTTTATATATAAAAAACTTACATTAATGAAACTCTTTCCGGACACATAATTCCAGGAATGTTTTATGCCTTTGTTATTAGGCTTTCGATAAAATTTTCTAATTAAGTCAGCGTGACACTCAGCCAAAGAACAGATTACTTCAGCATCTCCTCCCATGTTCCCTTTGTGTGCAGTTTACTCTGAAAGCAACACAANGCATTGCTTACTATCCTGGAGCAGCTAAAGGGAGTCATCAGCGTTGATTGGGAGCTTATGTACCACATGCTGGGCAGTGTGCTTGTTAGTGTATTTTTTCACTTAAAAAAAATCTTCTTCATGTACTGTTATTCTTCTCATTTTACAAATAAAGACACCTAGATCTAGAGAAATAAGTAGCTTCTTTAGCATCCCTTAGTTAGAAAGTGGCAGTGCTGGGTCTCTGACCCAAGCCATCTCATCCTGGAGATGAGCCGCATTCTGAACTCGTGTGATGTTCTTTTCTCTGAAACATGTTTGCTGCCAGTTGGCCCTTATATGTTTTATGTTTATTTTCTAGCACTTAACAAATATCTTGCATGGATTTTTTTTTCATTTCTCCCCAGCCACCCAAACCAGCTGTCCCTCTATTGTTCTTTCTGATTCTGGTGAAGGGTATGCCAGACTTCAAGCCTAAGACTCACACGTAATTTTTCCCTTTCCTTCCTGTGAGTTGTCCCTAGTAATGCTGTATCCCTGTTTCATCCTTTCTGGTTTCTTTCTTCTTCACCCAGGCCCTCCATGTCCAGTCCTGGATTGTAATGGCTGACTTTCCTTCCTTCTTTCTCTCATTTTTATATAGTCCTTCTGAAAGTGTTGCCTGTCACCCATCTCTCTCCAGGTAAAAATCTGTTTTTCCTGTAGCGGGGGGTTCCTAAAAGCCATTTTTCAAGCTGTGTCACAGTCAACTGTGGGGCCTCGTTTCAAGCATATAAAGTCCTTACTATAATACTGTGAAGCCAGTACTGTTGTTTCCAGTTTACGGATGAGAAAATAGAGGCTCAGTGAGACTGTCCCTCTCACAAGATCACTGCTATTGGTGGTCTCTGTATTTTTAAACTCCCCAGATTCTGTTGCCCTTGTGGTTTTCGAAAACACCAGGCAGCCTTCAACCCCTTTTAGAATGCTTCCCTTATGTCTTGCGATTCTCTGTGGTTCCCCCTCCATCTAATGGATCTGACATTCTGTAGATTTTAATCTTGACCATACCCACCTTGCTGATGTCTTTCCCGATAGCATCCTCCTGAGCTTGGTTCTTTCCCTGGCTCTCTGACTTCCTGTCCAGACTCCTTTTCAACATTCCCTCACAGTTTGACCTATCCTTGACTTGGTTCCCCCACTTCATATACTCCCTGAGTATCATCCATACTTGAGGCCTCAGCTACCTGAATATAACAGGAACACCCAAATCTGTATCTCTGATCCCAGCCCATTTTCCGGCTGTTTCTGACATTTCACCATTAACACTGTTGGCTGCTCCATCATTTGAGCTGGAACCCTGGATCAAGGACCAGAGCTTGGAGTTAGAAGTCTAGGTTGGAACTGCACTCTCCCACTCTTTCGATAGTATCACCAACTCAGTGGACACGAATTTGAGCAAACTCCAGGAGATGGTGGCTGACAGAAGACCCTTTCGTGCTGCAGTCCACAAGGTCAAAGAGCAAAGAGGTCACGAGCCAACAGAGGTCCACGACAGAGGTCAGAGCCAACCGGACTTAGCGACTCAACAACAGCAGCAACTCTAGCTGGGTATCTTTGGCAGGTCACTTAGCCTCTCTCAAACTTAGATTCCTTATCTGGAAAGTGGGAATAACATTGCTTTCTTCACGGTATTATTGTGAAGATTCAGCGAGAGCATGTAGAAAAAACAGTCATTTGATCGCTATCTGTGGAGTCCTCCCATGTCTATCAAGTACTGTGATGGATGCTAGGAGATAGTGGTGAGCAAGGCTGCCCTCACGGGCTCCACTTGGCTGGTTTTGCCTCCTTAGTCTCTAATATTCCCTTTTTTCTCCTTTCACTTTGCCACTACGTTAGTTCAGGGTCTCATCACCTTTTGTTCAGACTTTTACAACCGCTTCTTACTTAATCTCCTTGCCTCCACATAGCTACCAGTGTTCGTTTTAAATTGGGAATTCAAGTGACACTTCCCTGCTTGAGATCCTTTAGCGGGGCTCCCACTGGGCACACATGGACTGTAGGGAGGATTGCATGGAGATAGATACTGAATCCACTTCTGAGCTCAGCAGAGAAGGGCTCAATGGCATAATATTTACGTCTGCCAGAGGTGCAGACAGAAAGTGGTGCCAAGTGCCACATATTTGCCAGTCCTTATATAGGACAAAGTTCAGACTCTACACACGGTCCTCAGGACACTGCTGGATGGGGATCCAGCCTACTTCTCATCTCTCGCAATTTCCTCCTGAGCTCCCCAGCTGCTAGTCCTGCAGAACTGTACTCCTGCATAGATCCCTCTCCCTGAATGACTTCATCAGTCTCTCCTTAAGGAAAGCTCCGTTTGTCCTTTGACGTTCAGATCTGTTGCCTCCTCTGGAAGTCGTCACCACCCTTTCTCAGCAAGATCATTTCCTTCTCTGCCCTATAGAGCCTTTTCCTCCCTCCATACCTCCTCCCTTCCTCCTTCCTCCCTCGCTCCCTCCTTTCCTTCCTTCTTAATATAATTCACGTACTGTAAATTTCCACCATTTTTAAGTGTTTAATTCAGTAATTTTTGTTACATCACAAGATTATGCACCTATCACTACTATATAATTCCAGAACATTTCTTTTCTACAAAAAGAAACTTGGACTCATTAAGCAGTCATTCCCTCTTCTCCCTTCTCCCTACCCCCTGGTAACAGCTAATCTACTGTCTGTTTCAATGGTTTTGCCTATTCTAGGTGTTTCAGATACATGGTCTCATACAATACGTGGCCTTCTGTGACTGGCTTGTTCCACTTAGCATAGTATTTTCAAAACTTGCCCATGTTAGTACTTCATTCCCTTTTATTGCTTGATAATATTCCACTCTGTGGATATGCTATATACATTTTGTCTATCTAGTCATCAGTTGTTGGAAGAAAAACTTTGGTCATACATTGTACTTTGGCTTCCCTAGTGGCTCAGGCAGTAAAGAATCCACCTGCATTGCAGGAGACCTGGGTTCGATCCCTGGGTCAGGAAGATCCCCTGGAGAAGGCAATGGCAAGCCACTCCAGTATTCTTGCCTGGAGAATCCCATGAACAGAGGAGCCTGGTGGGCTACAGTCCATGCGGTTGCAAAGAGCCAGGCACGACTGAGTGACACTTTCACTTTCTTTCATGCTCATGGTGTGTGTTTACATGTCTGTGTCAGTTGACTGGATGATTCCTGTTCACTCTATGAACAGGTTCTCTCATCTCTGGATCTTCAGTACCTGCCAGTACTGGCCAATAGTAGATGCTTAATGATGAGTCATTTTATCTCCTTTTCCAGAAAACTTATAAATATTTTCTGCCTTTTCAGCACTTCTCAGATCTAAGTCATGGTTCCTGTGTGGAGTGTCTTCTCCCCTCCACACTTATCTAAGTCAGCCTTGCTTCTGGGGTTGTCTCAAGGTCCGCTTCCTCCAGGAAGCCTTCTAACAGCATTTAAACCTCAATCTCTGTTGCTTTCTTCTCGGAACTCTGGTATAGTTTGGATCTCTATCATTCATTAGGCACTTGTAGTCTTACCTTAAGTAGGTTGACACTAAGCCCAACAACACTTAAGATTCCCTTTTTGCACTCCCGGTACAAAGAGGTTCTGTAATTAATGTAATGGAATTATATCTAACCTTCTACCTTGCTTAAATTCAATCATACAGTTTACAAATGAAGACAGAAAGTAACGAATAATGGTTTAAATAATGGGATAATTTATACTCACCATTTTACTCAGTAAGTGAGTACCCAAAGGCAGTGGATACAGTCGGTGTTGTTACAGTTAAAATGATTGACACAACCTATAAATGTCAAGAATTCTTGATCACTGTTTAGGTGATGTGATGCTGAGTTGGACGTATTCAGTAGTAGGGTGGCAGGGGAGAAGAACTGAACGCCCATGAAGAATTGCTGAACCGGTTCAGGCAGCAAAATACATTAAGGGTTCTTATACTCTTTTGGAAATATTTTTGATGTATACATCTGTAGAAAATAGACCCTAGTGGCTCATATGGTAAAGAATCTGCCTGCTGTGGAGGAGACCCGGGTTCAATCCCTGAGTGAGGAAAATCCCCTGGAGAAGGGAATGGCTGCCCTCTCCAGTATTCTTGCCTGGAGAATTCAATGGACAGAGGAGCCTGGTGAGCTACAGTCCGTGGGGTCGCAGAGAGTCAGACACGACTAAGCAACTAACACTTTCACTTTCTCTGGGAATACATACAGAAAACTATTCATACAATCGAAAAGGCCTTTGAAGGATGAGTCTAACTGTGGATGGTCTTTTTTACGTGCTGCTTTAGGCCCTCATGGGAACCCTAGCTCAGATGGATCTCTGTAGTAGACAGTCGGTGAGCTGTGGTTGGCAGTGTGAGGGCTTGCCTGTTGGTCATTGGCTGTGGCTACCGATAGGAACAGTCACAGCCTGAAAATACGATGCTGCTCAGGATGAGGGGGAGGCCAAACAGGATTTGTTCACTGATGACTTTGTAGAGAGAGAATACATGTATAAAGAAATTGGTCTTACAGTTATAAAGTCATATATCCATTTATTGTAAAACAAAAGAATAAAGAAGAAGAAAATAATACCTTTTTTGGTAAAACTGTCACCGAGAGATAAAAATGTTTAATAATCTTTTGGTGCTTTTCCTTCTTGTCTTTTTTTTTTTTTTTGCTATGCATATATATACTTGCAAATGTGTAATTCTGTTTTCAAAACTGGGATCTTATTAAGTTTTTTTCCACTTGTTATACATTATATTGTTAAGACGGTCTTAAAAATCTACCTCTGAAAGTTTGCTCTACTGTATCTATTTTATGTTCTCAAAAAGATTTTTCCTGATAGGTCGGAAGATCTTTGGCAGAGCCATGTATTCATGTATTGATAGATTTGCTCATGAGCTTCGCCAGGACTCTCTTGCACGCTCTGGTTAGGGCAAGCTGGAATTCGTTGATTGACCCAATCAGCGCGCTCAGTGCAGATTCCTCTGTCGGAGACTTGAGACCTGATCTCATCGGTCAACTGCCCCTGTTAGACCTGCCCTTCTAATGACTCTGCAGTAGACATTTCAGATTAAGTGTTTATAAACAATTTTTTTTAGATGTTTAGAGGAAGACTTGTGGCATTTTTTGTTATTGTTATCAAAACCATGTGCTGTGGCAGCATCTTAATGAACAATTCCATGTCAAGGGCATTTTGGCAAGTTTTTCTCCTTTGAAGATGCATTTCTCTTTATAATTCCATAAGTGAAAGTAGCAACTAATACCTTGTGACATGTACAGTCAGAACAGTTCTTATAAGAAACCAAATCTGTGAATCAGTTGCAGCATTAATAAACAGGCTTGTTGTAGTAGAAACTGTTACTCTTTCATATTTAATGTGTTTGAGTTTTGTTTTCAATGATAATCTTCCTTCCCCAGTTTGTATCTCTCCAGCTGCCTAACCTCTCATAAGGGATCTTGAATCTTAAATGTGAACAGATTATTTAGTTTGTCCTGCTAACATAAAGCTTATCTTTGGCGTAACAGGGAGAAAATCTGTGTTTCAGATAACTTTTCATTTAGTAACTTTGGTGTCTTGCCTGTTTTGCCTCCCCTGCCTGCTTCAGAACTGGTACATTCTGGAGTCTTCCTTGGTTCCCTTGAGCAAACGATCAGTGTCCATGAAAGGATGAGCTACGGGTTGGCCGCTTGCCGTGGTTTATTCTGGCTGTCTCCATGTCTTTCCTTCCCTACTATTGTATCTACTCATTGTTTTTAGACTTGATTTATCCAGTTTTGTCTAGGAGGAATGCCTGTTTTCTGGGCTTGGGGCCAAGTTTTTTTACTTAACTTTCAGGTAAAACTACAGCATCCCAGCTGTTGTTTCCAGAGTTGAACTCTCTGAAACCAGTTATATTTGTTTGGAGACCAGATAGCACATTTTATGGTGGAAGATGTTGCATACATTTTGGAAATAAAAATAGGCTCTCCCTAAATGGGCCGTTGGTTGCCTATGTGAGAACCAACAAACTGATGTCTTTTGTACAGTCTCAGCTACCAAGGCTTCCAGGTGGGCTGGAGCTGGGATAAGGCTGTAGTGTTTTCGTGAGAGACACTGTAAAAGAAGCTGCACATCTGCCTAGGATTCGTTTGTGTTAAGGCATTGAGTCCTTATCATGCTGCTGGGTCGCACACTGCACGAACGCTTCCAGGAAGTGTGGCTGTCATTACCCCAAAGGAGGGAAAAGTAAATAATTCGCTTCAGTTAACTAGAGTCTCTGATGTCTAAGAGTTCCCTCTCCATGATAGCAGTGCTGATAGTAACAGCGAGGCCGGGCTGGAGCATCTGGTCTCCAGTCTTGGCTGGTGTCCCGGGGGAGGTGACGGCAGCTCCTTAGGCCCCGTTAGGGAGACCTGGAAGAGGCCTCACGCATCTTTTACTCTTTCACAGGGGCTTGAAGAACACTACCCTGCTAGCCCTTTACCTCCTAATAGTTCTCAAATCTGATCTTTCCTTTGGTTTTTTTGCATTTTTACTGGCTATTTCCCGTCTCTTCACATTCCATTTCTTCTAGCAAATATTTCTTCCAGGCCATGTTTTGAGTGCTTGCATTGTGCTAAAAACTGAACTGTGTAACTTCACAGTATGCTTTACATTTATATTCATTCACCACCTTTTTCTTTGAATAATCCTTGAAGGTAAGGAGTGCCTCCATTTTACGAGTGTGGAATCTATGGCCCCGAGAGATGACTTGCCTAGGGTCACACTGAAAAATCAGTGGGATTTCAATTTGAAACTGCATATTCCTATGCTTTTTTTTTAACCTATGCTTTTATATTCTATATTCTATGGTGCAGAGTGATGTTTATAGTACACAGAGCTGGTCATCTTATTTTGGTCTTCTTGTAGGATAGTATCCAGTCTCAACACAGGGTGCTCGGTGATCTAGATCCTGTTGCTTTTCCGAGTTTGGTTTTGACTGTTCCCCCATACTTCCTGCTTTATGCTCCGGTAATGCAGTCTTGGATTTGTTTGATTTCACGTCTGCTTTTGTCTCTCACTGATTGTTCACACAGTCCCGTCTTTGAGCTTTTCCCTCCTCGTCTCAGTTTGTCTCCAGCATCTCCTCCCCGCCCCACCCTGTGTGTGCTCGGCCTCTTCAGCCATGTCGGCCTCTTTGCGACCCCATGGACCACAGCCCGCCAGGCTCCTCTGTCTGTGGGATTCTCCAGGCAGGAACACTGACGTGGCTTGTCCTGCTCTCCTCCAGGGCCTCTTCCTGGCCCAGGGATGGAGCCCACGTTGTTGGCAGGTGGTTCTGTACCACTGGTGCCACCTGGCAAGCCCTGCCTGCCCCACGTTGCCTAACCCTGTCTAAATCTTTCTTCAGAACTCACTTTGGGCCTCATTCCTCTTAATGCTTGATCTGTCCTGACCTGTGTTTACTCCTTATCTTTGTGTCCCCAGTAGATGATAGTTGTTTAATATGTTTAGGTTGAGCTGAGTAGAATTTTGGAAAGTATCACTGTCTGGAAAAAGATGTTCAGAGACCACCAAAGCTTCTTGTTGAGCTGTTTTGTCAATTTTAATAACTTAGTTAAGGGTCAATTTCTGACATGAGGAATTAACTTATTATTAAAAACAGCCTAAGGTTTTTCTGAGTTTTGGCATTTGGATGTGTTAGAACTATCTTTGTGGAACCGTGTTTTCCCTCCCTTTTCAAATTGGACCTCCATTGCTTTTCACTCTTTGTTGTTAACTAGTACCCTGACTAGGAGGCTGAATCTTTAGATAATGGACTTGGTTTCATATGGTGTATGCACTTTGCAAGCATTGGCTCTCAGTCATCATCACTTCTCTCTTTTCTCTGAAGCTTTATAGAACAGCCTGATTTTAGATTTCAGAGCCTCTTTATGTCAGGGTACAGAGAATGTGCATCTTAGTAGAAGAACTTCCTGGTTTCTAAGAACTTCATGGTTTTTGCATATCCCCACCCCCTGCCCCCTTGAGTTTATCAAAAATCAACAGTCAGCAGTTCGAATGTAAAATACCATAGTTTTTCCTTCATCGTTTTGCTAAGACGACGTTATTGCTTTCAAACTCTTTTCTGTGCATAAGCATTCAGTAGTATCTTTAGTGAATTTTAACTGATTGTTAAGTCTGCTGATAAAGAAAGTACTGACTTTCCCTGATATTGGAAAAGGGCCAGCTGTGGGAGGATTCGTTACTTGCTCAGTAGAATATCAGCTTGTCCTCTACAGATGATGATCCCTTTTTCTTCACTGAGGTTCCTCTCATGTAATTCTCTAAATAAGCTGTTGTTATTTTCAAATCTTCCTTAAGAGTCAATTACTTCCTGTTGTTTAGAGGCAGCCCAGAAGAGACAACTTTTGGAAAGCAAAATTAAATAATCAGTTCACCTACTGATGGGCTTTTCAGGGTTTGTGAGCTGGTTATAGCATCTTTATCCCAGTGTTCATGTGTTGTACATATACAAGCCTTCTGAAGTGTTTGAAACTGCTGCCAGACCTGGTAAGAACTCAGGAAATCCACAGATCACTTTCACTTTTCACTTTCATGCCTTGGAGAAGGGCAACCCACTCCAGTGTTGTTGCCTGGAGGATCCCAGGGGCGGGGGAGCCTGGTGGGCTGCCATCTGTGAGGTCGCACAGAGTTGGACACGACTGAAGCGACTTAGCAGCAGCAGCTTCCCCAAAGCAGTGAAGCAGTCTGTCTGTTTCCCTTTCACAGGGAACCGACAAATGCCCACTGTGGGCCACAGTTAGCAGAATGTGGTAGATTTGGGGTCCTCCTTTCGATGTAACTGAGAGTGTGAGATTCGTTACCTAGGATGCCTAATCAAATACAGAGTGAGGAATTAGAAATAGATGGAGTAGAGCCGAAGTGTAAGAGATGCTCTTGGAGTCCGCCCTTTCCTTTAACCCTCTAAAGAAGAGGCAATTTAATAATAATAGGATTCAGTAAATCTAGATATGTATGGCTTCTTGGGTAAACTAGATATAACCTGTTGAAGAAACTAGCCCAGATATGATGTTACAAAGAGGGGGTAAAAAAGAGTTGAAAGGGAGCAGCCCCAGCTTTGTAGAGCATGTAGTGCATGTTATTTGTATGTTTATAATAGGATGCTGTTAGGAAACACGAGAATGGGGTGTTTGATTCCTTGTTACAAATCCAAATGAAGGAAACTTTATTTCTTCCCATTTTGTTGATGATAATGGAGGGTGTAGGACGCCTGAAGGCAGTGTCCAGAGAGGAGAACAAAGGGGACTTTTCCCTGCTGTCCAGCACAGTCTCAGATGCTTTGGGAAATCTACATAACTTGCCAGGATTGAGCTTCATGAACATGTATAAAGGTTGTGCTTCCTCAGGCTCAGGTCCTCTTCTGTCGAGATTCAGACCTTTCGTCTCTAGAGTTGCTTAACACCCAGTGCACATTGGCCCCGCTTCTTTTGTTTTTGAGGAGAAGCGGCTTTGAGGCAACAGTACTATCAGTTTTCTGGGCGGATAACTGGCCTACCCCAGGAAGGGTCCCCTCATCTGTCAGGCTACGGAGCAGAAGGGAGCCTTTGTCCTTCCGATCCCTCCCTGCATGAGTGTTCTCTCTTCACAGTGCAGGTAGAGCTTTAGGAATCGGACCCTCTTGACTCTTGCTTTTGTGAGTGGTCCCTCCTCTGTACTTTTGAATTATGAGCTCGTCTTCAATAAGCCTTTATCTTGGTGGTCATGGTTGAGGGATATCCAAGAGATGTTATAAATTTACTTCTAGGCAATGCAGAAGCATCCCTTGCTTGGGACCACTTTAGTTTTGATTAATTTCTTAGACCGTGTAAGTAAGTATGTAAGTATGTATTTCAACCTCAGACTGGTTTGAGGGCAGTCCTAGTTACAGACTCCCATTGGATATCTTTTTTTCTCCCTCCAATCTAAATTGACACAAGATTTTGTGTTGTCTTCTGTGTTGGTGGTTAGATTTTTTTTTTTTCCCCTAGACCGCTCTTTCATGAGAGTATATATAGAGGTCTCACTCACTTCTTTTCAGCTTCTTTGAACCCAGGGTATTATTTCTGTGTCTCCCTGCTCCACCCCCTCCCCAAGACTGATGCCCTCCTCTTCACCCAGGACTGCTGTGGTGAGAGACCTCATGATTTTTTGTGGTTTCAGTTTGCCTTTCATTGTTCGTTCTCGGGAGTTTCTCTTACTTGTTTTGTGGGAATAGTTGTGCATGTAGAATGGATGCTGATTATAATTTTCTCCATATTTCTAGATGTTTCACAGTGAGAAAATTGCAGGATCTCTTCCACTGCCAAGGGGCCAAGCAGGACGTCCTTGTCCAACTTGGTGGATGTACTTTGCTCATTGTCTTGCACTCTTACTGGTTTCCACCAGATGGTTTCTAGGGCTGTTGACCTGAAATCTTCCTCTGATATACCCAGTAGTCAAGCACTCACTCTCAGTTAATCATTTCTTTCTCTCATAATTTTATGGGCTTTTGCTGAAAAAGTGGAATCAGCAGGGAAGCTATAAAGTGGCACACTTAGTGTTGGTTTGTGTTCTTTCTGAAATTTGAAATGGAGTGTATTTCACAGTTCTTGATCAAGATAACAGCAGCACTAATGGTATTTAAAACTGCGTAGGTTCTTTCCATCCTTCTGTGTGAGTGGCATCTTTTAGAAGCCAAGTTCAAAATGTATAATTATTTTTAAAATGTCAACATTTTATTTACCCTGAAGAGTAAAATACAGCTTGTATTAATGTAATACTAGTATCAGGTCAAAAATCTAAGTAGAGGCCTGCCTACTTTGTCTTATCCACACTGGTACAGAAATAATGACATGGGCTTCACCAAGAGCAGAACTATCTTAAACAGGGACTTTGGAATATGAAGAGGCCTACCTGTCAGAATTGTTTGTTATGGAAGCCAGTGTTTTTATTTTTAGTTAATGGAGAGATGACGAGGAGAGTGTGGAAATGGCTGTGATGTAGGGTGTTCAGTTCTTTTCTCTGTTAGCCTGACCAAGTGGCAGCCTCTAACCCTGGATTTAGAATGCTCTGCAGATGAGCCATTGACTTAGCTGGGCCTTTTGTTCAGCCTCACTGTTACGTAACAATGAGTTGCACTCCTTTTTCTTGTGTTTTGTGGTGAGCAGGAGAGAATTAGCTCCCTATCCTGTCATTTTTCTGTTAATCACTCCTCTTTCGGGGGCATTTTCACTTCGGCTGCAGCGTGGGGGCAATGTCCACTTGAGAATAGGTCACAAGAATGTTTAATGACTGCTTGTTGACTGAATGACCAGAAGATTGGAACTTTACTCACCCTCTTTCCCAAATGCAGGCCTGGAAACCCTGTCCTTGAGATCTGGCAGTTGGCGGTAGGTGTTCCACCTTTATTCTTGTCTCTCAGTCGCCTAGATTGTTCTTGGGTGGTGGTGGCCCACTGTTGATTGTTCTTGGATGGTGGTGGCCCACTATTGTAGGTTGGCAGTTGGCACAATGAGTGCTGATGAGGAGGAAGTTTGAGGTCTAATGCCAGGGCACAGCCTCACCCTGGTTTGAGAGAAACCATGCCGCCCATACTGTACTGTTAAGTGGACGAGGGTAATGAGTGTCCTTGGGTACTTGATGTGTTCAGGGCAGATGGTTAACGTAATTAGGGGAGAAAAATGTATCGTAAATTTCCTGATGGGACAATAATGTCACTTTTCATTTTTGTATTAGGGATGTAACTTTAAACTATGATTAGGTTTGATTAGGTATTTGTTATTTATTCAAATGCTGCAGACATCTTTGATGTCCAGAAATGACATTTTTGTTGTTTCTGTTTTGGATTCTTAGGGCTGCTTGCTCTACATCTGAATTTTCCTTTTCGAGGCATGTATTTATATCACCCCCACAGTGCCTGGCATAGTGTCTTTATCGTAGGAGATGCCTAAGCTTTGGCCTGAATGAATTGCTGGCTCTTTGACCATTCTTTCTCCAAATAACTATCGGTCACTTTTTCCTTTAAAATATTTCCTTAAGCTTTTATTTCATCCCTTCATTGCCACTATCATGACAATATCTCCTTGCCATAATGTCACTATGTGAATTATTTTGTTCTCTTCATTATATCACCTCTCGTTTGGTAGACTGAAGTTTGGTCTTGTCTCCATAGAATAGCATCTTTATCTGAAGAGTGACGGGAGGCACACAGGTCATCTTCTAGCCTCCGACACATGGCCTTTCTTCCCAATGGTTAGTCTTCATTGTTTTCTGCTTACAGAAGTGAGGGTTTCCTGTGGGTTCTCTTCTTACTTGCAAAATCTATAGCCTGAGTTTGTCCAGACTCCATGTGCTTTTCCCCAGAGACATTATAGGCGTATTAGTTTGAAAGAAGAAGCCTTTTCTCCTGCTTTAGTGTGTTGGCTTTAGGTCAGATGCACACTTTCTCCCACTTACCTTTGCTAAGATTTGGATGTCACTGGTTTCTTCAGTGTTTATGTCCAGTGTTAGACTAGAGAAGAGACTTACAGTGCAAATTTATTTAGGTTAACTCTGATTCAGTGGTGCGAATCTTAAACTACGTATTTTTACAGTGTTGTAGAGAGAGAAGGTGTGTGTGTCTGTCTGCGTGTGTAAGAGCCTAAGAACTGGCACATAACCTTGGCCATAAAGTACCAGTGAAACGCGTAATTCAGATTGATTACATAAGTCTCCTTAGAAATAGTGCTGAACTGGGCCACCTCTACACAGAGGGAGGGCAAGCTAGCGCAGCCAATTTCTACCTGCCTGTGGGGTGCTGTTTGTTTATGCCATTGATCAGCACTAGAGCCTTCCAGGGGGAACCCAAGTGAGATTTGCCTCAGAGATAGTTCCAGTTGTTGGCTGGGCTCAGGGGAAGAGGGTGGGATGCCTGCCCCCCAGCGAGAGGACATACTGTCTGTTCATGATGATCCTAGGAGGCTAATTAAGCCTTTTTAACCCTAAGTTATTGTGTCTTAAAGGAAAGGAAGTTTGGTACTAATTTTCTAAGGAGAATAGTTAGCTAGGTGATCTTGTCGAATCTGTACTTTGAAATAAGATATTTTTGTATTTCTTAAGTGTTTAAATCTGGAGAACTGTATTCCCAGTATCTGGAGAATTGTATTCCCTTCTTGTTAACTGCCTTTTAGAAGATTATTTGTTTACTTTTACCCCTAAATGCTTGATTGTATATTTCCTAAAGACATTTTCTTCTGTAACCACAGAACAGTCCTCACAGTCAGGAAATAAAATACTGATCCACTACTGTTACCTAATCCATAGTCCATATTCAGTTGCATCAACTGTTGTTCTCAGTACTGGCTCTTACAGCTATTTTCTTCCCCAGGTCCAAGACCTAATCCGGGATCCCATGTTGCATGTAGTCTCCTTCAATCTGAAACAGTCCTTAGAGAGTTACTTTACATATGTGGTGAGATGTACACAGTTAGTCCTAGGATGCTCTCGGTTCTTGAATTCTGATCCTGACTTCCCCGTGCACTCTAGAGAAAGGCGGTGCCGCCTTCAGGGTACAGGGATTGTGTTTGAGTGGAACTCATTAGTGTAATTCAGTTCTTCCACATTTTCATAGCTGTTAATAGGTTTGGTTGTCTTACGTGGGTGTGTTGGCCAAGGGAGGGAGACGTATCTAATAGACAGGTGATGGTTAGACTCTGTATGTATTTTTGTTTATTTTTGTGTGCTTAGTCAGTCAGTTGTGTCCAGCTTTTTGCGACCCCATGGACTGTAGTCCACCAGGCTCCTCTATCCGTGGGGAGTCTCCCAGCAAGAATACTGAAGTGGGTTGCCATGCCCTCCTCCAGGGGATCTTCCCAACCTAGGGATCAAACCCAGGTCTCCCACATTGCAGGTGGATTCTTCACTGTCTAAGCTACCAGGGAAGCCCTGTTTTTCTATGCGTATTTTAAATTGCTTAGGTCACTAAATGATCCTCCTTGGTTCCACTCATTTTTTTTCCTGATTCTCAGAATCAGTTTTTATTATTCAGTGAAAATGTGGAAAATGGTGTTGATAACAGATTCGGTTTTATCTATGCTTCTTTTTTTCCTTTTTTCTTTGAGGGGTGAACTCACTGTGGGTTCCCGTTTACAAATTCATGTATCATATAATTACTAATCTAAGTCAACTGAGAAAGTGACATTTAGTTGTTTAAAGGTACAAGTTACCTGGTGCATTGCAGTAAATGCCACACTTTATTTTTGCACATGGGAAGTCAAGAAATAATGCATTTTTAAATTTTCTGTTGCTCTTTGCAGATATAAATTCTTGTGATTTGTCACTTATACGACTTTGTGACTGTGAGATGTTTCCCAGCACCAATAACCAATTCTCTGATTCTCTGGATCCCAACTTGGTGTTCAGCAGTTCAGTTTTCATGCTAACTACTCAGAGTTATGGAGAAGGAAATGGCAACCCACTCCAGTATTCTTCCTGGAGAATCCCATGGACGGAGAAGCCTAGTAGGTTACAGTCCACGGGGTCGCAGAGTTGGACGCGACTGAGCGACTTCACCTTCACCTTCACTCAGAGTTAGTGCGGACTCTACAGGGTGAGGATGCAGTCCCACAGAACTGCCCCTGCTTCACATACCAGTCACGAGTGTCCTTGACTGACTGACTATAAATCAGAGGTTCTTACGAGCCCCTTTTTAGGTTCAAACATTTGCAAGAATGATTCATAGAACTCAAGACTAAACGTATGTTTACTGGCGTATTGTAAAGGATACAACTCAACAGCCAAATGGAAGTGAAGCGCAGGGCAAGGTATGGGAGGAGGTGTTGCCATGCGTCAGTGCCCTTTCTAGGTGCCACCCTTCCAGCACCTCGGTGTGTTCACTGACCCAGAGGCCCTCTGGATCTCAGTGTTCAGGGGGTTTCATAGAATTTCATCTCCAGCTCCCTGCCCCCATCTTGGAGCTTGGTGAGTGAGGCTGAAAGTTCTTTCTGGTCATTTGGTCTTACTGCTGGCCAGTTCCATCCTGAGGTTTTCTAGGGATCCCACTCTAGAAATTCACTAACCTAAATTCAGGTCTGGTCAAAAGGGGCTCGGTAAGAATAACAAAAGACATTCCTGTCACTCAGAAAATTCCAAAGGTTTTGGGAGCTCTGTGCAGGGAACCAGGGGCAAAGACCAAATGTATATTTTGTATTGTTGCATAGGCACTGTAAGGTGTCTACCCCTGACTAGCATTACCATTCATTTTAGAACTGTGAGAAGTGGAAGCAGAAGAGTTTACCTATGTCATTATGGAGCTAAGCGCACAGAGTGCCTGTGTCACTGGCAAAGCCAAAGTGGAAAAACTTGAGTAGCTATAGAAATACAATTTGTGAGTACATAACGCAAAATAAGTTATACATTAGAAATTTTGTTTATAGTAGGCAGCAATTTTGGAAAAACCACAGTATACAGCCTGTATATGAAGTAGGTATAACTTTTTTAAAATAAATGATTATTGAAAATCTAAAGTGATCAACATCAATTCAGAAAATTAGTGGCTATATTATGGAAGGATTCAGGTAAGGGTCCCTGCTATAGTCTTATTTGTAAAAGCTCCTCTGATTTGTTGAAATGCTACTTGGATAAAGCTTTTCAGGATTGTGTCTGGTGGGTAGATTGACTAGATACAGAGATGTCTTTACCAGAATTTATGCTGAATGTTTGCAGGCCTGTGAGGGGTGAATGAACCATCCCTCACTCTGCACAGCTTATGCTTGTCTGGCTTTGAAGCACCCAGACTGAGCTCTGTGGCTTCGTGATAGATTTCTTGGAAAGGGAGGGGTCTTAGGAGAGGGGATGGTCTCAGAGGGCTCAGGGAAGAGGCTGGTGAGAGGAGTGGAGGCAGTTGTGGTGGGACATCAAGCATGATTTGGCTTCTCTCCAAGCCTCTTCAGTCTCACCATCCAGTAGATAAACCTGACTTACTTTTAGGTTCATCTGAACTGGACTGGCTTAGGCTCCAGGGAGCCTAGGGTAAGTGGGCCATCCATGCCCCTGCCAAGTTGGTCCTTATCTCTGAAATCCCTGTTTTAAGAAGTTAGAGCTGTGTGGAAAGAGAAACAGGGCTCACAAGTTGAATGGTAACATATTTAGCCAGAATTGCATTTATTCTTGCCTCATGCCCTGCATTTAGAGATCCAGGGATCTTAACTTTTTTTTCCACCCTCAGATTACACAGATCTGATGTTTTAACATATGTGGAGTGCGTGTGTATGAGCGAGGGGCTCTTTTTCAGAACCCACATTTCTCTGGGGAGCAGTGTCTATGTCACACAGGCTTCTCATAGCCAAATCTGTCGTCCCTGTTTTAGCTCCTGTCTTCCCAGCTCAATTGTTTATTCTCTCTCTCTCCCCCTCCCTTCCCCCTTCCCTCTGCTCACCCTCCCCCAACCCCTGCTTTTTTTTTTTTTTTTTTCAGCTGACTCCATGGAGAATGAAATGAATCTTTCATTTGCTCCCCTCAGCAGAGGCCTTCTAGGGCTTAATTTCTACTTATTCAAAACTCCTGGGACTGACTCTTGCAGGGATGTGCTTCTCAGTAACTTCTTGAATGAAGGGCCTAAGCCAAGGGGGATTTACGAGGAGGGCAGTGTACCTCAGCCCTTGGCTATTTTAAAGGGAGTGTGGATAGTAGAGATTCAGTGGTAAAAGTGAAAATTTGACTTTGCAAGTGTAGCATTGGTCTTCCCTGGTGGCTCAGCGGTAAGGAATCCGCCTGCTATGCAGGAGACTTGTAGGAGACACAGGTTTGATCCCTGGGTCAGGAACATCCTCATGAGTATGAAATGGCAACTCACTCCCGTGTTCTTTCCTGGGATATACTATGGACAGAGGAGCCTGGTGCGCTGCAGTCCATGGGGCAGCAAAACAGTCAGACACAAGGAAACGACTAAGCAAAAGTGTAGTATTAACTTCAGTTACTAAGGAGATTTGCCTTTGATGATTAATTATATTTATAAAATAACCTGTGTGTATCATTTTTATATATCGGATTTTTGGTTTTTATTTAAATATTATGGAAGATTTTATAATGTTCATGTAATGTGGTTCTCTGCATGTTATGCTTTTTCTTAAAGCCAATTTTTCTCTTTATGATACCTGAAAATGAGGGGGGGAGACCACAGATCTTAGAGTTTTGTTGTTTTAGAATGGCAGGTCTCAAACTGTTTGTTCTTAAGATCCTTTTATATAACTCTTAAAATTTATTAAAGACCCCAGAGTGCTTTACTGGTCAATATTTGTTGTATTAGAAACGAAAGCTGAGAAATAAAATATATTAATTCATTGTAAAATAATAAATTAATTATATATTGACATAACCTTTTAAATGAAAAATAGCTATTTTCCAAAACAAAGAAATTAGAAGAGTGGGATTGTTTCACATGTTCAAAAATTTGAAAATGTCTTGTTGAATCGAGACAGCTGGGTTCTCAGATCTGGTTCTGCATTTGTTCTGTTGCGACTGACTGTTTTGTTGTTGACTTTTTATATTGTTGAAGTACATGAAGAATGTAGTTGGAAAAGACAGGAGTGTTTTAACATCCTTTTCATATAATTGTGGGTATTCGTTGGTATTATACCAAAACTCTGGTAGTTTCTTCAAGGTTAATTGTTACAGAGAGCTTGAAACCGTTATCAAGGAACTTTTTGTGTTCTGTTTCATTGAAATCCATTGGTCTGTCTTGCACTTTGAATGGCTGTTTAACCCATACAGGAATTTGGCTTTTTAAAAGGGTCTCGAGGACCCTCAGGGGTTCCAGGACCGCCCTTTAAGAACTGCTGTCATAGAATCTGGAAGGGGTCTTAAAGATGCACTCATGAGGGCCCATCTCCCTTCTCTCTGGAGTAAGAGGGGTTATGGAAGAAGCTCTGGGAGAACATTTGGTAATGCAGCTAGTTGCCGACAAGCTGTGGCTAGTCTTTAGGCCACTTTACACATGGCTTCAGTGCCTCTGTTGTGCTTGGCGCTGGGCTCACTTGCATTGCCTTTTGGGAGAGTTGTCTCCTGTGGCCCGGCTCCTTGGAGGCCTGGGTATGTTTGTTCATCTTTTGCTTGGATTGTTTGTTTTTCTGGTATTGAGTTGTATGAGCTGCTTCTATATTTTGGAAATTAATTCTTTGTCAGTTGTTTCACTTGCTATCATTCACTTGCTATACAAAAGCTTTTAGGTTTAACTAGATCCCACTTATTTATTTTTGTTTTTATTTCCATTACTCTTAAGAGGTGGGTCATAGAACATCTGCTTTGATTTATGTTGAGTATTCTGCCTATGTTTTCCTCTAAGAGTCTTATAGTTTCTGCTCTTACATTTAGGTCTTTAATCCATTTTGAGTTACCTTTGTGTATGACATCAGGAAGTGTTCTGATTTCATTCTTTTGCACATAGCTGTTCAGGTTTCCTAGCACCACTTATTGAAGAGGATGTCTTTGCCCCATTGTA
Source organism: Neotragus pygmaeus (assembly GCA_006410875.1). NCBI lineage: Eukaryota > Metazoa > Chordata > Mammalia > Artiodactyla > Bovidae > Neotragus > Neotragus pygmaeus. Next base: position 757,343 of record SJYV01051533.1, on the reverse strand, counting down.
TACTCTTGCCTCCTTTGTGAAAACGAAAGTACCCATAGGTATGTGGGTTTATCTTGCCTATCTTGTTCCATTGGTCTGTATTTCTGTTTTTGTGCCAGTACCGTGCTGTCTTGATGACTGTAGCTTTGTAGTATAATCTGAAGTCAGGAAGGTTGATTCCTCCAGCTCCATTCTTCTTTCTCAAGACTTCTTTGGCTATCTGGGTCTTTTGTGTTTCCATATGACTTGTGAAATTTTTTATTCTGAAAAAGTAAAAGTGAGTCTTCCTGGTGGCTCAGAGGGTAAAGCATCTGCCTGCAGTGTGGGAGACCTCAGTTCGATACCTGGGTCGGGAAGATACCCTGGAGAAGGAAATGGCAACTCCAATATTCTTGCCTGGAGAATCTCATGGACGGAGGAGCCTGGTAGGCTATAGTCCACGGGATTGCAAAGAGTTGGACATGACTGAGCGACTTCACTTTCACTTTTCACTTTGGCACTGAATCTGTAGATTGCATTTGGGAGTATAGTCATTTTCACAATATTGATTTTCCTGCCCAGGAACATGGACTATCTTTCTGTCTGTTTATGTCGTCTTTGATTTCTTTCATCAGTGTCTTATAGTTTTTCATATACAGGTCTTTTGTCTCCTTAGGTAGGTTTATTCCTAGATATTTTATTCTTTTTGTTGCATTGGTGAATGGGATTGATTCCTTAATTTCTCTTTCTGGTTTTTTATTGTTAGTATATAGGAATGCAGTGATTTCTGTGTATTGACCTTGTATCCCATAACTTTGCTAAATTCACTGATTAGCTCTAGTAATTTTCTGATAGTTTCTTTTGGGTTTTTTATGTATAGTATCATGTCATCTGCAAATAGTGAGAGTTTTACTTTTTCTTTTCCAATCTGGAATTCCTTTTATTTCTTTTTCTTCTCTAATTGCCGTAGCTAGGACTTCCAAAACTATGTTGAATAACAGTGGTGAGAATTCACTATTGAGGATAATGTTTTCTGTGAGCTGATCATATATGGCCTTTACTATGTTAAGGTAGGTTCTTTCTATGCCCATTTTTTGAAGCATTTTTTATCATAAATGGGTGTTGAATTTTGTCAAAGGCTGTTTCTACATCTGTTGAGGTCATATGGTTATTTTTCAGTTTGTTAATATGGTGTACCACATTGATTGATTGTGTATTGAAGAATCTTTGCATCCCTGGAATAAACCTGACTTGATCATGGTATCTGAGCTTTTTAATGTGTTGTTGAATTCTGTTTGCTAGAATTTTGTTGAGGACTTTTGCATCTATATTCATCAGTAATGCTGGCCTGTAATTTTCTTTTTTGGGTGTTATCTTTGCCTGGTTTTGGTATCAGGGTGATTATGGCCTCGTAGAATGAGTTTGGAATTGTTTGGAAGGCGGATTCTTAACCATAGGCCCAGGCCCAGGAAAGTCCCCAAGAGCTAATTTTTAAAATCAGCGCTGCCTACTCTGGGTTCTGAAAGGCTATGCCCACATGGAAGTGTGTGTGTCGGGGCGGAGCCCCTTAGAGACAAAGTGCAATTGACTGTGCTGCTGCCTGCAGGGTCAGCTTTTCCTCTGCCATTTTCCCTTTGTTGCTTTTTTGAAGGTGATCAGTAATACCCAAACCTGCCCCTTAAGTAGTTAGTGTGGCTCTGAAGAGCTGAGAAAAGAATTCATTGTGTCGTCTTTGTAAAGAAACCTGGTGGCCTATAGAGGGGAGGAAAAGAGAAAAACCAAATTTGGTGGGACTTAAGAAAGCCATTTGGAGGAGGCGATGGCACCCCACTCCAGTATTCTTGCCTGGAAAATCCCATGGTTGGAGGAGCCTGGTGAGCTGTAGTCCATGGGGTCTCTGGAGTCGGACACGACTAAGCGACTTCACCCTCACTTTTCACTTTCATGCATTGGAGAAGGAAATGGCAACACACTCCAGTGTTCTTGCCTGGAGAATCCCAGGGACGGGGAGCCTGGTAGGCTGCCATCTATGGGGTCGCACAGAGTCGGACACGACTGAAGCGACTTAGCAGCAGCAGCAAGAGAGCCATTACTTCCCAGTTTTTTCTCTGATATGGGCATCTGATGGCCCGGGTACTACTTTTAAAGTGTCCTCTTTTTTAAAACAGTTTTAAGAGGGGGGCTGGACCAATGTCTTTCATAGTCTTAACAACATATGTGGTGGTTGAATGTTTAATTGATGTTTGCTTCTGTCTGTCAGGAGCTTGGGGCTGAGATGATTTTAAAGATATTTGTTAACTGGGTTTGCAGGAAGCTTTTCATTGTTATTGCTAACCTCTAAGTGATTGTCATTTTTCCATCACCACACAATTTCTTCTGTAAAATGCCAGGAATTCAGATTACCTAAAGGTACTTGCTAATTAAGAATTGTTCTCTAAAAGCCACTCCATAATCAGCCAGGCACACAGCAAAATAACTTACCTCAAGCAGTGTAGAGTGAAACAGGGGGCGTACACTGACTATGAGCATTGACTTCCAGAGTAGTTGCTAATGAATTATCATTATACTGATATTCAGAAATAAATTTCACTTCTAAACCTGCTGAAATTTGATTGGTTTACTACTTCCCTTTTCAAACCTAATGAACTAAAGACATAGATTTCCCTCAGAGTTAGAATTTGCTTTGTCAGTGAATGGTAGCTCAGCATTAGTTATATTAATGTGTATTTGTGTGTCACTTTTCTTCCCTGTACTTTAATGCCCTTTGTAAATGTTTTTGCAAGTGTTATTAATGCAAAAATTTGAATTCTATTACTAAACCATCCACAGCTGCTCTTTGCTTTTGTTGTCTTCAGAGGCTAAGTATGTGACCTGTCAGGATGCACATGCTCATTATTCCTGTGCTTTTTAACTGAGCAGTCTTAAATTCTGGTTTTCCAAAATTCTAAAGGATCCAGTTTGCTTTGTTTTGTTTCTGTTTCTATTCCGGAGAACATAGAAGTTCTGTTTCAAATTGTGTCTGAACTTTAAGAGATTCCAGGTCTTGAATAGTATTTGTGTTGAATAATTAAGATACTTGTGTTTCTTTTCTTTTTTTTTTTAATTTTGGGAAGTGGGAGGAATTTTAGGATGACCCGATTCTGGATGTGGTTGTCTACAGCTGTTTGTCTTACGAAAGATTATTTATCTTGTGCCCCTCTTCCCCACATTTTGTAATAAAAAACTTTGAAATATACCAAAAAATGGAAAGAACTGGTGAATCTTCACATTAATATTTTGTTGTATTTGCTGTATCACAAAACAGCTAGCTTTCTCTTTATCCTCTTTTTTTGTTTTCACTCAAGAAGAAAGGACTTTTGCTAATAGTAAAATGGAGAGAGAGAGGTGGACAAACATGTGCAGTGCCTGACACATACTAAATGTAATAGAGCAAGCAGATTGGCAGGAGAGAGTGAGTGTGAATAGGGATGATTTGAATAGGACATGCTTCTAGCTCTAGGATACAAAGAAACAGTTCCCAGCTAAATCCCTGCCACTAGGGGCTTACTATTAGGTCAGGAGGTGAGAAACCGAAGAAGGCAAACACTTTGCCAAGTAACTCATATGAAGCCTTCAGTGAAGGTCAGCCTGGTCAGCATGGCTGCTGGAGTTCAGAAGAGGGAACGTGATCCCAGAAGACTGGGGCGGTAGACAAAGGCCTCTTGGAAGAAATGGAGCTGGAACTGGGCCACGAGCTAGGGCAGAGCCTGAGAGCTGAGCTGTGGGCGCAGGCGTTCTGAGGCTCCCTGCCTACTCGGGAGGAGTGGCAGTGTGAGGAGCAGTCAGTCGCCTGTAAGCGTTTTATTCAGGGGATGGGAGAATGGACCATCTTCCTTGTCGTGCTCCAAGATAGGGCCTACTCCTTATTCCCTGAGCACTCTCAGCTCCTCCAGGACCTCGCCTTTGCTGCTCACTCTGCCTGGACACAGTCCCTGCAGATGTCTGTGTGGCTCTCTGTTCCTTCTGGCCTCCGCTCAGTGAGAACTTTCCTGTTCCCATTCCCCACCCCCACCTCCGCCACACTATATAAGATAATAGCTTCTGGCACACACCGCCTTCTGACATACTTTTCTCTACTTTGTACTGTGTCCCCAAAGCCTGAGTGCCTGCGATTATATATGCATGTATATATATCTACAGAGATGTAAAAAGTTGGTGCTCAGTTCAGTTCAGTCGCTCAGTTGTGTCTGACTCTTTCCAACCCCATGAACTGCAGTACGCGAGGCCCCCCTGTCCATCACCAACTCCTGTAGTTTTCCCAAACTCTGTCCATTGAGTTGGTGATGCCATCCAACCATCTTAACCTCTGTCGTCTCCTTCTCCTCTTGCCCTCAATCTTTCCCAGCATCAGGGTCTTTTCAAATGAGTCAGCTCTTCGCATCAGGTGGCCAAAGTATTGGAGTTTTCAGCTTCAGCATCAGTCCTTCCAGTGAACATTCAGGATTGATTTCCTTTAGGATGGACTGGTTGGATCTCTTTGCAGTCTAAGGGACTCTCAGGAGTCTTCTGCAATACCACAGTTCAAACGTATCAATTCTTCGGTGCTCAGCTTTCCTTATAGTCCAACTCTCACATCCATACATGACTACTGGAAAAACCATAGCCTTGACTTGAGTTGGTGCTCAGGAAGCAGTTAATGCATGAAGGAATGAACCAATGGAGGTTCTGAAGTGTATAGGGTGTTTGGACAAGAAAATACCTTAAAGGGACCAAACAAGCAGGTAAGAGAGTCTTGAGCTGGGCAGAGAGTCACCATAGTATGTCCTAGGGCCAGTGTCCTTGTGGGAAAGGTTGAGATTTTAGATATGCTTAGTTCCATACCTAACCAGGGTATTCATCCTTGACATTTTCTCTTTGAAAAATGTGTGTTCCTAAGTGAAGCCTTTAGTGATTCTGTTGCCTCTTGTCCTCCTCCCAGTACCCCTGCAGTGGACCATGAGACGGTAATGTCCACTGAGGACCTCTGGGAGCCATGTCAGACGAATCCGCCTCAGGGAGCGATCCAGACCTGGACCCAGACGTGGAGCTGGAGGATGCGGAAGAGGAGGAGGAGGAGGAGGAGGAGGTGGCAGTGGAGGAGCATGGCAGGGATGATGGGGAAGACCTGCTGGATGGTGAGTGACTCTCGTGAGCGACCGAGGTTGCTTCCCTTTCCTCTGTTAAATGTTTTGCTGAGACAGCTTGGTGTTTGCGGTTGGATTTCTCAGGTAGTCCATCGTGAGAAGGCAAAGTCTGAAACACAGCGACAGTGACCTGTATGCTCCTCCCCAGGAAATGGGTTGTTCCTCTGTATGAGCTTCACTGTGGTGCTCAAGGGACCTTTAGCCCTCACCTCATTTTGGCCATGTGCACACTTAGGTCCACACATTTGAGAGTGGAGCATACTTGTTGAAGTCGTGGAGCAAGTCAGTGGCAGAGTTCCTCTGGTGAGACTTTGTGGTCTGGTGACCACAGACCCATCAGGGATAACTGTGAGTGGCCTCTGAGTTTCCTCAGTTACATTCACAATTCTGCTTCTGTGAACCTGAGGATGTTGTTTGGGGAGATGTCCTTTGATGGGTTCACAACTCCAGAAAGCTTGCCCCGTCTCCTGCAGTGCTGGTCTGCCTCTCAGCCACTTCAGGCAACTATAAATTGCTCCAGTGGGGAGAGAGCTGCCCCTGTGTAGCTGTTGGACCCCTGCTGGACTCCTGTTTGGTTTGCTTGGCTCACCCTTTCTTTATTCCCAACTTGGTTTTTTTTGTTGTTGTTACCAAGCAGATATTTATTGTTTACATACTGGGTTTTATTTTCATGACCACAGACTTTCGGTTTTTATCTCTCATTTGCCTGATATCCAACATATCATGAGAATTGCCATTGTGCCGTGGCCAGCAATAGACAAATATCTGAGACCCGCTGCTCCCACAATCCACCACAATGCCATAGTTCGCATTGGGGTTATTGGTGTCTGTAGCTTCAATGTCAGTAACTCATGCCAAGTACCTTTGAAACTTCTTGTCTTTGGAGAGCCATCCATTCTTATTTCAGATTATGACAACAGAAAAGTATAAAAGTGAGACAGCAGCAGCCAGAAGGCTGATGATAATAATCTGGCGTTCAGAACTCAGGGACACCCCACTGGAGAGATGCTAAAATGCCAGGAAGCAGGAAAAAGACAGGAGATGCCAATCCTCCCCTTGCCGATGGGCCAGAGGTCAGGCAAGGCTCTGGGAATCAGTCCTCGCACACCATCACCGCAGTCCTCCTGGCGTTAGAGCCCTCCTATTCTGCTCGGCTACGTCCGACTCAGAGGCCGGGCTCCCGGGAGTGGGGACTCGGGGGTAGAGCGCATCACGGCCACTGCAGTGAGGCGGTGCCAGCAACACCGACATGACTTCTCAGCGGTGGGGGGTGGGGGATAGCTTCCCAGGAGCCCCACTCCTTTCCGATAGCAGCCCGCCACTCCACCACCCGAGTAACGTCACCGGGAGCGCCTATTCCCAACTTGTTGAAGTGGCAGTAGATTTTTTCTTTCATTAGTCTAGCGTTAGGTCATCTGACCAGCTTCTCAATTAATGCTAGCCTTTCATGGCACAGGATTTAGTCGTTTGTAAGCTTCCTGTTATCCTAGGAATAAAATTTGCCTTTTTATAACACACCAGTATTCAGATTTATACCTGAAATTGCAGTAGATTGTCATTCCTTGGACCTGCTGGAGTCTGGTGAAGATGCACTCCTGTCATCCTCCANGGGGGATAGCTTCCCAGGAGCCCCACTCCTTTCCGATAGCAGCCCGCCACTCCACCACCCGAGTAATGTCACCGGGAGCGCCTATTCCCAACTTGTTGAAGTGGCAGTAGATTTTTTCTTTCATTAGTCTAGCGTTAGGTCATCTGACCAGCTTCTCAATTAATGCTAGCCTTTCATGGCACAGGATTTAGTCGTTTGTAAGCTTCCTGTTATCCTAGGAATAAAATTTGCCTTTTTATAACACACCAGTATTCAGATTTATACCTGAAATTGCAGTAGATTGTCATTCCTTGGACCTGCTGGAGTCTGGTGAAGATGCACTCCTGTCATCCTCCAGATTATAAGAGAATAAACGTCTCTCCTTTTTCTTTGTTGATGTTAATATCTTTAGTTCTCAATCATCCTAACAGCTGCCATATAATTCAGGGATTGATTTTCTTTCACGTAAACTATCGAGAAGTCTCTGCCCCATTTTCAGTTTACTTCTGGCAGGCAAATTACCATTTCACTCCCTGCCCTCACCTGGACGGCATCTTTTGCTATCCACTGCTAGCCTGTTCCATTGCAGACTCCCCACCACTGGTTTTATAGTTCCTGTCCATAAAGTAGAGTGAGGAGAAATTACAGAAGAGAGTGATGTATAGGTATACCATTAGACTGTTTTGCTTGCCTCTCGTGGTTCTTAAGATGGCATTAGGATCCCTAGGTATCTGCATCACTTTTTGCTCTTATATCATTTGGTTTATCAAAATTTATGTTTCCAGGCACCTCTAGAACTCTCATCAGGTTTAGACTGGGTTTTAGATGCTGCCGGTGAGTATAATGGATATATACACACTGTTTTCCCTCTTGGCTTCTTGGATTCCTTTTCTCCTGGTCAGATTCTTAATTATTCAAAAATTGTATGGTATAAATTTGAGAATTTACTATTATTTATTTAAAAGTGGCAAGAATTTGTGATTTGTCTCAGAATAATGTACTTATTGTATTGGAGTTTTTATTTTATTTTATTATTTTTTTTTAAGATAAAAAAGTTTTTAATGATTATTTGCCAAATCTCCAAATACGTCTTGAGCACCTACTAAGTGCTAAGTCAGTAGACTAGGTACCATAGTAGGGTTACCAGGATGGGTAAGGAGTTTATTTTATTTTTTTATTAATTTTTATTTTTTTTTCAGTCTTTCTTTAATTAGTTTATTTTTTTTAATTGTATTGGAGTTTTTAAAAAAGAAAATGTATTTATTGATGAAATAACTTTTTAAAATTTTGAAATGATTTCTTTTTATTGTTTATGAATTTCAGAGTCAGTAAGAAAAGTTTCCATAGGTACTGTCTCCTTTAGCCGCGTTAGGGTATCTTACTGCTTGGAATTTGATTCAAGTGCATTTAAAAAAAATTTTTTGTTTTGTATTGGGGTATGAGCCTGGTGGGCTGCCGTCTGTGGGGTCGCACAGAGTCAGACACGACTGAAGCGACTTAGCAGCAGCAGCAGCTTTGGGGTATAGCCTATTAACAATGTTGTGAGAGTTTCAAGTGAACACGGAAGGGACCCAGCCGTACATACACGTGTATCTGTTTTCCCCCAAACCCCTCTCCCATCCAGGCTGCCACATACAACTGAGCAGAGTTCCTTGCAAGCACCGTTTTTATGTTTCGCTATAGTGTTAGAGCACTACAACCCTCCCCTCCCAGATGTGTATAAGAGACAGATGTTTTCTTTANTAGAAAACTAACCAAACTGATCACATGGACCACAGCCTTGTCTAACTCAATGAAACTAGAGTCACACCCTGTAGGATCACCCAAGATGGACAGGTCATAGTGGAGAGTTCTGAAAAATGTGGTCCACTGGAGAAATGCAAACCACTTCAGCATTCTTGCCTTGAGAAGCTCATGTAAAGTATGAAAAGGCAAAAAGATAGGACATTGAAAGATGAACTCCCCAGGTCAGTAAGTGTCCGATATGCTACCAGAGATGAGTGCAGAAATAACTCTGGAAAGAATGAGGATATGGAGTGAAAGCACAAACAATGCCCAGTTGTGGATGTGACTGGTGATAGAAGTAATGTCTGATGCTATAAAGAACAATATTGCATGGGATCCTGGAATCTTAGGTCCATGAATCAATGTTAACTGGAAGTGATCAAACATGAGATGGCAAGAGTGAACAACGACATTTTGGGATTCAGTGAACTAAAATGGCCTGGAATGGATGAATTTAATTCAGATCTGCTACTGTGGGCAAGAATCTCTTGGGAAAAAATGGAGTCGCTCTCATAGTCAACAAAAGAGTCTGAAATGCAGTACTTGGGTGCAGTCTCAAAAATGGCAGAAAGATCTCTGTTCATTTCCAAGGCAAACCATTCTATATCACAGTAATCCTAGTCCATGCCCCAACCACTAATGGCAAAGAAGCTGAAGCTGAAGCTGAATGGCTCTATGAAAACCTACAAGACCTTCTTGAACTAACAACCAAAAAAGATGTCCTTTTCATCACAGGGGACTGGAGTGCAAAAGTAGGAAGTCAAGAGATACCTGGAGTAACAGGCAAGTTTCCTTGGAGTACAAAATGAAGCAGTTCAAAAGNTCCCCTGAAATAAAAATGATACTTCTGCTACTTGTGGTATCTCTGCCACTGTGTCAGTTCTTACAATTTTCTGGTCCTCTCATCTTGAACACTCTGTGCAGTTGTGCTGAAACATCCAAGACCTGCCTGTTTTCTTCAGTCTTGCCTCTGCTGCCTTGGCTTGCTGGTTATCCTGCAGTTCTAATGGGCAGAGCAGCCAGCTATTCTAAAATTAGGAATAGCTATGAATAGTCTAGTCTTAGCTGGTGTAGTGTGATGTGGCCCTTTTGTTTTCTTAGAACAGTTTTTCTCAACCTGGGTTGATTTTACCTCCCGGGGGACAGGTTACGAAGTCTGAAGGCATTTCTGGTTGTCACGACTCCTGGGAGTGGGGGAGGAATGCTTCTGGCATCTTGTGGGTAGAAATAAGCCGTCCTGCTGACCGTCCTGCACTGCATAGAACAGCTCCCTGCCACTCTGTTATCTGGCCCCAAATGTCAGTAGTGCTGCAGCTGAGATACCCTTTCCAAAAGGAAACTGTTACTACAGCCCTTTCTATTTGAAGTGTTTCACTTTAGCGGCCCTTCCTTATAGTTGGCGGAAACATCTGAATTATCCTACTAACCTTTTCAAAGAACTGCCTTCTGACTTTGGTGAGCCTCTATATTATGTTCATTTTCTCTGTAATTTCTACTTTAGAATATTCTCCTACATCTTTGGGGTTTATTTTGTATTACTTTCAAGCTTCTTGAGATTATGCTTAGCTCATTTTAGTATTTTTTCCCTAGTAGCACTTAAAACTAAATTTCTAAGTACTACTTTAGTTCCATCCCTTCAGAAGCATTTTGAAATGTTTTGTCTTACTTGATTATTTTAGTAATCCTGTGTGTTAAGTAGGGTGGGTGCATTTTACAGATGAGAAAACTGAGGCTCAGAAAGGGAAGTGCCTTGCTCAGTGTAACTTAGTAAGAAAATGGTAAAGCTGGGCCTTTGGTTTCCAAGGTGGTGCTCCTGTTTCAAACCCATGCTGCTTCTGAGACCAAGATTCATATAATTCCCTGCATGTGATGTGTTTGCATTCCTTCTTAATGAGTGCTTTGCGGGAAGAAGTTGGTGATATTGTTGATCAGAGATGAGAGGACAATTAGAAGTACTGGCCTGAATAAGGGGAAGGCATGGCATGTGGTAGAGAATGGTGAGCTGTCTATTTGGTGTAGAGCTGAGCACTTTAGGAGGATGACCAGAGTGAGCCTGCAGTGATGACCTGTGGTCAGATCATGAAGGGATCTGGAATTTATTTTAGAGGTAACATGGAACTGATGGAGGGTTTTACTGCGGGAGCATCCATTAGACCTTTTATTTTAGGAATGTTATTCTAGACGTACACAACAGAGATGGCCTGCAGATCAAGAAAACCAGTTAGGTCTCTGACAGAGCTTAATGGGAAGGGTCAGTGAGGGTTTGAACTTTTAAGTCAGTTGATCTGCACATGAGGAATACAAAGTCAGATTTGTTGCAGTGGGATTTATTTATTGGCTATGTGGGGCAGATTGAAGATGGACTAAGTAAAGCCTGGGAGGATTATGAAACCTTTGCAAAGATGGAAGGAACAGACTAGTGAGTGGATGGGGGGAGTTAAGAGATATTTTTAGCTTTGCTACATTAAGTTGGAGCTTTGTCTGCCCCTTGATACTGACCTTCCAACGCTGACTTGTGAGGCATTAGTCTGAGAACTGGCCGTGAAAGAACATGGTGGCTTTTGGCTATAGGGGAACAGCTTCATGGTTTTGTCTTCAAAAAAGTGGGGAAGAAGATAGTGCTTTCTGTTCATCACAGGTAGGGGGACCTGTGGCATGTTGTGAGACGTTTTAGATTGGCGTGTCATTCCTGTTTTTCTTTTGTATATTCTTCTGGAATGATGGGGAAAGTTAGAGGTCAGCCCTTTTGGGGATCTGTCATTATTAGAGGCAGAGTTTCAAAACCTGCTTTGTCTGGAAATTGGCTTTCCTTGTGCAGTGGTTTTTTGGCTCAGTATTCTAGCTGAGCTTGAGCTCTAATCTCTTGATCCAGGTAAGGTGCTTAGAAATATTTAGGTGAAGGAAACTCCTAGAATTATCTGGCCTTTACAAAAAAAGTTTGCTTTCAATTACTACTTAATGTGTGTTGCATTGGATGTGAGAGTGTGGCATGGGTGATACATGATATATTTTCATTTACCTGTGTTTTGCTTGTTGATTTGCTGGTTCATTTGTCTTTCTCAATGTCACTCTACCCTTTAGACCTACAGTAGATTCTTCCTTTCGTGTACTTGGCATCTGTAGGTAATAGAGTATCTAGACCAAGGAATAGTTCCAAGGGTCTGTCTGTGCAACTGGTAAAAATCCTAATATCATTTCCCCAAGATAGTTTCTTATCTCCTTGCAGCAGGGAGACAGGAGAGAAAAATAGCAGGAAACCTGGGCCTAAATGTACAGTAAAGGTTGGGGAGTGGGGGAGATTCTTAGAATTTAATATGTTTGTTTAATAAGAACTTCATGTATTTCCCATTAATATTCATCTGGATTTAATTCTTGGTTTCCCTCCAAAATTTTAGTTGTTCTCCAGGTGTATAACAGTCGTAGTTAATGATGAGATTCCCCTCCCCGACCAGTCCATTTAGGTTACTCTTATTCTTACGGAGTATTTATTACAATGAAAAACCAGATGCCCCATTTCTTCTCCTCTGGTGTTTTTTTTACTTCATTAGTCGCGCTGGTTTCTCTGCTGTTTTCTCGGTTTTTGGTAGGAGAACTGGGTCCTCCACCACCCTTGTCTTCTGAGAGCTCTCTGCTCATCCAAGCTGTTTGGCCCATGTTGTGAACAGCCTTGTTCAGCTAAGACAAGAGTAGGATTTTTTTTTTTTTAAATAGGAATTTCATTGTAAAACCCAAACCCCAGTCAAAAACTACAGGCTTAAACCATTTACTGGCTCTTCTAGGAATGACTGCTTACCAAGGAGTTTTATTTCCAAACCTGGTTCCTTAGGTTGTGGAAGGGATACTAGGAGTTTATGGAGCTTCACTATAAACATGACAGACCTTGCTGGAGTGTCAGTTTTATTGGGAAGTTAGCAGAGGAGTGTCAGGGCTTGGGGGTTCAGTACTTTGGTATGGATTGAAACAAAATTTTTTTATATAATGAAAATTTGGGCATAGAAATCAGTATTCACACGAAGTTTTAAGATAAAATTAGATTTTCTTCAAATAAATTTGAGAGTGGAGTTTGAATGCTTTAGATGGTGCCCTAAGGGATAAGAACATTTTCTGTGGGAATTCAGGACTCCTCAGCAGAAAACTTGGAGAAGTCCTGGTTTATTTAAGTGAGTCAGGATCTGGACACAGACTGATTTGATGGACACATCTCTTTAGAACATAGGCCTTCCCCCCACCTCACCCCACCCCCCATTTCATTCTATTCTTGTCTGTTTTCCATGGCACATGAGGACACTAGTTTCCTTGCACAGCAGCTAGGGGTGTGACATGCTTAGTGCTTCCGGAACCTGCTTCATAGCCATCGAATTGACAGAACGCTAGCCTGCTAGATGCCAACTGTGACCCCCTTCACCTTGGACCCCTGGGTAAGGAAAGCAGATCTCCTGCTCGACCCCTGCGTCTCGTAGTCTCCTGCAGGGAGTCTGACTTGTGCTGCTTCTCTCATGCCCTCCCTTTGTCCTCTGTGTCCTCTTTGCTTGCAGTGTAAAGAATCAGGGTAAAGTATCCTAGGCACAGGGCCAGGGCAAAGGCCCTGGGGTGGGAACAGCTCTGTTTGTTTAGACTCAGGAAGATGGAGGCCTTGGTGGCTAGAGGACAGAGAGCAAAGGGCAGGGTGGTCTGGGGTGAACTAGGTAGGGGCTTGAGCATGTAAGACCGTGGTGGTGGCTCGAGATATACCTGGAACCCTGGGTTTATTTGCGTGAGTTCTGACAGCTGCTATTTCAGACTTACACTGTGAATCCCAAGTGTATCAGTAAGCCTCAGCAGTCTACAGGAGGAGTCTTGCAGCTGGAGGTGGAAGAAGTGTCAGGAACCTCCAGAGTTTTAAACTAAGATCAGAGTGGGCGGCTTTTGCGTCATGAAGAATGGCACTTGGGAGGAATAGTCGCAGCAATCTAATGGGAATCCTAGCCCATGTTTTCTCCCTCCCGTGGAAGCCCCCAGGGCCCTTCACAAGGAGCATAGGTTATGCAAGTTGTTCATTATGGCCTTTCTGCCACATTAGACATCCCTATTTTGAGCCTAGATTTCTTTCTTTTCTAAGAATAGTTTTAAGTAAATGTTATGAACCCTGTGATTGCCTCATATCCTAGATCCTTCTTCAAAGAATGTATCTGGAGTTTGGATAATATTTCAAAATCTGTGATGCCCAACTGCTTGTTGAGTTTACTATTTAACAATAAATTTCTGATTATTAGTAATATACACCTATTAATTAAATTTTGGAAATATAGAACACTATAAAGAATGCAAAAATCACACAGAATTCTATCAGCCAGAGATAGCAAGAGTATTGATGTCTTATTTTTCAGGTATTTTTCTCTTCAGATGTATATTTCTACAAAGCTGGAATCCCATTGCATTTTTTTTTGCATGTGCCATTTAAAAATTTTCAAAACCAGGATTGCTTCATAATTCCATGGTATTTCATTTTTACTTTTCTAAGTTTTTATTTTAAAAAATAAAAGCAAAAAGATCAGTTGTTACCCGAGGTTTGAGGGAGAGGAGGGATGAATCTGTGGAGCACAGAAGATTTTGGGCAGTAAAACTGCTCTCTATGGTCTACCATGGTGGATGCATGTCCTTATATGTTTGTCCCACATCAGGAGTGAACCCTAATGTAAACTCTGGACTCTGGGTGATACTGATGTGTCAGTATAGGTTCATTCATAGTAACAGAGGTACCCCTCTGTTGGGGAGGATTAATAATGAGGGAGGCTTATGTGTGGGGCCTTATTCTGTGAGATGGGAGCCATTGCAGGGTTTGAACAGAGGAAAGATCACTCTGGTTGGTATGTAGGGAACAGACTGTTAGGGAGATGAGGGCAAACAGGGAGACCAGTTAGGAAGATATATCAGAATTCAAGGCAGGAAGGATGATGGCTTGGTGGAGTTGGTGGAAGTAGTTGGATTCTTGGTATCTTTTGAAGATAGAGCCAAGAGAATTGGTTAATGAAATAGATACACATTGTGTCAGAGTAACAGGGAAGATAAGGATAGATTCTGAGTTTTTAATTGAACAACTGTAAGATGCCATTTTCTAAGGTTAGGACATTCAGGGGCGAGGCATGGATTGGAGACAGACGGGAATTTGTTTTTGGAGAAACAAGTTTGACATGTCTTATGCCTCGAAGTTGAAATGTCCACAGGGCAGTTAGACTGCTGAGTTGAAATTCAGAGAACTCTACGTTTAAAAAAAAAAGTGGGGCATGTCTGTATATGAATGGTACCTAAATCACAGGACAGGATAAGATTACTCCAGGAATAAGAGAAATGGTCTGAACGACTAAGCACTTGACAGCAGAAGTGGGGAGGGAATGAGGATGATTGAGGAAAGAAGACTGAAAGGAAATGGCCACTGAGGTAGTGGATCACCCAGGAGAAGATGTTACGGGGTCCGGATAGGAAAACAAAAGTCATTTCAAGGGGGAAGTGATCAGTTGTGTTAGATGAGGCAACCAACAGTCCTAGTAGTATGAGGACGAGGAATTGACACTGGATTTAGCAGTGTGGGGTCCTTGTGCCCAAAATGATCAATTTCAGTGCAGTGATAGGGGCTCAAATCAGAATAGGGGGAGAACAGGTTTTATCTTTTAAACTTTCTTTTTGCCAGTAGGACTGATGAGGGTGGGAGGGAGAAACTGATGGTGTAAGAGAGAGAGGTGGCAGTCCGTACTGGCTAAAGCTGTCACTGTGGCCTGGGAAGGCCTTTGCCCCAGCACTCTAGTGTGTGATAGAGAGGAGGCACAGACTCTTCAATACACTTTTGTGATCCTGGGAAAGTCCTTGCTGAGCCTTCAAGTTCTCTTCCACAAAATGAAAAGTTTGCAACCTGAATTCTAGATCTGTTGTTCTCTGGTTCTGGATGAAGACACGGAAGGGAAGGCATATTTTTAGGAACAAAGAAGAATCACTGAAAGAGAGAAAAGGGCTGTGAATCCGCCTGTGGGAGCAGTTAGACCATGCAACTGAATGCACCAAGACAGACAAGACAGTGTTAGGAGAACACTCTATTGCACTTCAGCATTTTGTTCTCAACATGGATGACGAGCAGCATTCCTTGAATTACAGATTCAAGCCAGATCTTTTTTTTGTTTTTTGGCTGTGGTACACGGCCTGTGGGGTTTTAGTTCCCAGATCCAGGATCAAACCTGCACCCCCTGCAGTGGAACCACCACGTCCCAACCACTGGGCCACCAGGGAAGCCCCTCAAGCCAGATCTTTGTGTTCTCTATTTCCGTCTTCCTTTTCTTCCTCAGAAACGTGTCACTTTTTTCGGAGAAAACTTGAGTATCTGTTGTTGGACTGATTTTTCAGCATAGCTTGTGTCAGTATTAAGATGACCTCCGTGTTAGAAATGAAGCAGTGCTGATTTTGGTACTTGTTCCTGTCCTTCCTTTCTGTGTGCTAGGCTTAGGGACGCAAAGGGGCAGAGAGTTTGAGTGTGCTGGGGGCAGGCCTGTTTTGTAAACCTGCATCAGGAAAACATGTCAGACCTTGACCCTGTTGTTCAGAGTGATTTTGTAGGGCCTTTAATATTCCTTCCCCGCAATCCAAGGGGTTGGAGGGTCGGGTTGGTATCTGATTGTGGTTTTAATTTCCATTTTCCTCCATCCTAAAGGAGATCAGTCCTGGATGTTCGTTGGAAGGACTAATGCTGAAACTGAAACTCCGATATTTTGGCCACCTCATGCGAAGAGTTGACTCATTGGAAAAGACTCTGATGCTGGGAGGGATTGGGGGCAGGAGGAGAAGGGGACAACAGAGGATGAGATGGCTGGATGGCATCACTGACTCGATGCACATGAGTTTGGGTGAACTCCGGGAGTTGGTGATGGACAGGGAGGCCTGGCGTGCTGTGATACATGGGGTCGCAAAGAGTTGGACACGACTGAGCGACTGGACTGAACTGAATTACTTCAGGTGTTGAGCTCTTTTCCACCTGCTCACGATCACTTTCACTTTTGTAAAGTGGCCGAATCCATGTTTTCTACCACTTTTCTTTCTTTCATAAATTTCTTAGTTGGTTTATAGATATTTTTTATATCTGGATATCTTTTTGTTACATACACATGACACACCTTTCCCATTTATAGTGCTTGATTTTTCACTCCTTAGTTGTGTATTTTTTAGTCCTATAATCTTTTTTAAATTGTATTTTTGATGTATAGATGCTTTAATTTTAATGAAGTCAAATTTATCATTTTTTCCTCTTTTTGTTTTGTGCTTTGCATAAGAAATAGTTGTCTACCCCAAGGTCATGAAAATATTCTCCTGTTGTCTTCTAGATGTTTCATTTTTACCATACGTTTAGGTCTCGGATACATCTGGAATTGATTTCTGTGTGGTGTGACTTAGGGTCAAGCTTCATTCCCCCCATCCCCCACCAGTATGGTTAATTGATCTACTCTGCATTAGAGTTTTGTTTTATTCTTTGTTGTAAATCAAGGCACAGTACATATATGACTCTTTCTAAACTCTATTTTCTTCCTTTATAACTTTAAGGGGAATGGGAGTACAGGAGAAATTGTGCAGGGTGGTGGCTAAGAGCAGGGACTCTGGAGCCAGATCAGACACCCGAGTTCAAACTAATAGCTTTGTGAAGGACGTTTTTTTTCCTCTGTACAATGGGAATATTTGTAGTATCTTGGATTTACCGTTTTGAGGACTGAATGAGTAATATTGGTAACATAAATAAATCTAGTCAAAAGATAACAAGCGTTGCAGGTAGGCTGGGCCCCAATGCTTCTGGGAGCAGAGCTAGTGACCAGCGCCGTTTTAGATGGACTTGGGCATGACGGGGCATGGGGTGGGGTGCATGTCTAGCAGACTCACCATAGACCTGTTCTGGGACTACAGTTATCCCCCAGTTACCGTGCCTGCCCCGAATTCAGAGTTACCCAGCAACCCTCCAAGAGAAGGCTTTTCAGTATTTTTTGAATCATCTCGTGAAGTCTTCAAATAATCTTTGGTCCAGTTTAGAATACAGAAGCAGAACGTGCCAGGCTTAAATGAAGTTCCCTGAGCAGCTTACCAAGAGAGACAGCAGCAGCTATTAACTTTCTCTCTGCAGCTATGTTGACAGACATTACAGCTTAGCAGTTGGGCACAGGCTGAAATAGAAAGGAAGAAACCTAGAGAAGGCGTTCTGGAGGCTACCCTTTGAGTGGGGACCCCAAAGAGGCTATGGGTTAGAAAGAAGTTAGTCATTAGACTCTAACACATAACTGTTAGGTGAAGAGGTGGGGAAAGAGGGACACAGCCTCAGCCAAGGCCTGAGGCCTTGAGAGCACTGTACTTTTGAGGCTAGAGAGTAGGCAGTGGAGGGTGTGTGGGCACAGGTGTTGGTGGTCAGAAGGAAGGCTGGATGCTAGCAAGAAGGGAAGGCCTTAAGTGTTTTAGACGATATTCTATGGGTAGAAGGGACAGCTTTTAAGGTGTTCTAGGAGATCCTGGGTGGGTGGAGACTGTGACATGGTCAGATTCAGAAAGCTCTCTTTTTGCAGTGTGGATCGAAGGAGGAGTAATCAGAGGCAGGGAGACCCTTTGGAATCTGGTGTCAGAATCCAGACCAGGGAGTACAGTGATATGGAGGGAAGCCAAGTTGGGTATTTAGGTAACTTCTTTAGGCATTTGTGTTTGAAGAAGAGGAGAGGAGAGGTTTTATCGTCGTCAGTGATCATATATGGTAGAGATCTATGGAGTGTTTCCGCTGTGGAGTGAAAGGTCCTGGGAGAGCCACTGGTGAGTGCTCCTCCAGCTTCGAGACGTTGTACTTATGTTCCAGCTGGTCTTGTAATCAGGAAGCAGACTCAGTGTGCTCCCAGATAGATGCATATTGTCTTTGCATTTTCTGTGACCCTAAGGAAAAAAATTTTTTTTTTTAAGATTTATCTTATTTCTAATGTGGTTAGAAAGTGCTCTATCTGTCTAAGTTTACTCTCCAGGCTTTTGCATTCATAGAGTTAACATTTAAGGCTTAAGTTAATGAGACAGTCCAGGAGGTCAGTGACATGCAGTAGTTTATTATTTTGCCAAGGCATGAGTTTAAATGCTGCTCTCTGGGGGTATGGGAGCTGATAGTAGAGCCCTGCCCTCCACAGCATCCACTCCTCAACCGACCTTTATTCTGCCCTCAAATCAGAAATTCTTATCATTATTAAGAGTCTGATGGGAATCATTTAACTATTTCAATTATATGTGAATGCATTTTGTAGAGGAAATTCTGTGCTGGAGCAGGACTCTAATTTTGGGAGTTTGTAAAGGTACCTTACTTCTCTCTTGCCTGCCGTGCTTTCCCAGCATGATGTCTGATACTCTGCTTGTGGAAGACTGACCCTTTCTCCGCTACTGAATCCTTCTGGGAAGTGTGTGCGTGTGTGTTTTGTGGTCATGCCTCAGTACTTCAAAGCATTCATCAGCAGAATGAAAAAATAAACTGAGTTATGTGGATTTCAGGCCCTGCCTTTCCACTGTACACTCACAGGGGAAGCTTTTGTTTTTTCATAGGACCAGTTTTACTGTCTTCTACTCTCTTAGGCTTAACAGATAGAACAGTAACAAATTTCGGAAGATGATCACCTTAGTGTATGTACCTAAGTCCTCTCTCAAATAAAAGTAGCAGAATTTGAGCTGTTGGTGTTACTCTTTGCCCAATCCCTCTGGAACAGCGGGTATGCCCTATTTCCCTCTTGTTTGTTGTGGGTACTCTTACAGGGGGCCCTAGTGGAGTTTGCACATACAGGAAGATTTGCGCGTTGTTTTGTGCTTTCGTCACCATTCAAAATGGATTTCCAGGAGGAGAATGTAGGGCTTTACCTGCCTGAACTCCAGAGGGAAGGGCTACAGTCCCCCGAAGTTGCAGGCAGCCTTGTTCTCTTCATTCCTCTCCCTAAATCCTCACTTTGTGGGTGCAGAGGTCTTGTTAACTCTCAGCCCTCAGGTTCACTGGAGATGCCAGGAGATTGTCTGCTAGCCTCCCTGAGAGAGACTGCCAGTTGGAGCCCTCCAGAAGAGCAGGGAGCCTGGCATGGATTGACATGGCTCTGGAACCAACTCCAGCACTGACACCTCTCAAGCAGTTGCAGCATACGGACCGGACCCACTGTACTCCCCCACAGAGCTGAATGCAGGTGGAGAAAGCACTGGCTGTTTAGTGATTCTTAAGTTTCCAGGAATAATTTGCTT
The DNA here is from genome assembly GCA_006410875.1 of Neotragus pygmaeus. Taxonomy (NCBI): domain Eukaryota; kingdom Metazoa; phylum Chordata; class Mammalia; order Artiodactyla; family Bovidae; genus Neotragus; species Neotragus pygmaeus. The sequence goes on along the minus strand of SJYV01051533.1, from coordinate 737,609 downwards.
GAGTCTTTAATTCTCCTTTTATTTTTCCTATGTTTAGATCACTCATACTTTGGGAAACAAGCAAAAAAAAAATTTTTATTGCCTCTGTTTTCCCATTCATATCCCTAGCCTATTTATTTATTTATTTTTTTCAGACAGGGATGTAGTTGATTTACAATATTATGTTAGTTTCAGGTATATAACATAGTGACTCAAAAATTTTATAGATTATACTCCATTTATAGTTATAAAATATTGCCTATATTCCCTGTACTGTACCATATATCTTTGTAGCTTATTTATTTTATACACAGTGACTGGCACCTCCTAATTCCCTACCCCTATCTTGCCCACATCTCCTTTTCTCTCCCCACTAGTAACCACTGGTTTGTTTTCTGTATCTGTGAGTTTGTTTCTTTTTTTGTTAAATTACTAGTTCGTTTTATTTTTTAGATTCCACATATTAGTGATAACATACAGTATGAGTCTTTCTCTGACTTATGTCACTAAGTATAAGTGGACCCTCCAGGTCCATGCATGCTGTTGCAAATGGCAAAATTTCATTCCCTTTTTAATGTCTATCCCATTTCTTTTTTAAATTGTTACTAGAGAGTTGAGAGACTCTTTGAGAACTCTTGAGGAAAGACTAGCCTATTGTCTCCTGAGGCCTTTGGCAGAGTCTGGAGGGAACGGCTGTCTCCTCGGGAAGCCAGCTGCAGGCTGCCGCTTGCCAGTCACCTGCTGCCTCGGGTGCTGTGTGGCTCCCAAGAACGGCAGCCATTTCCAGACGGGAGTTGGCTCTCTCTCCACCTTCTGTGTCTCGGGCAGCAACAGGGTTTCTCTTAATGTGTGGTGGTGGCTGGGTGTGGGATTGCTGTTGGAATTCTGGGGGGTGGAAGGAATGGGGGAAGTCAAGCTGAGTACGTGATTCAGCATTCATGTTTGGCATAAGGCCATAGAATGTTAGTTGATGTTTTCTTGGAATATGGAATAATGAAGTTGAGTGATTGCAGAAAGCGGGGGAATAGTTCAAGAGTCCGCTCAGATTTCTGAAGTAATGATGCCAGTTTTGACTGGGGTAATGATGCTTTTCATGTTTAAGTGTTTGTGTAAGTATTCTGGATATACTGATCCCTTACTGCTTAGGTCATTAATAGCATCTGGTCTGTGACTTATCTCAACATTGCTCACAGTGCTCTTTGTTGTTTAAAAAAAAATTCTGTATTTTATTGTAGTCCGTTTAAGCAGTCTTTCATATTGTTTGATAGTCTTTTATTTCATGAGTGTAAAAGTGAGAAGACATAGGAGAGGCAAATTTTAAAGTTTGGAATGTGGTTTCCATCAGCGTCCTTGGATTTAGTTAAGATTTTTAAAATTTTGATTTTGTGAAATTATTCTAGACATTACCTTGTCTGTAAGATTTTAGTAAAGCCAAGTATTCACTTTATGTTTTCTCATTAACTCTCTATATCTTATTCAGAAACTAAAGTAGAATTCTTCATGGTTTTCGCCTTAGTCTTCTCTCTGCCTTTGCTCAGAAGTACCTGCTTTGTGACTGATGTGCTGAGAATTTGGTAATTCTTGCCTGTGATTTGCAGAGATGGCCCAAAATTTTCATCATCATGCTGAAGTAGGGTCAAAATCAAATCTGTCAGCAGCACAGGGCTAGAATTTCAGATGGGTTGAAAAGAGGTGTTGTTGTGCTTACAAATAACTGTTTCTTTAGTGATTTGACTTTGTGCTAAAAGCAGTGGTTCTCTGCAGGGAGTGATTTAGTCTTCTAGGAGACAGGTGGCAATGTTTTGTGGTTGTCACAACTTGGAAGGTGCCACTAGANGGCAGCCTGTTGTGGTGGCTAGCGTGGGCCTCCACCGCACAGGCAAGTCCTACCTGATGAACAAGCTGGCTGGGGAGAACAAGGGTGAGTGACATGGGCAGAGTCCAGCCAAGCCCCTTCTGTCCGCCCACACCCTCAGCGTGCAGCACAGTGATGAGAGGAGAGGAGGAGAGACCTGGGAGGGATACTGAAAGCTACCTTTCAGTCCACAGCTATGTTCTTATCGTCACTACGACCTGTATCAGTTCACAGCTCTTTGCACTTTGCCTTAGTTTCTTTTTCAAAAGCACAATTTTTTCCTCCCCTAGAAAGACAGATGTAGTAATAAAAAAATAAATAATGTATGTAATAATAAACTATAAGACATTTACAAAAATATTCATGTATTGGGAGCATTTCTATTGATCTTTAAGAGTTAAAAAATGTTTCAATCTGTATGGTTATTCTTATTTCTTTTCCTATTTTTAACTGTTGTTAAGTTATACACGGGCTTCCCCAGTGGCTCAGCATGTAAAGAATCCACCTGCAATGCAGAGATGCCGGAGACCCGGGTCTGATCCCTGGGTAGGGAAGACGCCTGGAGGAGGGCCTGGCAGCCCATTCCAGTATCCTTGCTCGGAAAATCTCATGCTCAGGGGAACCTGGTGGGTTACAGTCCATGGAGTTGCAAAGAGTCAGACACAGCTGAAACGACTGCGCACGCCCTCTTGCATGATACACATACAAAAANAGCCCATTCCAGTATCCTTGCTCGGAAAATCTCATGCTCAGGGGAACCTGGTGGGTTACAGTCCATGGAGTTGCAAAGAGTCAGACACAGCTGAAACGACTGCGCACGCCCTCTTGCATGATACACATACAAAAAATTTACCACAAAATTTACCACTGTAACATTTTAAAAAATTCTGTGTTATTAAGTAAATTCACACTGTCGTGTAAACATCACTAACATCCATAAATTTCCCCCAACAGGAATTAACATCCATAAATTTCCCCCAACAGGAATTCTATACCACAATAAACAAAAATGCCCCAGCCTTTGACAACCACAATTATATATTATCTATAAATTTGACCAGTCTTGGAATCTCATGTAAAGAATCATATATTATTTGTCCTTGAGTGATAGGTTTATTTCACGGAGTGTGATATCTTCAAGGTCCAACAATGTTGTACCATGTATCAGATGCTTTTCCTTTTTAAGGCTGAGTAATTGTATGTGACACCTGTTTGCTTATCCAGTCATCCAGTTTATGGACATTTGGACTGTTTCCTCATTTTGGCTACTGTGAATAATGCTACTAAGAGCACGGGTGTTCAAATATCTGTTCTGTCCCTGCTTTCACTTCTTTTGGGTATACACCAAGACGTGGAATTGCTGGATCATATGATAATTCTATGCTAAGCTTTTTAAAGCAATCGCCATGTTATTTTCCACAGAAATTCTACCATTTTACATTCCCACCAGAAACACACAATGGTTCTAATTTCTCCACATTTTTGCCAACCTTTGTTATAGTTCTTTTGATAATGGCCATCCTCATGGGTATGAAGTAGTATCTCATTGTGGTTTTTTAAAGTAAAAAAATTTTTAATATTATCGAATTCATTCAGTGTCAAATTTTCCAACTTCATTACAAATATTTAATTTTCAGGATTCACATAAGCTGTATGCTATGTTTTGTTGCCCNCCATCCTCATGGGTATGAAGTAGTATCTCATTGTGGTTTTTTAAAGTAAAAAAATTTTTAATATTATCGAATTCATTCAGTGTCAAATTTTCCAACTTCATTACAAATATTTAATTTTCAGGATTCACATAAGCTGTATGCTATGTTTTGTTGCCCTTTTTTTGAAGCACAGTTGATTTATAATATTGTGTTAGTTTTACGTGTACAGCAAAATGATTCAGCTATATATATATATCTATTTTTTCAGGTTATTTTCCATTACAGGTTGTTTCAATACATTGTGGTTTTGCTTTGTACTTCCCTAATGACTGTTAATGTTTAGTATCTTTACATGTGTTCATTGGTCTTTTGAATCATTTCTCAGGAGAAATGTCTATCAAGTCATTGCTCATTTTTTAATTGGGTTGACCTTTATTTGTGCTAAATTGTAAGACTTATTTATATATTCTGCATATCAATCCTTTATCAGCTTTATGACTAGCAAATACTTCCTCCCAATTTGTGTGTTATCTATTGAACTCTCAAGAGTGTCCTTTGATCGGAGAAGGCAATGGCACCCCACTCCAGTACTCTTGCCTGGAAAATCCCATGGGCGGAGGAGCNGTGGTGTTGGAGAAGACTCTTGAGAGTCCCTTGGACTGCAGGGAGATCAAATCAGTCCATCCTAAAGGAAATCAGTTCTGAATATTCATTGGAAGGACTGATGTTGAAGCTGAAACTCCAATACTTGTCCACCTGATGCCAAGAGCTGACTCATTTGAAAAGACCCTGATGGTGGGAAAGATTGAAGGCATGAGGAGAAGGGGATGATAGAGGATGAGATGGTTGGATGGCATTACCAACTTAATGGATACGAGTTTGAGTAAACTCTGGGAGTTGGTGATGGACAGGGAAGCCTGGCGTGCTGCAGTCCATGGGGTTACAAAGAGTCAGAGTGACTGAACTGAAGTTCCTTAACACTGTAAAATCTATAGAAGATTTTATCTATTAAATAAATAAAATAAGAAATAAAATTTATCTATAAAATTAAATTTTTATTTACTTATAAATCTATTAAAGATTTTATCTATAAAAACTTCAGAGTATATTTAATCTGTTCTCTAACATATGAAGTCCCTAAGGTATGATCTACCTCTTCTGGTGTGTTTTTCACTTGCAATTTATTGATAGAAGAAAAGGACTCACTTGTTCTGTAGTCTCTGGACTTTGCTGAGTGCATCCATATGGTCTTGTTTATCAAGTTTAACATAGTCCTCTGTTCCCTATATTTTTGCAAACTGGGAATGCGATATCTAGGTGTTTTCAGATTCAGGTTCAGTGTTTGGACACACATACATCATAGGTTGTGGTGTATATATCCTTCTACATCATGTCAGGAGGTACGTGGTAAGACTTGGAATCCACTGATCTTTGTTTATACAGATAAGATTGAGGCAAAAGAAGAAATGGAATAGCTGGAGAAAAGGCCTTGGAAGTGTTTGTCCCTTAACCCTTTATGAGTGAAATGTAGGTGTTTGTTTGTTTTTTTTTTCCCAAAGCTACTCATTTGCCTATCATATTTGTTATGGTGGGGTTTATAACTCATTCCTGAGAAGCTTATGTGTTTGTTGGTGTTTATATAACTTTGGTGATTACTGCTCACAGCTGGCTCGTATGAGAGAGAAAGTTCAGAGGTATTTGTCACTAGATCTGATTCCATGATCCTGAGGTTGGGTGGTAATAGTCACTGACTTTTAAACCACTGAAGACACTAATTTTCCTTTGTCAAAGCACATGACTCTACTTCTTTGTGGACTCTAATCTTTTTTCCTTGGTGACTTTTGGTGGATTATATGTTAGAATTTTGGGGTGAGCTATTATTTGAAAGTCAAATTAATGATTTTGGGTAGATTGTAAATTCACGCGGTTCAATATTTAGAAGGTACAAAAGAGCACAGTGAAAAGTTATGTTTTGACTCAGGGAAAATCAATTATATTAATTTTGAAATAACAGTTTTATTATTTAAATTAATTTAAGATGTAGTATATATCAGGGGTCCCCAACCTCCAGGATCTGATGCCTGATAATCTGAGGTAGAGCTGATGTAATAATAGAAATTAAATGCACAATAAATGTAATATGCTTGAATCATCCAGAAGCTATCTCCCTCCGACCTTGGTCCGTGGCAAAATTGTCTTCCACGAAACTGGTCTCTGGTGCCAAAAAGGTTGGGGACCATTGGTATATATTATAATGCTGTATAGGAACCAGAAGCTTCACAGTAAGTGTCGTGAAGCAGTAATGAAACAGTTGTAAAACACTTCCATGACAACAGACTTTAAATACTAGCACATCTGGGCACAGCTGTAAACCAAAGCTACTTTAACAAGCAGACAGTGGTTGTTGAACACGGAAGCTGAGGATTCTTTCAAAGAATGGTAGGTGGTGAGAAACTGATTTAGACCTGTGTGCTGTGTCTAAAGGAAAGGGGAAACCTGTGTCTGAACTCTTTGTGCATGAAAATTGTATCTGCTGTGTTTGATAATTTGCTAATTGCTACTGTGCTTGGCTACATTCAACCCATGCCAGACAGAAATTCACAGCCAGGCCTCACAAGTGGGAATGTTAGGTAGTAAATGTGTGACATTCAAAGGCTATCAGGTTTGTTCTTCCCCCTCCCAGGGACAGCCCACTCTACAAGGCAGAAACCAGAAGAAATAAATACAGTAGTTGGCAGCAAGTTTGCACTCCCCAGTATATGACGTTCAGACCCTTTGCCTGCCCACTGTGCTCTGACTGTATCCTGCCTAGATTCTAATCTTGCCTCCAGCTGTTCCTCCAAGTGGTTACTCAATAAATTTGCTTGTGAAATAGAAACAAAAACAAAAGGTCTTAAGGCCAGGAGAGCATCAGAGGTCTTTATCTAACCAGGTCAGAGGACCCAGCAAAACACTAACTTGAAGTGTGCCAGCCCAGCCCTGGGTGGGAATTGGTGTGTAGGTCGAGCTGCCGTGCTGGGGAGTGCCACTCCTGCTGCGATTTTGCTTAATTCACTTTAGCCAGTGTTGAGCTGCGTGTAGTTTCCTAACCATTCTGCCTTGTTTAGCGTCTCTCTTCCTCTTGCTTATGCTCCTCTGTCTAGAATGTTCTTTTCTTCCTTTACTAGCTGGTGCTTATCCACTCTGTTAGATTAAACCTAGGCCTCATGTTTCCCAAGGAAGTGCCCCCATTAGCCGCTGATAGGCAAGGTGGATTGGGTGTCCTTTCCTCAGGTGCTATTGCTGAAAAGCACTCCACCGTACAGGTGTGCACACGTGTCCTTGTGAGAACTTTTCCATTGTGCCTTGGCACAGGGCCTGGCACATAGCAGATGCTCAAATTCATGTTAGGCTAAATTAAAAGCAAGGGGACAGGAGAGGCTGTCTGGTTTGTGGCAGTGTTAAGAGGAAAAATTTAGAATGTGAGGTGTGTGTTTTGTAAGAAATACTCACTTTCTAACAACGAAATGCACTTTGCATATNAACACTTCCATGACAACAGACTTTAAATACTAGTACATCTGGGCACAGCTGTAAACCAAAGCTACTTTAACAAGCAGACAGTGGTTGTTGAACACGGAAGCTGAGGATTCTTTCAAAGAATGGTAGGTGGTGAGAAACTGATTTAGACCTGTGTGCTGTGTCTAAAGGAAAGGGGAAACCTGTGTCTGAACTCTTTGTGCATGAAAATTGTATCTGCTGTGTTTGATAATTTGCTAATTGCTACTGTGCTTGGCTACATTCAACCCATGCCAGACAGAAATTCACAGCCAGGCCTCACAAGTGGGAATGTTAGGTAGTAAATGTGTGACATTCAAAGGCTATCAGGTTTGTTCTTCCCCCTCCCAGGGACAGCCCACTCTACAAGGCAGAAACCAGAAGAAATAAATACAGTAGTTGGCAGCAAGTTTGCACTCCCCAGTATATGACGTTCAGACCCTTTGCCTGCCCACTGTGCTCTGACTGTATCCTGCCTAGATTCTAATCTTGCCTCCAGCTGTTCCTCCAAGTGGTTACTCAATAAATTTGCTTGTGAAATAGAAACAAAAACAAAAGGCCTTAAGGCCAGGAGAGCATCAGAGGTCTTTATCTAACCAGGTCAGAGGACCCAGCAAAACACTAACTTGAAGTGTGCCAGCCCAGCCCTGGGTGGGAATTGGTGTGTAGGTCGAGCTGCCGTGCTGGGGAGTGCCACTCCTGCTGCGATTTTGCTTAATTCACTTTAGCCAGTGTTGAGCTGCGTGTAGTTTCCTAACCATTCTGCCTTGTTTAGCGTCTCTCTTCCTCTTGCTTATGCTCCTCTGTCTAGAATGTTCTTTTCTTCCTTTACTAGCTGGTGCTTATCCACTCTGTTAGATTAAACCTAGGCCTCACGTTTCCCAAGGAAGTGCCCCCATTAGCCGCTGATAGGCAAGGTGGATTTGGTGTCCTTTCCTCAGGTGCTATTGCTGAAAAGCACTCCACCGTACAGGTGTGCACACGTGTCCTTGTGAGAACTTTTCCATTGTGCCTTGGCACAGGGCCTGGCACATAGCAGATGCTCAAATTCATGTTAGGCTAAATTAAAAGCAAGGGGACAGGAGAGGCTGTCTGGTTTGTGGCAGTGTTAAGAGGAAAAATTTAGAATGTGAGGTGTGTGTTTTGTAAGAAATACTCACTTTCTAACAACGAAATGCACTTTGCATATGTCAGTTCTACTTCTCCTTTTCCTTTCTTATTTCGGAACTTTGATTAGTATGTATAATTGAAGTTTGAGATCTCCACACAAAGAAAGACTGCCACCCAGCACAACTGACCAAGCCCCAGAGCTCTGTGTGCCCCCAGACTGTTGATGTGGTTGTGGGAGTATGGAGTTCCATGGTGTTCAGCAGACTAACACAGAATAATATTTTCCATGAGAGAACTATTTACATCCTCATTTTACAGATGTGAACTATGGCTCAGAGAAGTTGACCTCATGAACATAGACCTAATAAGTGACAGAGCCAGGATTCACCACCAGGGTTGCCTGACTACAAAGTTCATCCTTGTAACTGTCTGCTCCTGTTTTTCTGCTTGTTTCCTGTATACCCATAGGCAAGTCTTTTTAACTTTTGAGTGCTTCAGTGTATCATGTTTAGAATGGGGGGCGGGGACTAGAATGAGGGGAGCACAATTCACCTTGTAGAATTATTGTAGGAAAGAAAGAAGAGAAGAAACCAAACCCCCATTCTTTGTACCTGGACTAATGGTAGTCGTGACAAAAGCAGCAGCAGTTTTATATGGTGTTTACGGTGTGCCAGGTATTAGCACTTTATTTAGGCCACCTCACATAATCATCGCCACAATCCTCTGAGGCTGAGGAATGACACTACAGTTACTATTCCCTTTTTATAACTGAGGAACAAAAAGGTTGTAATAAGGGGCAGAGCTGGTGTTTACAGCCCAGCAGTCTGGCTTCAGTGTCCATACTGAGCCCATTTGCTCTGTTATCTCTTAGGAAACGTTAGTTTCCAACTCCATGCTGTTCTGGAATCTGGCATCAACGTGAAAGAGACCGTAAGGAACCCAGAATGGCATCAGGGTGGCGAGGGGCTGCATCAAGCCGGGTACGGTGAGCAGGAGCAGTATCTGGGACACTTACGATTCTCTTACTCAGTCACTGACTGGTGAGCTGGCCCTTTGGTGTTTCTTGGTGGTTAAGTTCATAGGATGATGACCCATCATGGTATGTCTTTTTTCAGCTTGAGGGTATCCACTTACTGGTTCACTTAATGAGGTGTATGAAATCCCTGGCCTCTCTTTACCGAAGTCTACAGGGTTAAATGTTTCTTCTTGAGTCCATACTGATATATATTTTTTTAATGTTGAATATATAAATGAGGGAGAAGGAGCAAATCTCCCTTACAGAAAAATTCCAGATAATAAGTGTGTAAGGAAAGACGGAAATAGAGAACCACTGTTAGAACACCACCGTAATAATTGCTCTAGGTAGAATCCACTGATGAATGTTAAAATTAGTGGATGAAACTTTTGAGGATATTTGTGTTCTCAAAGCCTCAAAGTATCCCCCCAAAAAAACATTTGTCTGTGTGTGTTTATGGTTTTTGTTTTAACTCTGTTCTTTTTTTTTTGTATGTGGTTTTAACATATGTCCAGAAATTCTTTGATGCCCTTCCGTCCAGGAAATGGAGTATAATTCTCTTCTCCCTGAATATAGGCTGGGCTTAGTGATTGGCCTCTTATGAATAAAGTATGGGAGGGGAAAAAGAATAGTGTTACAGTGGGGAAGTCCAGTAAACACCACTTCAGGGTTAATGTCACCAGGAATAACTCATGTTGATATCATTACCCTGATCAGACATGATGAGAAGAACACTTCACCTGTGTGATACTCTTTCCTAAAAGTCATAACCTCCAAACTCATCATTAGAAAAACTGAAATTTGGGGACAGTCTACAAAGCCACCTGACCAGTATTCTTCAAAATTGTATCAAGGTCAGGAGCTCCCTGGTGGTCCAGTTGTTAGGACTCAGCGCTTTCAGTGCTGGGGCCTGGGTTTGATCCCTGGTTGGGGAACTAAGATCCCACAAGCCACATGGTGTGGGCAAAAAAAAGAAAATCAAGTTCGTGAAAGACCAGAATAGGCTGCCACAGTTAGGGAAGACTGAAAAGACATTGAAAGCTCAATGCAATGTGGTATCTATCCTAGATAGCATCCTATTGTAACAGAAAAGGGATATTAGTAGAAAACTGGTAAATCCAAAATAACACAATCCCACCAAAAGGCAGACTTCCTGAGTCCTTGCTGCCTGAGAGCCAAGTGGCATGGACTAGATCACCCAGGTTTCAGCACTTCTGCTCTTGTTTTGAACCCCTCTTACCTTTGGGAGAGACCTTTTGGTTGTGTAGAGCTTGTATCTGGGAGGCTCTGGCAGATGTGGGGACAGGTCTGAGTGACTGCAGGACCTGCCCATCCCACGAACAGAATGCAGCTCAGCTGATGAGGGGAGAGGTGTGCACAGGGACCCTCCCACCCCAACCCCAGTTCTTGCTGGTGGTCGATACCACAAATGACATTGCCTCTGCCAGGAATTTCTTCCCACTTGGCCCCCATCCTGAAGGCAATAATATACCATTAGTCGTTCTGTTCATCTTTGAAGTTCTCACTTACATTTTACCTTCCGTGTAATTCCTTGTGTGATTATCCTATGAAATAGTACCTTTCATATTCCTGTGACCCTAACACAATTATTCTTGGCTTAACTGATTACTTCTGGCTCAAATATGGTGCCTTCAGCTTTGGGTTGCCCTGCTCCTCCTGTGGTAACGGTATTTAACACACCTTGCCTTATTATGTCTAGAAGACAAACTCCTGGGAGGGAAGGAATCTTACAAATATTCCTTGAAGCATCTAGGACAGTACCTGCCGTGTTGTGAGCTCTCATTAAATGGGTGGCAAATTGAATGAACACTTTAAGGCACTGATGGGAGGAATGGTCTCCCCGTTGGCCGGATGAGACTTGCTTAGAGTCATACAAGTGAATGTGAGCTGTATTTGAAACTCGATGTCCCTTTCTGAGTGATCTGAGGCCCTGACACTTCCTCACGCTGAACATAGTGCTAAACTACACCGAGTGATGGCTCACATTTGTTGTGAGCCTACTCTGGGCCAGGCTTGGTTTTAAGCATGCCCTCTATTTAGTCCTCACAATAGCTCTGAAGTGTGGAAATTACTATCCTCGTTTTATAGATAAGTCCATTGAGGTTCAGAGAGATGTAACTTGCCTTCTTAGCTCACTCGCTAATAAGTTGCTGAGTTGAAAATCTGACCTTGGCGTGTCTGGCATCAGAACCTACTTTTCCTCTAGTAAAGTTGATCCCTGTCACCTGTTTCCACTTGTCTCCTCAGACCCATCCCTGGAAGACACGTGTGGTTCTGAGTGTGCCCAGCTGGGAGAAGATGGGCAGCAGCCACCGCGGTGCACTTCAACTACCTCATCTCAGTCTGAGCCTTCAGAGCAGCTTAGGCGCCACCAAGGCAAGAGCCTTGCCTCCGAGGACCCCAAAAAGAAGAGAGCTCAGAAACCCTCCCACATGAGAAGAAACATACGGTGAGCTGTGCTCTGGGGGAGAGGAGAAGGGAGGGAGTTGAAATACTGGTTTGATCGGGAGAGTTCTGTTTCCCAAGGAGAAAAATGTAGGCTATGTGCCGCAATTAATAGTGAAGCTGCAACTCAGGACCACTGGGTCTGGACTATCTGAGGATGCAGAGCGGATGCGGTTGGCACTCAAGCACCTCTGGGGATGTCCCACCGTCTGGAGGCCCGGGAAGCATCCATAGGATGCTCTGGTTGGAGTCTGTTATTTCCTTTATTTTTTTCTTATGTTTCCAAATACGAGGAGATAAAAGAGTTTTGAGTTCTCATCGTCTCACACCTCAACATCAGTTGGAAGAGGATTGTTTAGTCCAAACCCAGGCTTCTTCTTTAACCTAAGTGATCAGCAGATGTGAACTTCCTTACCTGTCCAAATCTCCAGCACGCCTTTCTTCTACCCATGACAGTTTTCCTCTTGAAAGGAGACAAAGGATATTTTTCTCCTCCTGCTCCTACTGCTGCTAAGTCGCTTCAGTCGTGTCCGACTCTATGCGACCCCATTGACGGCAGCCCGCCAGGCTCCCCCGTCCCTTGGATTCTCCAGGCAAGAACACTGGAGTGGATCGCCATTTCCTTCTCCTCCTACCCTCATTTTTTTCTAAACAGAATGATGACTTGAAAATGTACTCTAAGTTTGGGAAATAAGGATGCAAAATCATCCACAGTCTTATTTTCCCATATAGCAACTCTATCTTTTGTACTGCTTTCCAGCTTTGTGGATCACATATTACTCTATTTCACTCTTGATCTGTTAGGTACTGAGATGAGTCAGCGGGGTGATCTGTCAGAAAGTTAAATAATATGAAAAACATATTAGCCCCAAAGCTCCGGAGCCTTGAAGTCCTATTTATGTGTTTGTTTGCTTTTTTTTTTTACCTTACTCGCTGCATGGGTGTAGTGGTACTGGCGTGGCTTCTTCTCCCAGCAGTGATGATTCCCCTCTTTATCTTGACATTACCTTTCCCAACCGCAAGTAGACTGACGCGCTCGCTCTTACTGTAATGTTTAGAAAGCTTCTCCGGGAGGATCAGCTGGAGCCAGTCACCAAAGCAGCACAACAGGAAGAGCTGGAGAGAAGGAAGCGCCTGGAGCAGCAGAGGAAGGATTACGCAGCCCCCATTCCCACCGTCCCCCTCGAGCTATTTCCCGGTAAGCTGTGGAGGGGGTAGGAGGGGCCCTGCACCCAGCTGAGGAGAGACCCTCGGTGCCCACAGTGCCAAGGACAGATCTGGAATCAGACGGTGGCCTCTCAGGAATCCTCAGTCCATTCATTTTCTTAGAAGCACACAAGCAGAAGGCTCTCATTTGAAAAGTTAAGATGGATACTTAACTTGGTACTTCCTTAAATTGGTCTTATTTAGATTTTTCCCCCAGAACTCTGGATCTTAACGTACCAGAGGATTAGGACATTGTCTAGTGGTCAGGTGAGTGCTAGAAGTAAAAGCTGGTAGAGAAAAGGGAATTTGAGAAGAGGATTGAGGTTTTTAAGATGTCCTTTACTTGTCTCCTCGGGATGGTCCCCCCAAGAACAACACAGGAGGAGAAGGGCGAATCATTTTGGAAAATATGTTTCAGCTAAATGTAGTTCTTGACACTCTCTTCCATCTCCCCTTCCCCAAACCCAGAGGAAATTGTCTTAAGAGCAAGCGATGGTCCCCAACTGCCTCCTCGTGTCTTGACCCAGGAAGTCATTTGTTTGGACAGTAGCAGTGGCAGCGAGGATGAAAAAAGCAGTCGAGATGGTAAGATGGAGCCAGAGGTGCCCCTCCTTCCTCCTGACCCAGTATTCACCCAGAGAGACTGGCTTTCCCTCCGAATAGAAAAGAGTTCTGTCCTTCCTCATTCCGCTTGGGGTCTGACTGTGACAAATTTCCCTCAGTCTCCTTGGTAAATATGTTTTTCCCTTGTCTTAACTTGAAGCTGGAAGAGAGAAAAATTAAAAATCAAAATTTTTATGAATGGTAACACGTTCTAACGTTGTTTCCGTGCTCCCTCACCTTAAGCTGCAGTGAATCATATCTGCTCCCTGAGTCCTTGTTTTCATTTTCCTTTGTTGGCTGTCTCAGAGGTGATTGAGCTGAGCTCTGGAGAGGAGGATACTCTGCACATTGTGGACAGCAGTGAGTCTGTCAGTGAGGAGGATGAGGAAGAGGAGAAGGGTGGCACCCATGTGAATGACGTCTTAAATCAGCGCGACGCTTTGGGGCGGGTCCTTGTCAACCTGAACCACCCTCCGGAGGAGGAGAATGTCTTCCTGGCCCCTCAGTTGGCACGGGCGGTGAAACCTCATCAGGTGCAGTAAATCTGCGTTCTTCTCTCTGTTTCCTTTCAGCTTCCTTCCTGTGGACATCGCCTGCTGGCGGTTGTTAGTATCACAGCCTGTAAAGTACTTGTTTGGTACCACGGGCAGCTACGGATTGATTCTTCCTCCTAGCAGTTGATGCTTCAGGATTTCTGACGGGTGGGAAGGGACAAGCCTGAGACATGCCCTGTCATGTAAAAGGTGCTGATCTCTTGGGTTAATAATCTTGAGCCACCTCCTATGAGATGACTGATCAAGATACTCTCTGAAGAGCAGTGCCTTGGTGGGAACTTGTGGCTCCAGGAGAGGCGTGAGACTCAGAAGTCTGAGAGACTTTCTGATAGGAAGGCTCAGAGCAGTTTGTGTTGACCCAGAACCAGAAGTAGCTCCAAGAAGGCAGAGGTTGACTCAGCAGAAGAACTCTAACAGTAAGAACTGCTCCTCTTGGAGTGGGCTGCCTTGAAGTAAGCACCCAGGGGCAGCCAGAGCAAGATTGGGTAAAAGCCCAAGTGGGGCTTTGGCAGCCAGAGTTCTTGCCTCCGATGGGCTTCTGTGCTAGGTCAGTGCTTTTCTCTGTTTTCTCCAAGAAGAATGTCACCGGTCAATAAACTAGCCAGGGTTCTGGGAAACTTCTGTAGCCACTCACACCAGCTGTCTGGTCTAACGTCTGCTCATTTACTTAATTTTGACTAGTTCCAAAGTAAACTAGACCCTTGGTCTTTGCCAGCCAAAGATATTTGTGTTTATTCCATCAGATTGGTGGGATCCGATTCCTCTACGATAACCTGGTTGAGTCCCTGGAGAGATTTAAGACCAGTAGTGGCTTTGGCTGTATCCTGGCCCACAGCATGGGTTTGGGGAAAACTTTGCAAGTGATCTCCTTCATCGACGTCCTCTTCCGCCACACGCCAGCCAAAACTGTCCTTGCCATTGTGCCAGTAAGTGTTGGGGCGGGCACCACTTGCTCACCCTTCTGCAGAGCTCTGGGGTGTCGTGCCTTACAGGCACTAAAAAGCCTGGTAGGCTCAGCTCTGAGCTTCTTCCCTAAAACACCCTTTTGGGACTTAACTTTCTGACAGGTTAATACTCTTCAGAACTGGCTGGCAGAGTTCAACATGTGGCTCCCATCTCCTGAAGCCCTTCCAGCTGACAGTAAGCCTGAAGAAGTCCAGCCTCGGTTCTTTAAAGTTCACATCTTGAATGACGAGCACAAGTAGGTGGCCTGCCCCCCGTTCGCCTTTTTCCTTTTAGACTTCTTCCCAAGGTCTGGAGTCAAGGCAGTCAGTCTCTCTGGGTATGTGCTTTTTCCTCCCAGATTCCTTTTGGTTTCTTGATGTATCCCCCTCTCTCTTCTTGCTACTCATTTTTTCTCTCCCTAGTTTTTCAATAGTCAGAGTTATGTAGCACAGAAATTGTTGTATTCTGCTCGAAGATGTTTTTATATCCTGGAAAATCTTACATTCATCTTTTATTATAAACCTAACCATCAGTCTCCTCTTATAAGCACTAATCTATATTNCTCCCTAGTTTTTCAATAGTCAGAGTTATGTAGCACAGAAATTGTTGTATTCTGCTCGAAGATGTTTTTATATCCTGGAAAATCTTACATTCATCTTTTATTATAAACCTAACCATCAGTCTCCTCTTATAAGCACTAATCTATATTTGACCCTTAATGGTACAACTTCCAAGCATTAAAAGATGCAGACCATTTTTTTGTTTGTTTGTTTTGGATCTAAATATAATGAGTTATATTTCCATTCTGTAAATTCAACCTGCTTTCCAGAAATTTAAACCTATATCCTGATCCTGATCCAAGCCAGCTATCCATGCCACGCTTTCCCCTTGTTGATAGGATAAATGAGAAGGTAGACTTTCTTCTCTGCGGAGGTCACCTATTGGGATGTTTGGTCACACACATGAAAATGAAGAGCCTGTGGGTAGCTCCATAGGTTGCCGATCACCTGCTCCTTTCTAGATTTCAGGACTGTCAGTCCACATGCGATTAATGAAAGAGCCAGATCTCAGTTGTTCAGGAAGAGAGGGATGTGCTGAGTGGCATCCGGTCTCAGCTATTCTTTTTCCTTTACTGTGTGTCCTTGGCTCTTCATTCACCAGGGCCTGGGCAGGTGAAATACAGAATGTTGCCCTTGCTTTTACTACTTTGTACATAATGATAATAACTTGGAGCTCTCCCTCAAATGTAGTATTATAGTCATGCATGTACACTTTCGCCACCTGATGCAAAGAACCGACTCCCTGGAAGAGACCCTGATGCTGGGAAATATGGAAGACAAAAGGAGAAGGAGGTGGCAGAGGATGAGATGATTGGATGGCATCACTGACTCAGTGGGCGTGAATTTGAACAAACTTTGGGAGAAAGTAGAGGACAGAGAAGCCTGGTGTGCTGCAGTTGATGGGGTCTCAGAGTCCGGCACGATTTAGTGTCTGAACAACAATGCATACATCTAAGGGGATTGTTGCTTTTATTTATAAAATTGAATTTCTGATTTTTGCTATTTAACCATCACCAGAGACCTAGTCCGTCCTCAGTGCAGTTAGTATGTCTATAGTGGTAAAGTCCTTGGGCAGCTGGCCAGCCCTGTGATGCTGCCGCATGAAGTCTGTGGCGAGAAGGCTTCTGACTGTACATCAGCACAGCTTTGACTGTGAGGAGTTCTTCCTGCAGAGCCGACGAAGCAATAATGTGTTCTTTCTGTTCCCTCTTGCAGGACAATGGCAGCTCGTGCTAAAGTGATGGCTGATTGGGTGTCAGAGGGAGGGGTGCTGCTGATGGGGTACGAAATGTACAGGCTCCTCACCCTGAAGAAATCCTTTGCCACAGGTAGACCGAAGAAAGCCAAGAAACGTTCTCACCCGGTCATCATTGATCTGGATGAGGAAGACCGACAGCAGGAGTTTCGAAGAGGTGGGTGGCCTCTCTGGGGATATTCTAGGGGGTAACTTGGGGGAAGGAAGTCGTGTCTGCTCTAGTACCTAATCACACGGGGAGCATTACTGATGTGAGTCGTGTGGTCATGAACCAGAAATCCTGGTCCCTGAGGTAAGACTGGCTCTGGCCAGCCGCTCTTGGAAGGTCCTGGTCTCTGCAGACAGTGGAATTCTGGGTCGGCCAGGCCACAGACTGGCTTGGGCAAGACTCCCCTATGTCTTCACAGAGCAATTAGAAGAGCAGCTGCTCCCTTTACAGCTTCCCAGAATGTTCTGAGACAGCATTAAGACAATATAAAGTATTTAAATAACTAATACACGGAGTAGTGGTAGTATTGTTTGTGTGAGTTTATAAAAGAAGAGTTTATCACAGTTTTCTTTTTGGTGAAAGGCATTCTTCTCATAGTTCTAGCTCTATTCTCTCGTTTGAGGGGCCTTGGCCTATTGGGGGAAAAAAAGTACTTTTAAGGTTCAGAGGCTGTTTTATTTCATAGATCTCTTCATCTATGAGATTTTGTTTTCTCTGCTTCTGTGGCTGACTTTGACATTTAGCAATGAGCAGCAAGTAACTCCAGGAAGACCTTGTCCTTTAATTAGCTCCCACCAGCCAGCTCTCAGGTGACGCCAAGACAGTGATGAGAGCCTGTGGAAGTGTCTGGGTTATTCTCATCAGAATCATCCCAGATACATTTTTAATCCTTTAGACTAGTACTCTGAAAGTCATGCCGTCTGCTGCCTAGTTGGTGTAAGCCCTAGGAATGCAACTCAGTTTTATTCTTAGCCTAAAGAGAAAAGAAAATAAGGAAAGGAAAGAGGGAAAAGGGAGATTGACTGCAAGAGTCAGTCGGCCTGGGTCATGTGTCGCACCAGATGCACAGGAACTGGAATGGGCGGCTCCCTTTCTCCACTGGGGGCTGACTCTTGCTTTCCTGCTTCCTTCATTTCTTCTGTCTCCTCCAGGGTGCACCCCTACTTCTCATATTGTTGACTAAGAGCAAGCCCTCTCACCCTCTTACTCCGGATCCTCTTCCCTCCCTAGAGTTTGAGAAGGCCTTATGCCGCCCTGGCCCTGATGTGGTGATCTGTGACGAGGGACACCGCATCAAAAACTGCCAGGCCAGCACCTCCCAGGCCCTGAAGAACATTCGCTCCCGCCGCCGGGTGGTGCTGACCGGGTACCCCCTGCAGAACAACCTCATCGAGTACTGGTGCATGGTGGACTTCGTGCGCCCAGACTTCCTCGGCACCCGGCAGGAGTTCAGCAACATGTTTGAGCGCCCCATCCTGAATGGACAGTGTATTGATAGCACGCCTCAGGACGTCCGCCTCATGCGGTACCGGAGCCACGTCCTGCACAGCCTCCTGGAGGGCTTCGTGCAGAGGTGAGCCATCCTCGGATTTTCCAAATCCGTGGAGAGTCCTGGTGGAACAGACCCCTCAGGGCTCTCCTGAAGACGGAAGGTGGTTATGGTGGGAGGACCCCTTTCTCATAGGGCAGTAGTAAACCTCTGCTTTCGCAGAATAGCTTTTCCTGAGCAGGTAAGAGATGGTGGATATCCAGTGGTTCATTCTCTGAAAGTCTGGCCCAGAAATGCATCTCTCAGAAGTAATCTGTGAAGTTACTAGGGATATCTGCCTTTCTAGCTGAGAGAAGCAAGAGACAGCTACCATGCCAAGGACTTGAGTGAAAGAATAAAATGGTTTTCAGGGGAATGGCCTCACCAGTTTCAGCGTCTTGGAAGATGTAGGTTTGGCATTCCCTTGTTTTTCCTTGTGAAGACGGCATGTGTGGAGAAAGCTTAGAGAAGCAGCGCTAGATCAGGTTACGGACCTGGAGTCCCCTGGTCTCTGTCTCTCGCTCAGTCAACTGGGACAGTCACTCTGCCTCTTTGCTTTAGTTTTTACCCTCAAAATAAGTTTGTTGCTGCTGGTTGCCGAGCCAGTCCTCATTATTACAAGGCTGTTGTGAATGTTGAGGTCCTAAAGAAGGATGTGTGGCGCCAATGCAGGGTCCTCTTGTTATCCTGCACTGACACCTCCTGGCCACACTGCCTTGTCAATTCTGATCTGTACCTTTGTAGGAGAGGCCACACTGTGCTGAAGATTCATCTCCCTGCCAAGGAAGAAAATGTGATCCTGGTGCGGCTCTCTCAGATCCAGCGAGATTTGTACACACACTTTATGGACCGCTTCCGGGACTGTGGTAGCAGTGGCTGGCTGGGGCTGAACCCTCTCAAGGCTTTCTGTGTATGCTGCAAGGTGTGTTGAGGCCTCGGGGCAGTACTAAGATACAGACTAAGGATGCTCATGGTCCCAAGGGAGTCATGCCTTCTGGGAATCCTTGGTAGAGGAAGACGTTCCCTGCACTGAGGGCTCCGAGGCAAAGCAGTTACCTGGAGTGCCATGCCGCTCATAGACTATAATGTAAATGGTGCCCCTTGCAATTGTGCAGCTGCACAGCTTCTTACACCAAACTTGAGAAATCACTTCCTTTCTCACTGATTGTTTTTCAACTGAGACATGGAGTGATTGGAGCAACATCATGGGACAGAGTTTTTGACTGCTAGTGTAATCAGGATTCAAGAAATATATAGCTTAGACATGCACGTTATTAGAAATACCTTCCATTTAATTCTGTGTTTAATCAGGTTGAGATCTGTTTCATTCCGATAATGCTTGAGATGGTTTGGGGACAGCAAAGTCTAGTATCTTTAGCACTGGGCCTTGTGAATAGGCTGGCGAACCCCAGCTTGTCTTTGACCTGGCCAGATGCTCTCAGTTGCCTCACGAGGGATCTGTTCCTTTGACAGCTCTCAACTAACCTTGTTGGATATTATTCCCTCTGCTCTAATAAATCAGCTGAAGGTGTGTGTCTGAGGACAGATGACTTTCAAAATGTTTCCTAGATCAGGGCCAGGAAGCTAAAGCCGACATGGTCTGTGAGGGTCCTTCGGTGCTGGTGTACCCTTCTCACACACGTCCCAACACCACCCTCTTTCCTCAGGAATTCTCAATTCCTGCCAAGAATGTCCCTGAAATTATAGTTGATCATCATCTTAAGTTAGAAACATTTTTTCATAGGAGAGATTTCATAGTTTCATACAGTAGTTGACTGTAACCACATGGTGAAACAGGAATGTTCTTGTTTAAGTAAGAAGGCAAGACTTGTGACAGCCTTTTTGGTCATGTACCAGACATACTGCCATGCCTCCTGGTGCGAATTCTCCCATTCATGTATCATGGAAATCAGAATTGGTTAGTGAAAATGTACAGGCTCTTTGGCTACGATGGGGTTGGGGAGACTTTAATTTGGGGTGTGACAGTGGGTGCTGTGGGAGGTGTGTGTGGGCAAGTGCCTGTTGCCAGACTCCGTGGGATACCCTTAGATTGTTCTCTGCCCTCCCCTTTTAACTCGAACCTCAAGATCTGGAATCATCCCGACGTGCTGTATGAAGCCCTTCAGAAGGAGAACCTGGCCAATGAGCAAGACCTGGACGTGGAAGAGCTTGGTTCAGCGGGAACTAGTGCCCGCTGCCCGTCACAGGGAACAAAAGGCAAGGTGGAGGACAGCGCCCTGGCCTCCTCCGTGGGAGAGGCGACCAACAGCAAGTTCCTCCAAGGGGTCGGCTTCAACCCTTTCCAGGAGCGAGGCAACAGCATTGTCACATATGAATGGGTGAGTCAAGCAGAGCCATACACCACTGCTGAAAGGCGATGGCAGAGACCCTTCGTGGGGAGAGGGTAGGGCGTACGCAGTGCACTGTCTGCTGAGGTCTCTGCAGGGACCTATTCAGGTTGCCCGTGAGCTGCTGCCTTTGAGGGTGAGAGTTGTATTTCTGGTAGTCTGGCTACGGCCTGCTCCAGGTTGCCTCATTTCCTCTCCTACAGGCCAAGGACCTTTTGACTAATTACCAAACTGGTGTCTTAGAGAACTCTCCCAAGATGGTACTGCTTTTCCACCTGATTGAGGAAAGTGTGAAGCTTGGAGACAAGATCCTTGTGTTCAGGTAGGAGAAGCGATTCCCTAGTACGTGTCTTTGGTAGGGGCTGACACGGCGCCTGCAGCCTGTGACTGGCCGGGTTGCGCGGCCCCGTTGCGTGTCTGCAGCCTGCGACTGGCCGGGCTGCGCGGCCCCGTTGCGTGTCTGCAGCCCGAGGCTGGCCGGGCTGCGCGGCCCCGTTGCGTGTCCATGCCTCTGCGACCAGTGCTTCTCGCACCTTGTTTCTTAGAGCCGCTTCTTTGATCCAACGCAGTCTCTCTGCAGTGAACGACTTGAGGCCTTAGGTTACTGTGTTGGAGATCATGGTCTAATCCTTCAAATTGTGACCCAGGCCAGATCTGGCCTGTTTTTGTATAGCTTGAGAGCTAGTTTTTACATTTTGAAAGAATTTTTTTTGTCTTTGTTTTTTTTAAAGAAGCATATGCAGGGACTTCCGTGGCAGTCCAGCGTTAGGACTTTCTTCTTCCACTACAGGGCTCACGGGTTTAATCCCGGTTGAGGAACTAAGATCACAGGAGCTGCATTGTGTAGCCAAAAAAAAATTTTTAATTAAAAATTTATGTATGGTCTATGAAGCCTAAAAATATTTACTATTTGGGCCTTTACCGAAAACATTTGCTGACCTCTGGTCAAATCTGCTTCTATATCCCTAGTCTCCCCCTACCTTTTTTTAAAGCTTTGTATATAAGGCCAAATAAATGATGTTATTTATTCCCAGTTTTGAGAGAGCTCTGAGTCCCATCAAGGCCTCACCTCTCAGAGAAAGAGGCGTAAAGTAGATTGCTTCTCCTTTGTTCCAACTAGATTATGCTCTGGTGAGAGCTAAGTGGCAGGAGCCTGGCTTGGGAGTCTCAGAGTGGGGGTTCCCATCTGTGACATACTCTGACGAAAAAGCAGGGATTCTGACTTTGGCAGAGCCTAGTGTCCTGCTGCTTTTATGGTTNGCTCTGGTGAGAGCTAAGTGGCAGGAGCCTGGCTTGGGAGTCTCAGAGTGGGGGTTCCCATCTGTGACATACTCTGACGAAAAAGCAGGGATTCTGACTTTGGCAGAGCCTAGTGTCCTGCTGCTTTTATGGTTTAGTTTTCTGCTTAACTAGAAAACAGCTAAATGATCTGTCTCCTTATTAAAATCATAATATTGCCTGTGGCCTATAATTCGATCTCATGTATATTCATACAGTGTTGATTTTTAATGCTGATGCCATGTGTTACTCTGCACCGAGCTAAATCTCAGGGTTTTTTCCATGAAGGAAGTACTAGGTTAGAGGATTTTTTGGTGGGGTGGTGGTGATGAGTGTGTGGATGACTGTTCTCCCTCATGAGCTAGGGTGGTTCTTTGTGGGTAGTTGGATGCGTGAGCTCTCATTCTCAGAGGGGAGCCTACTGGGGAGCAAGATTCCCTCAGGTCCGGGAACCTTCTGAACCAAATATGTCCCTTTCAGCCAGAGCCTTTCCACCTTGGCTCTAATCGAGGAGTTCCTCGGGAAGCGAGAAGTGCCCTGTCTACCTGGTGCTGAGGGGCAAGGAGTACAGAAGTGGGTTCGAAACGTCAGCTACTTCCGTGAGTTCATTGCTGCTTTGTTTGCGGAGCCTTGGCAAGGTCTGCCTAAGGGTTTCCTCTCCTCTCTCCTCTCTCCTCCCCCTCCCTCCATTCTCCATCACATGCCCAGGAAGATCTGTGATTTAGCTAGGGAGCAGAGAGATACTAAAAGCAAGCTGCCGTGTGAGAGCTACTGCACGAGGCTGGGGAGCTTAGGCCAGGTACGAGGAGGGCAGAATGTTGGCAGAAATGCCATCACCCTGGCATGCAAGAACAGATTTAATGTAGCACTGTCTGACTGCCCTCACCGGAGTTCTACAACAGACAGAATTGACATGGTGAGCATGCTTGGAGAAAGGGGAACTTGGACTCGACTTGCAAAGATGGAGAGAAATTGAATATACAGAGCTGGTGTGGCCTAAAGATCATCCTAGGCCACACAAGAACAGTGAACACAAGCCCAGATCATGTATTCTCACTGGGGGAGAAGGTGTCCCTAATGAGGTGAAAATCGGGTCACGAGGGGACCAAAAATGGGAACTTCTTAGAATTATAAAGCACAAATATGCATATAATGAATTAATTATATAGTATACAGTATATCTGTGGTATGAAAATTTAATAGAGGGCATGGTGATTGGGGGAAAAAAAAAGAATGTTTAAAGGCTTCTTAATGGGGTGGTAAAGAAAAAAAAAAAAGTTGAAAATTACTGACTTCAGGCACTTAGTGACCAGATACTGACATTTTGGCCAGTTAATTGTTACAGAGGCCTGCCTTTGGCATTGTAGAGTGTCAGCAGCATCTCCTATCTCCACTCACTAGATGGCAGTAGCATCCATGCAGTTATCCATCCACTCATCTCTAGACGTTGCCAGATGTTGCCTGTCGGGGAGCAGGGTGGGGAAATCCCTTTTGTTGAGAAGCCCTGGCCTAAAGGAAAGATTGAGAGAAATGGAGAGTCAGGGGATGGTGAGGAGACTCCAGCCAGCCAAGGTCCATGTGTTGACTGTAGGCTTGTCCCATGATGAATCAGTGCTGACCTGCGCTAAGCCAGGTTGGGGTGTTGACTGAGGGAGCCTCTAATACCAGGCAGTTAATGCCAGGCTTCCTACATGAGTAGTAATTCAGTTCTCCATGGAGTATTTCATGCCCTTAGCTTTGCCTTCTTCTCTGCTTTCCTCCAGGTGACAAATGTAACCCCTCCTCCCTTACTCCTTTTTCTTAACTGAAGCCTACTTTTTCTCTTTCTTGTGAGCGTCCGTCCTTTCATTCCAGTGTCCCATCCCATTGCTCCAGACCATTTTTTTTTTTTAAGGTCTCCTTCAAGCAACTCCTTAGCCTTAGGAGTTTGTTAACTGTGGATTCCTGCCTGGTGAAGGAACATCATCCTTCCTTATCAAAACATAAAACCCTTGGTCCTTTTGTACTCACTCACAGGACTGAGGCAAAGCAGTTACCTTAAACCAGTTCTTACCAGGCTTCCTTAACTAGGGTGATTCTTATGCACTCTGAAGTCTAGGAACCTTAGCCTTAGATTTGACCCAAGGTACTAAAGGGAGAAACACAGCTGATAGATGCCTGAGTCTCATGGTAGGTGCCTACAGAATGTCCAGGGCATGGAACCTGAGCACTGTGGTGTTTGTCTTGTTTTGCTTTAAAAATCCGTTTGCCCATTGATTTCTCTGTGTATCCCTGTCCTCATCTGTCCATTTGTTTGTTTCCTTCTGTCCTAGGGCTAGATGGTAGCACCCCTGCCTTTGAGAGGGAGCGGCTCATTAATCAGTTCAATGATCCCAGCAACCTCACCACCTGGCTGTTCCTTCTCTCCACAAGGTGAGTGGATCCTGAAATGGGGAAGTCAGAGGGCTGCCTTCAGGGCATTTGGCCACATGTGCCTGAACCCCAAAGGCTTGTCCAAGTTCTGTCAGAAGAGATAGAGATCTCAGATTTGTGACTTTTTTTGAGGTGAGAGAGGGGGCCCCCAAAGGAAATTTTGTTCGAAGGGTAATAATGATAGTGTCATGAATTTCTCTGAGACTTTCATTCACAGTGGTCATAATTAGCTTTTCTCTCAGGACTGTTCTGAGGCTTAGACGATGTGATGAGTGTGAAAGTGCTTTAATAAGTACAAAGTGCAATATAACTATAAAAGACTGATAGCATTTTTTGTCTCATGCCAGGCAGCTTGAAGGCTGTGCTGCCTTCTGCATCAGAATGCCCTTGATAGGTTATAAACCGGTCATTCTCCCAAGCTGTTAGGTCAGACACATCAGAAACATTGGTACACAGACACATCCCCTCACTCAGTGACATCACTCCTCACTCAACACAGAGGGGTGGGAGAGTGGATTTTCTTTCTGAGCTGGTAGGTACTTCTGTGTTGGAACTTCAGGGCATCCTTTCAATGCCCGAGGAAGGTACTATTCTTCAGCAGAATTCTCCAATATGTTCTGCTTAGGATAAAAAGGATGATATTCAGGTAGGAGTGACAGGGGTTAAAACCTATCTGAAAACTGTCTTTAAAATTAATCACTTTCTGCGATAATTGGCTTGTGTTTTAAAGGGCTGGGTGTTTGGGCGTGAATCTGATTGGTGCCAACCGAGTGGTGGTGTTTGATGCTTCCTGGAACCCTTGCCATGATGCTCAGGCTGTATGTCGGGTATACCGTTATGGCCAGAAAAAGCCCTGTCACATCTATCGCCTTGTGGCCGATTTCACCCTCGAAAAGAAGATCTATGACCGTCAGATTTCGAAGCAGGGCATGTCAGGTAGGCCATCTCTCAGGCTCAGAAGAGGACGTTTATACAGAATGCCATTCTAATTGTATCAAAGGAGGGGAGGAGAGGGGCAGGATGAGAGAACACAGTCAGGCTTTCGATTTCTGATGCAAATAATGGCTTACGAGGACATTTAGCTCAAGTTATTGAAGATGGGTTTAATGATAAGAGCTGAGCCTGGTTATGCAGGTATCTCTTAAGTTATTTCTGTTTCATGAGGGTCTTAGACCTGCTCTTTGACTTTTAGGTATGGAGTGGCCTAAGGTGTTTTAGATATTAGTGACAGTTACGCCACCCACCACGTCTCTTCCCTCTGCCAGTCCTTGGAGCGGTGCTTTTGTGGTCTCCTTTGCCGAGACCTGACTTCCTCGTGTCTTTTTGCTTCTAGATCGGGTGGTGGATGATCTCAATCCGATGCTGAACTTTACTCGAAAGGAGGTGGAGAACTTACTGCACTTCGTGGAGAAGGAGCCAGCTCCCCAAACATCCCTGAATGTAAAGGGGATCAAGGAGCCAGTCCTCCACCTTGCCTGTCTGAAATACCCTCACCTCATCACCAAGGTAGGACCCCGGTGTGCATGCATCCCAGTACTGCACTCTCCACTGAGGGAGGCTTGTCTGGTTGCTTCATCCAGAGTTTTATTTCATGCAGATTAACTCATCTGGTTCTTTTCCTTGCCCCAGACAGTCCCCCTCCCCTCTCCCCATCACCTATCCTATCCTTGTCTCATCCTAGCAGTGTGAGCTCAGTCATAAGGATAATTTGGCCATGGTGAGTTTTCCTAGCCAAAAGAAGTTCTGAAAATGTAGTCTGGTGATTCTCTGAACCCTCCTGTTCTTTTGATATGAAGGCAGACGTAGGTTGTCTAAAGCTGGTGCCAGGTTAGAGTTGAGAACTTATGCTCTTGACAGAAAGAGTAAATGTGCCTGTGAGTCTGAGAGCAGGCTCTTTGCTAAGTACTGTAGACAGCCAGCTTTTTCTTGGTTTCAAAGTAAGGCTTTTTGTATATCGTTCATGTTGGTACAAAGACTGGTAATTAAATCAACATCCTCCTGTGTCCCCAGGAGCCTTTTGAGCATGAGTCATTGCTCCTTAACCGAAAGGATCACAAGTTGACCAAGGCTGAGAAAAAAGCAGCAAAGAAGAGCTACGAGGAGGACAAGCGTACATCAGTCCCCTACACCCGCCCATCATACGCGCAGTATTACCCAGCCAGCGACCAGAGCCTGACCAGCATCCCTGCCTTCAGTCAGAGAAACTGGTGAGTCACTGGAAAGGGAGGAAGGCGTGCTGCTGGGCCAGGCCCAGACCTCTCAACTGTTCCTTTTGTAAACAAAAGGAGGCCTACAGCTTGCTCTTAGGCTGCCTTGAATGGACAGTTTCTGCTCTTGGATGAGGTGCTGAAGCAGTACTGCAGCCCTGGTGTTTTAAGTGGTTCTGGCTGGAAGAGTGAGCTGCTGGTCCTATGACTCCGGAGAGTCCTTCTGGCCCCCCAGGAGGCACAGCTTCCCCTAACACAGACTCCCAGGCCTCCCCCACAGCCTCCTTTTATCTGCAGCACCCTGGTCCTAGCCCGCATTTCGCAGTGAAGTTCAAGAGTGAAGGCCAGGTCTTCTCTGGGTCTTGAATCGTACTCAAGGAAGTCCAGTGGTCTTAATGGGATCTCATTCATTCTGTGTCTGTGCCTTATTCCTGAGCAAAAAGATCTTTTTCTTGAGTACAGTTTCCAAAACTATTAAGGATAGGAACAGGATGGAAGCCGGTTGCTAAGCAGGGACAGAGACTCTTTATAGGAAATTATAGAATAGCTATCAGTACTTTTTTTTTTTCTTCTCAGTGGAAGACAGAGTACCTCATAGCCTTTATCACATCAGCTTCCTGCTTGCTTGGTTTGCATTTATACATTGTTTGATTATATTGAGTTAAAGATACTAGTAATTATTTTAAGAGGGATGGATTTTAGAACTTTTTCTTTTGAATGTTCCATGTTAAAAAAAAAAAAAAGCTTACCAAATGAGCTTCTAAAGGAACTGAATGAAGCCATGTAAGATTTTATACGACTAACCTTTGGTGATTAAATTTGCTAATTTTTATGTGTAAGATGCTTCCGAGTAGAAACTTACTACCTTTTCAAAGACTTCAGATTTTATTTCTGTGTCATTTTCCAAGATACTCTTGCCCGCTCACATTCCCCTCTCTTGTCCTCTACCCCTTTTCTTTCTCTTTTCTGGGCCTTTCCTTGTAACAACAGGCATGGACTAAGTCTGAACCCAGTGGGAGAAAAACCATATGGAGACAAGGTGTGACAAATGGGCTGGGCTGTAAGGAGATGTCAGCTTCTTTTCTAGCCCAACTGCGGCCCTGTGGAGGGCATCGGCCTCTCACAGCATTTGATCCTGCTGACTCCTTATTCTGTCTGGGTACACGTGAGGAGGCCTTCCCACCCAAATTCCTAGCCTTAGCCTCTGCAGAATGTGGGCCTTGGGCTAGATTCCTGAGCCCCACTGATGTCTGAGTAGGGCCCCAGACCCCGGTGAGCGTGCTGTGCTCTCTGGCCTCTCCCGGCCATCCGCAGGGCCCCAGGGCTTGCCCAAAGGCGGCCTGAGAGCAGTGACTGGGCACTCCTGCAGGCCTGCTCCAGCAGCGTGGTACAAAAGTGTGTTCTTTTACGTGCCAGTTTTCTGTCAGATGAGGAAGAACATACCAGTCCCAGAGGGTCTCTTTCCCAGAACTAAAGCCGACAGACATTAGAAAGCTTAGAGACAAGGACTTAGTTTCAGAACCCTTAAATGAGTAGCTTCCTCACGGCACCAACATCCAGCTGAAAGGAAGGTAAAGAATGAGGAATGCCTTGTTGACCACAGGACAGCCTTTTGGCGTGTTGGCAGTAAGAGATGCCCAGCCAGGGCTCGGGCTGCCCACAGCCGTCTGCCACTTAGAAGCGTGACCTCTGTGCGCAGTGTTTCGCCTGCTCCTGCTTTTGTGGTGGCTGTGACTGTGGAGCCATTTTGGGGACTGGCCCCAGGAGAAGTCCACTGAAGAGTAATGCAGAGGAGAGAGGTGTCTGCCTTACTTACTGAAACTTGAGGATTCAGAGGGTAATGACGGTTAATGTTGGACAGATGGTCTCAAGGTCACCAGCACATGTGATGTCATGTGGCCTTTTTTTCTTGGTAAGTGGGAAAATTCCACCCATTTGTCCCCATTTGTCTTGAAGTTAGCATGCACCATGCACCCGTGTGCCCCTCACCCCCCACCGTGACTCTTTGCCTCTTCCTGACTTCTAAGGACAAATTCCTGATGCATGTAGACAGGCAGTCCCAATTCTAGAGGAGCAGATGTCACCTCACATTTCCAAGAAGACATTTTTCCACTGACATCTGATTCTTCTTAGACACTGAGAGCCTTTATCCCTCGCTGTGTCTGTCTCTGCTCTGTCTCCAGTCTCCTTTTTAATTGACCATACCCTGCGGCTTCTTTTGATCCTTCTGTCAGTAGCTCTCTGGCTATAGAAAGGGGAAGTCTGGAGAGGCTTAGCAGTCTTGCAGAAAGGTAAGTAAGGGCTGCTTTGCCAAACTCTTGGTGTGCTTGTGTTTCTCTCCTAGGCAGCCAACCCTGAAGAGTGATGAGAAGCCCGTGGCCAGTGTTCGTCCCGTACAGTCCACCCCGATCCCCATGATGCCACGGCATGTCCCGCTGGGAGGCGGTGTAAGCTCTGCCTCCAGCGCAAACCCAGCTGTGAACTTCCCGATCAACTACTTGCAGCGAGCGGGAGTCCTCGTGCAGAAGGTGGTCACCACAACAGGTTGGGAGCTCCCAAGTTCTCTTCCGGGCTGCTGTCCCTTTAAAATTCCTCTGTTCAGATTCCTTACCTACTGAGCTACGAGGAAAGCCTGAGAAGGTGAAGTCGCTCAGTCGCTTCCAACCCCATGGACTGCAGCCTGCCAGGCTCCTTCGTCCATGGGATTTTCCAGGCAAGAATAGTGGAGTGGGTTGCCATTTCCTTCTCCAGTGGATCATCCCAATCCAGGGATGGAACCCAGGTCTCCCACATTGCAAGCAAACTCTTTACCATCTGAGCCACCAGGGAATCCCTCTGTTTATTCAGGAAATACTGATTAAATAATGTCTGCATTCTAGGCAGTACTACATTGGCACTCTAAGTCGAAATAGAGAAGGCAGCAGTCCCTAATCAGGAAGAATATGTATCTAATGAAATATCTTAAGAGTAGCAACACGGTACTGGGCTTTATTGAATGTGGTGGTGGGGGTGGGTGGACACGGAACACTCTAGAGATTGTGGGAATGTCACTGGACATAGGGTTTGTCTTCAGAGTGAGGTGTCAGTGTGTTGGGTCCTGCCTGACTTGTCGGGTCAGCTGGGCATGAAGGACAGCTCTCAGCATCCTTAGTTAAAGACCTTGCTTTGTTCTTTGTAAGTTTAATGTGGATTGAGCATGAGGGGCCAGCAGTCAGAGGTGGGCAGCACATTCACCCCCGCAGTTGATTCTGTGGTTCAGAATAGTTGGGAAGGAAAGCACCTCATGAGGTTGTTTTTCATCTTGTTATCTAGAAATATTCATGATAATTCATTTTAATGAAAATGCATTAATTGGTTTTTTTGAGTATGAAAATTAATAGATATTCATGGTAAAAAAAACTTCTTTTGAAACAAATTAAAAACAAAGAGCCTCTCGGGATTTGCTGGGTGGTCCAGTGGTTAAGACTCTGTGCTTGCGCTGTAGTGGGTACCGGTTTACTCCCTGGTTGGGGTACTAAGGTACATGCCATGTGGCACAGCCAAAAAAAAAGAGAGAGAGAGACAGCCTCTCATAATCCTACCTCTCTCCTGATTCTTGAAAATACTTTTCTCTTCATTCTTTAGTTAGGTGAGGAGTAATACCAGCAAGGAAGATATGTGGCTTCTTGGAGCCTAAAGTGACAGGAGCAGATACATGCAAATTGCTTAGGGAGGAGAAAGAAAATAGAAATAACCATTTGAACAGAAACTTTTTTTTAACTGAAATTTTCTAAATCAAAAACTATGATTTTTAAATTAAACCAAGGAAAATTGATGAGAAGGATGATCAGGTTTCTGAAAAGTGTTTCGTTTTCACGGTATTCTTTGTTGAGGCAGTTGGGAGCAGGACTGCTAGCTTCCCCTTCCTTGGTTCTGACCTCTGCTCCACTGGGATGCTTTAGGAAAACCCTTGAAGATTGAAGGGTGGATGTGAACTTGGACTTTTCTCCCCCTTCTTCAGTCAGGCCCCATGTAATCTAAATCTGAGGTCTGTGTCTTCACTAGATATTGTTATTCCTGGGCTCAACAGCTCCACAGACGTACAGGCAAGAATTAATGCTGGCGAGAGCATCCACATCATCCGTGGGACGAAAGGTGAGCACTACCTGAGGAGCCGCTCCCCTCTCTGGTTGAGAGTGGTGGGCTGGCCAGCAGAATCAGGACGTGTGGCTTGAGCTGGAGCAGGGATAGGAGTCATCCTGTAAGAGTGGGGGAACGTAGGGGAAACCTGAGAAAATGACATTTCTAGGAGCTTGGCCAGTTCGGGGTGGGCTCAAAGGATAGCTGTCAGTGGCTTAAAAGAAAGGGGTTGTGGTCCCTGCCTTTCTGTATTTTGCCATCTTCTTTGTGGAGACTCTCAGAGTGGATTTGGAGAGACACATTGCTCTGCGTTGGTCTCAGCCTGTCGATAGCACCAGCCAGGAACACCTGAGACGCTCGTCCGGTCCGGGTATGTGGCCAGCCCCGCATACCTTTCCTCAGAGCCAGTGTTGTGACTGGACCAGCCCTTGTTTTTCTTATCACGATGGCAGGATGCACCTCAGCAACCACCATCAGGCAACTTTGAAAACACGAGGCTTATTACTCACAGGTCCTCTAGGGCACACAGCATGCTCCAGGGCTGCACAGGAAGGTGGTAGGTAGAGAGTCAGTGTGTGGGCTTGGGTCTCTGTCTTATTAGGGTCCAAAAGTGGCTAGGGTTTCACAGGTTCACTCTTTATTGGTGAATTTAAAACCTAAGAGTGGGAATTGGTGTGTGGGAAGGGAAAGGTGAGAATCACTCAAGGATTATTTATCTAGGTTACCCCAGGCTTTCTAATAAGGAACTTTCAAGGGTAAGAGCAGCCAGGTGCCTTATCTCGTAGTTTAGCTAGTAGCTGTGCCTGACACCTGGCAGTTTGTTATCCAAGATGGATGTCTTGGCAATCAAAAGCTTGATGTCTGGCAGTTACACTGCACATGGGGAGGCCCAAGGTAGAATGGAATAGGTTATAAGCGAACATATATATTGCTGTGCTGTCTTACCTGCTTGACAAGAGTGAAGTAGACATCTCTAACTAGGAAATGTAGTGGGTGGATGAATTAGTATACCTGGGTTACATGACAGAATTTTCGAGTGTG
Organism: Neotragus pygmaeus; assembly: GCA_006410875.1. Taxonomy (NCBI): domain Eukaryota; kingdom Metazoa; phylum Chordata; class Mammalia; order Artiodactyla; family Bovidae; genus Neotragus; species Neotragus pygmaeus. Next base: position 705,950 of record SJYV01051533.1, on the reverse strand, counting down.
GTCATTTGAAAAGTCTGCTGCCTCTGGCCTCCTGAAGTTCTCCAGATGAGATTTCTGGAGAAATCCCAACTGGTGTCAGAACACAGTTAAAGCCTTTATTTCATGTCAGCTTGTGCTCTGTGATGCTCCCTGAGGGTCTTTGTTTACTAAGGAGATTTTTCCCTAGTCTCTGTTGGGTTAAAGCACCCTTAGTTTCAGGGAAAAGATGCTATGAAATACATGATACTCAGAGGTTGTCCACAGCCCCCTTACTGGGTTCTTCATAGCCTAGAGCTGGGAGAAGAGGGTGGTATGCAGACTGTGGCCCGCAGGCCCTATCTTGCCTGCTTGCTGTTACTATACTTGTAAACTAAGAATGGGTTTTATATCTTCAGTCATTTTCAGTTGGTTGGAAAAAATTCAAAAGTATTTATTCTGTGACGTGAAAAGTATATGAAATTCACATATCAGTGTCCATAAAGGTCTTTGGAGCACCGCCATGCCCAGCTGCCATGCTGTAGCAGCTGAGTTGAGTAGTTGCAACAGAGCCCTTTAGGCTCACAAAGCCAAAAATATTTACCAACTGATGCTTTAAGAAAAAAATTTGCTGACCTCTGGCCAGGAGTCAGCCCTGGCACAAAAACTAGATCAGAAGACCAAGGGAAGGTTGACTAGTGCCACGTGGGAATAGAATGCCCATCTTGATTGATTCCCACCAAGGGAGGGTAGTTATTGAGGCAGTGAGGCTGCTTCCTCCCCAATCAAGAGGAGGACCCGGACCGGAGGCCCTGGGCCAGAACAGAGGGGGCTAACTTACTGTCTTTCACAGCACCCTGTTAATTCCTTTCACTGCATTTACCCTTTCCTGATACTTTCTAGTATGACTGTGTGTCTCCCCCTCCAGAGTTAAGCTCCATGAGACACAGGGCCCTTTTCTGTCTTGTATATACTTCAGTGTCTGGAACAGTGTCTGGTATATGTTAGTCACACAGTCAGTGTTTGTGGAGTAAATGGGTAATGTTGGGTCCTCAGCTCAGTCATCCCACTCCTCACTTCAGGGATTTTGAGAAAAAGTGTGAGACCACTTTTCTAGCTCTTTCTGAGCCCACAGTGGCTAAGCCTGGAGTTCCCAGGGCTGGCTATATTGCATGTCTGCTCCTCATAGCCTTCCTCATGCTTCTCCTTAGGGACATACATCCGTACCAGCGATGGGCGAATCTTTGCTGTCCGGGCGACTGGCAAACCAAAGGCCCCTGAAGATGGTCGGATGGCTGCCTCAGGTNTAGCTGTGTTTCAATATTTAGACAGTGCCACTTCCCTGGTGGCTCAGACAGTAAAGCGTCTGCCTGCAATGCAAGAGACCCGGGTTTGATCCCTGAGTTGGGAAGATCCCCTGGAGAAGGAAACAGCAACCCACTCCAGTACTCTTGCCTGGAGAATCCCATGGACGGAGGAGCTTAGTAGGCTGAGCGACTTCACTTTCTTTCTTTCACTTTCTTATCATCATCAAGGAAATCAGGTGTGAAACTAACTGAAGGCAAGTTGAGGAAGACAAAGAATGCATCTGAAAGTGCAACTGTAGGGTAGGAGCAAGGGTGGGTGAAAAGACCATTGTGATACAATGCAAGGTCATGATGCCAACAGTTTAGAAGTTTACTCTGTTTCTGTGAGACAAACGCTCTGTGCACATTGACTGCAAAGACAGTTCTTCTGAAAGAAGTTTTGAGACCCAGAACCCACAGGGAATAAATTATTCCATACAGCTAGGTTTCCCATAGAGCTGCAGGGTTGGTTTTCTGTTCCTGAATCTATAGTCTTCTCTGTGGTGTGTTCCTCCCCCACCGCCTCCACCCTGGGTGATGCAGGTCAAACCCTCTAAGAGTGTTAATCTTCTGGCCCCAAGTTGCATCGAGGTCTGGGCAGTCTGTCTGGAATGGCTCATACACCAACCTATGGGTTGTGTCCCTCAGCCTGCTCTTGGATATCTTCTCTGCTTGTTTTTTTGTTTTTTTTTTTCTCCCCTGAAACAAGTATCTTTATTGCTTATACCATGCAGATAGCAAATAGGTGAAGCAGGAAAAGTCCAGTGAGGAAGAGGAGAATCATCAGATAAATGACATACACAGAAAGGAAAAGACACCCCCTAGCAAACATACATGATGCCTCTCTATGAACTACCTAGTACAGGAGGTCAGTGGGGGAGAGCTGAACCCCTAAAACGAAATTCCAAACATCCAGAGATGTTGGGGAGAAGGGAAGGAAGGGGGCGGGGCGGAGCAGCCATTGGACCCCACATTTGGCTTCCTGCCTGGCCAGCACCCCTCCCCCATGGAATGCACACTTCCTGTTGTGTGTCCACTTCTGGCAGTCTGTTTTCCTCTGCCTCTTCCTTGCTGCTCTGTGGACTGGAGAAGTGGGATGAAGCTTGTTAGCCTGGGGAGCTCAGCAAGTTCAGGAAGCATAGTGCTGGACTTTGCTCTGGCTGCTCAGGCCCCCTTTAACCTGGCCTCTCCTTTGGTTCTGGATGGATGAGCTTGTTGGAAAGCAGTATTTCTTGGACCAGATGTGTTTAGTCAAAGAGACTTTCCTATGCGAGCCCCTTCCCGTGGCACATTTTTTCCCCCGGAGGTTTCATTCCTCATGGTTTCCCTGCTTTTAATAAGAGGGCCCTGTGCTTGCCCCTCCTCCCTCTGGCAGTGGCTCACAAGGTTTGGGGAGGCTGGGCAGGCAGTGTGTCTCAGTTGTAAGGAAGAGGCGGTGTGGGGGGGGAAAAGGCTGGCGGGCAGGCTGACGTCTGCCCATCAGGGGCAGCTGATCAGGGCCGAAGTACGATCAGCCACCCCTGATGGGCCAGACATATGTCCCCCGCTGATTCACTCCTGTGCCTCTCGGTGACTCAGCTTCCCCAGGTGTGACCACGACTGCCAGCTGACAGAGTTGCTCGGAGAGTCTCCATAGTTGTGATTAAGAAATAAAGAGGCTTGTGGCTTCAGTCATCCTTTGTAGCTCCCTTCTAGGTCACTGTGTGTGTAAACACCTCTGGCTCCTCCCCATCCCGGGTCAGAGCACCCAATGCAGGGCTGAGGTTGGGCCACAGCTGGCAGGCGGGCAGGCAGGCACATTGGTCAGAGCAGGCTACCAGCCTCCTCTCCCTTCTGTCTCCTTTGCAGCTGCCTTGGGGTGTGGCGTGGGGGGCACAGAGCCATGTCGGACCTGCTCCTCCTGGGCCTAATTGGGGGCCTGACTCTGCTGCTGCTGCTGACGCTGCTGGCCTTTGCCGGGTACTCAGGGCTGCTGGCTGGGGTGACAGTGAGTGCTGGCTCACCCCCCATCCGCAACGTCACTGTGGCCTACAAGTTCCACGTGGGGCCCTACGGTGAGACTGGGCCGCTTTTCACGGAGAGCTGCAGTATCTCCCCCAAGCTCCGCTCCATTGCCGTCTACTATGACAACCCCCACACGGTAAGGAGCCCCTTGTGCCCTGACTGGGGTTCTGCACCTGGACAGACGTGGGGCAGGGCTTGTTGGGCTAGGGGTGTTTTGGTTTCTGAGGAAGGGGTGGGGAAATCATTGAGCTGGCTGTGCAGACCACCTCCTCTCTGACCTTGAAACTCCTTCCAGATTTGACCTGGACTTCTGCTGCACGCATCCATGTACTGGCTTTCTACTTGTCCCAGGCTAGTTTCCCTGCCTTGTGGCTCCCGCGAACTTCTGAGTGCCACTGTGAGTCTCTAGGCTCTGCCAGGGCTTTGCGCTGTTGCTTCCTCTTCTGGCCTTCTTTCATTCCCTTTTGAAGCCAGCATTCTAAAGCCAGGCCATTCAGATGCTGCCCTCTCTTTGGGGTTGTATCTTGTTTCTTTGGGGGCTTCCCTGGTGGCTCAGAAGGTAAAGAATCTGCCTGCAATGCCATTGACCTGGGTTCAGTCCCTGGGTTGGGAAAATCCCCTGGAGAAGGGAATGGCTACTCACTCCAGTATTCTTGCCTGGAGAAGTCCATGGATAGAAGAGCCGGCTGGACTACAGGCCATGAGATAGCAAAGAGTTGGACACAACGAGCGACTAACACATACACACACACACACACACACACACACACACACACTTGTTTCTTTGCCTTCCCTCTTTCAGCTCTTCTGCTGAAAGGAAATAAAATCTTACAGTCATTATGACGGTCCCTCATACAGGGACAAGGTATTTCTTTGGATGTCAAGCTGCCTAGTTCGGAGAGGGCCTTGGGGGCAACCGGAGCCTGGTGAGCTGTCCGGGATGCTGGGGTCAGAGACTAACCTGGCATCACGGGCACCCTGTGGGTGTCTGGCTGTACCTACAGCCTGTGGTGAGTCAGGGCTCACCAATGTGGCTTCGTGCCATGCTGTGGGGTGGTGCTGCCCACTGCTGCATGGGCTGGCATCTCTGAGTCTTGGCAAACCAGGTGTTGGGAATCCCCAGCTCTGGTTTCTTTGCCTGGAGAGCTCAAGTGGGCAAGGCCTATAGCCTCCACACTACGTGCTGAGCGGGCCTCACTGGGGTGCTCAGTCGAAACAAGGATATGCTGACTCCCTCTCTGTGCCAGGTTCTGCTTGACACCTGCACTCTGGAGATGAACAGACCTGGCCCTACCCTCAGAAAACTTTGTGGGGTTGGCAAGTCAGCCCTATAAAAATGAATGTCCAGCAAGACACTGTACTATGTTCAACGTTCATGGAACTTTGAGTGGTGAATTTGCCTCAAGTCTACCATGGAGGCTCAGAGAGGAGGTCTGCCATGAATATAATTTTACTTTACTGGGAAGGGCCTTCTGGCTAAGGCAACTGCACACAGACCTGCAGATGTAGGATGACAGAAGTGTGGCAAGTGAACACGTGGGTGGAGAGCAATGTAGAAGGCTTGGCTGGGCCAGGCAGTGGGAGGAACAGCGGGTTGGGAGGACAGGTAAGGCACAGTTTGCCACCTTTGATTTAGGAAGCTAAGTACATGGTGAGGGGAGAAGATGTGGCAGGGGGCCGTTGAGACTGGGCTGAGTCCAGGTGAGAGGCAGCGTGGCCTGGTTGAGGGATGAGCAGACATGGAAGTTTCAAGGTCACGTGACCGGGAGATGGCACTGAGACCCAAGTGGGATGGGGCAGCTTTGGGCTGTGGGAAGCTCCTAGACCAGACGCTGGACCCCCACCCTGGCCGAGTTCTACTGTGTAAGTCTCTCCGCTACCTTCCCCTGGTCCCTCTCCCTCCTCCCACATCTGACCCAGTTGGAACCCTCTGCAGGAACTCAGTAGAAGGGACAAGGGTCCTTGCAGTGTCTCCTCATCAGCATGTCCTGTTGCAGAAGCCATACGTTACCTCTTGAATTGGAGGTGTTAATTCCAGAGTGGGAGAGAGCTGTGGTACCTTTGGGTCATTGCCAAAGTCTGGCTCAGGGAAGAGTGAGGTAGAAGAATCCTGGCATGGGGCACCCTCCCCGTGGCCTGCTAACCCAGCCACCTCCAGGAAGCCAACCACACAGCTCTCCTGGGGATGTGATAGACTCTCTGGGCTGGGTCTTGATTTCCAGGCTTGGCTAGGCACATCCTGACTTGGGTACCAGTCTGAGGGCCCGTGGCCTGAGAGCACAGCCTTGAGGTTAGCAGTCCTGGGTTCTGATTCTGTCTCACCACTGTCCTGTTGTGTGATTTGGGGCACACCATATAACCTGTCTGAACCTCCATTTCGTCATTTGAAGAGTAATGTTAAAAATACCTTAGGTTGGCTGGCAAGGGTTAAATCAAGTGACATAGGTGAGGCTTCCCTAGTAGCTCACCTGGTAAAGAATCTGCCTGCAATGCGGGAGACCTGGGTTAGATGCCTAGTTTAGGAAGATCCCCTGGAGGAGGGCATGGCTACCCACTCCAGTATTCTTGCCTGGAGAATTCCATGGACAGAGGAGACTGGCCGGCTATAGTCCCTGGGATTGCACAGTCAGACACAACTGGGTGACTCAGCACAGCACAGCGCCTTGAGGTGCTATGGTTGAGGATCAGAAGTCGTAACAACAAAAAATGGGTGGAAAAAACACTCATGCTAATTAGGTGTGATGAGGATTGTTAGGCTGGGCACTCATAACCCAGGCCTAGGCCCTAGCCCTGGCTGTGACCATCGGGTTGGCACAGAGAATGAACACATGGTCAGAGCGGCCCCTCTGATCCTGTCTGTCCCAGTCATGGGTCACTCGGGAGGTAACCTGTGTGCCCATTCAGAGCTGAGTCACACCTGACACCTGGGATGGCTCACCTGCCTGGCAGAGATCCTAGAAGGTTCAGGGGACCCTGGACCCCCAGGATTCATGTTCTCGTGGCTGCCACAGATTGATGGGTCCATGAGAACTGAGGCCCCTGGGTCATAGTGCTGACACCCTAGGGGAGGGACTAACGGTCCGTTAGCAAATGGCGCAGTACTGTCTCACCAAGTTTACTTATGCTTTCTTATTTGCATTTAACAAATATTTGAGCATGTGGTCTGTGCCACTCTTGTCTTGGGCACTGGTACACAGCGGGGACCAAGGGATGCAGACCTCAGGCCCTCTCCATGGGTGTTAGAGGTGGCAGGGAAGCCTGAAGGACAGGCCTCTTCCAGTCCTGGGGAAGGCCGAGAAGCGAAGCTTTCTGCTCCCTGGCTGCCTTCCCCAGCGCAGCAGTGTCCAGCATGGGGCCCTGCGTGCTGTGATTCACAGGAGGGAGGGACAGGATGTGGCTGAGTTGTGGAGTGTCCCATCCCCACTCCGCCCTCCCCAGCACAGCCCAGCACAACACAACAGGAGCCAGAACCTGGCTTCTCTGAGTGTGGGAGGGAGTGAGGCTATTTCAGGCTCTGTGAGTGGGGCAGTGAGTGCAGGTGAGGGGTTGCCACCCCCGTGAGGTGTGGACTGACAGCTCCCAGCCACGCCCCTTCCAGGTCTCAGCTGGACAGAGGGAGCTTGGTTCCTCAGAAAGGCCTGGCGAGGCTCCCCTGGTCTGGCTCAGGGCCCAGGAAGTAACGCAGGAAAGGGCACCAACAAGGCAAGACTTCAGTATTGCTGTGGATGGACCCTTTCACGTGAGATGCTGCTTGAACGTGTATACCCTGGAGAGACATGTCTATGTGTGGACATGTCTATGTCAGTTAGCTGGCGGGCCCTATATCTTGGAGTTCTGTATGGGAGGAGCCTATAAATCTGGGCTAGTGATTCTTGTGGTGCCAGAGAAATCATTGTTTTCCATCCCTGAGGGCCTTGGTGGCGCGCGTGCGCATGCGCGCGCGCACACACACACAGACACACACACACAGACAGACACACACAGAGACGCACACACACACACACACGTACGTACGTTGTTGGCAAGGCGTTGGAGAGGACCCCGCACACCTCCTTTGATCCTGACACACACACGCACGCACGCACGCGCACACACACACACACACACACACACACGTTGGCAAGGCATTGGAGAGGACCCCGCACACCTCCTTTGATCCTGACACACACACGCGCACACACACACACACAGACACACACACAGACACACACACACACACACACACGTTGTTGGCAAGGCGTTGGAGAGGACCCCGCACACCTCCTTTGATCCTGACCAGTTCTGACCTGTGACCAGGCCCTAGTGGTCAGGCTGCTGTCACTGTGCCTGTGGGCCTGTCCCGTCTGACAGCCTGTCCCTCCTCCTCCTGCCCCACCCTCTCTGTTGCTATTTGGGGCTTAAGTAACCTGCTTGCCCGCCCTTGTGGGGAGCTTGGCTGAGGCAAGTGGGGCGTGGCAGCCTGTTCAGCTTACCTGACCAAGGCCTAGGAGGGAGTGCTTGCTCCAGGCATGGAGGGGGTGGGGGAGAGGACTGGTGGCACTTGGGTTCTGCTCTTAGTTAGCTTGTTGTTGTGTAGACGCTCAGTTGTGTCCAACTCTTTGAGGCCATGGACTGTATCCCACTAGGCTCCTCTGTCCATTAGATTTCCCAGGCAAGAATACTGGAACGGGTTGCCATTTCCTTCTCCAGGGAATCTTCCCAACGCAGGAATTGAACCTGCATTTCTTGCATTGGCAGGCAGATTCGTTATGGGTAAGCCACTGGGGCGGCCCCTTTAGTAAGCTGGACCACACTCAAGTTTCTTTCTTCCCCTGGTCCCTTTGAGAGTCGGCTGGGGGTCACCAAATCTGCAGGGGCTGAGTAAGAGTTTCCTGGCATTGGCCTGTGCTGTGCTTTCTCTTCGGTGGGTATGGGGATGGGGTCCCCTGCTCTCCCTGAAGGCACTGAGGCCACATGGAGCCTGAGAAGGGCAGGGTGAGTGAGGAGGATTTCCCAAGACTGCACCCTCAGGACAGGCAAGGGGGATGTGGACTGAGCTGGTGCTTCCTGAAGGCCCAGACCATCATCACTCAGCTGTCCCATGGCTATAGTCCTGCCACATGCAGTCCAGGCCTTGGCTCATAGCGGATTAACTGCAGGCAGCTGTAGAAAGGCGAGACTCACTGCCCAACAGAGCTGGCCTTGGGAAGGAGAAGGGGTGAGGAGTGGAGGAAAGGGCTTTGGGACTTAGCTTTTGGGGTTGGAATCAAGGCTCCATTGCTTGCCAGTGTGTGACTGAGCAAGTCCCTTGGTCTTTCTGAGAATCTCTGCTTCAGAATTTTAGTTTTTTTGAGGGGGGTCTAGACAAGGCCACACACCCAGCTCCTGTGAGGTGCTCAGCCATCTTGGCACGTACACATACACACCCACCCGCCCACATCTGCGCCTCTGAGGGCCTCATGCCATGGAGACATGATGCTTTTAGCACTCTGCCTGCCTGTGGCCCGGCCTTCTGCAGATGTCCTGGGCCGTGTGGGACGGTGTGGTGTGGGGAGAAGCCCTTGTGCAGGTCTCTCCGCCCTGTGCTCAGTCACTGAGTCGCCTCTTTGTGACTCCTCTGTGACCCCATGGACTGTAGCCCACCAGACTCCTCTGTCCATGGGATTTCCCCGGCAAGAATAATGGAGTGAGGTGCCACCTCCTACTCCAGAGTATCTTTCTGACCCAGGGATTGAACCCGCATCTCTTCCATCTCCTGCAGAGGCAGGCAGATTCTTCACCCCTGTTGCCACTTGGGAAACCCCAGGCCATTCCTTGGCAAGGCCTATTTCTTGGGCTCCCCAGTGGCTGTGGATTGTATGTGGCATGGCTCTGGAGTCAGTCTGCCTGGGTTTGAACCCTGATGCCAACATTGCCTTGCTGGATGCCCTTTGCTGAACAGCTTTACTCCCTGGGTCTCAGGGATATAATGAGCTGATGCCTAGAAGGCAGCAACTGAGGCCAATGGTGAGCACCATGTCAGATGCCAGCCGATGTCCTTAGGATTATGCTTGGGGGTGAAAATAGAAAGGCCCTGAAAGACTTCTAGGTGGGAGCTCCCAGCAGCCCCTGGTTCCCCCCTCTGGGGGGTGGCGTCCTGCTGACTTCCCTCCCCTCAAGCCTGAAGTGTGGGTCCTGGGCTCTGACCCGGTTGTCTGTTCTAGTGCCAGTTCTACCGTGCCTTTGGGCCTGAGCTGCTCAGGGAGGTTGGATCTGGGGGCTTGTTGTGTTGACCTGCAACACGCAGGAGGGTATGAGCCCACCATTTGCCCTGTAGTAACGGACAGAGTTGGCTGATCTCTTCTACAGGGGGCACCAGTGCAAGTGAAGGGCCTTGCCCCACTGCTCCCACTCCCTGGCAGCTCTGGGCTGGGTGGGCCTGCCAGGAAGGAGTCTAGTAGCCTTCTGAGCCTTGGACTGGTGGACAGTGCAGCTTCCCATCAGCTTATGCAGGCTACAGACCCGAAGCAGGCCATTCCTATTGATCCTGAGGGCTGGGTTTGGTCTGCGCTAGCTGAAACCATTTTTCCTTCCTGGATCCTGAAATTGATTGATCTTGTCCAGTTTCCAGATTCACTGAGGTTGTGGGCAGGCAGGGACCATGTCTTCCCTGACGTCACATAGCAGTGTACTGCAAGGCCTTTCCAGAAGGGCCAGTGGGGTCAGACTGTACTCGAAAGCTGTAGGCTCCAAGCCCTCTTCTCACCGGGCTAGGGCTCAGGAGGCCTCACAGCCTGAAGGAGGTACTCTGGGATCTCTTTCCTAGCTCTTGGGCTCTGAGGGCAGATTCTGGATGGGCCCCTCACTTACCCAAGTTGATGGTGGGTCTGGCCACCACCCTGTCTTCCTGGTATGGTTCCTTGCTGGTGCTAGTTCTGAGCACCAGCTCTTGTTCTGAGCTTAGCTACCCAAATGATCCATATGGGGAGGAAAGGGAGAAGGCCTTCAGATCTGGAAGGCCCAGGCTGCCTTCCGAAGGTCAGGCCCAATAAGGATACTGCACTGAACCACAGGGGGTGGGGTTTCCAGCCATCAGGGCACCCCTCCTTTTTGGGCAGCCTCAGTGAGCCATTCCCCTGAGAGAAGGCCTGGACTGTCCTGGGAGCCCAGGAAAGCCTTCCCCTGCTCTGAGACCAATCTTGCCACTGCCCAGCTGGTCTTAGGACCTGTCCCATCTCTTCCTTGCTGGCACCTGGTTCGGCTGGCTCCCAACTCTTCCCAGTGTGGGGCTGCTCAGCAGGTGGTGGGTGTGCTGGATAACCTCCTAGGCTGCCCCTTAGCCCCTCAGACAGGGGAGGGGCAGGAAGTGTTCTCACATAGAATTGAAAAGGCAGGAAAGGAGCACTTATGCCCAGGATTTCAGGAGCGCTGTCTCCTTATTGGCCGCCTCCCTCCCCATGACGAGTTCCTCCTCTATCAAAGTGAAGGGAGCAGAGGTTTGCTCATGCTGCAGAGCCCATATGTGCATGTGTGTGCGTGTAGGCATACCTGTACTGTCGCTGAAGAACTTCCCTTCTGCCTAGAGGTCTGGAGTGGTGGGGAGAGGGAGAGGCCACCAATTACAGGCAGCCCAAGACCTGTTCCCTGCAGTGAACGTTTGGGGATCAGAGAGGAGGGCCTGCCCAGCGAGGAGCAGCAGAAGCTTTCGAAGGAGGGTTGCGCTGAATCTTGAAGGATGGGGGAGTTTCCCAGGCAGAAGGGACTCGGAAATAGGGTTAGGAGGACATTCTGGGCAGAGGAAGTAGCCTCCGCAGAGGGAGGAAGCATGGGAGGATGTGGCATGTTTGGCGAGCTGCAAATAGTTCCACGTGGGCATGTGTGGGGGTGTGGGGGGAGAGGAGGCTGGCAAGGCTGGCTGGCCAGAGCCTGAATTTGTTTCTCCCTTTGCCACTCAGATGCTTAGTGGGCGCCTGCCCGCCTGGGTTTCGACCCCTACTCAGGGCTAGGGATGCAGAGGAGTGCCTGGTGAGTGTGTGGACAGAGCCAGGTGGTATGGACACAACACCCTGAATGTGGACCGCTCTGAGACAGCCTCGCATGTGGGCCTCAGGAGTTTCATCTTAGGCAGAGGTGAATTGGGAGGATCCATTGAGAGGTGCTAAGCAGGATGATCACAGTGTCCTGGTGCCTTTGGGGGGCTGAGGAGGATTGGAGCTGGAGCCACTGAGGGGATCAAGACCGTGGGGCCCAAACCCAGGTAGGCCAGGGGCTGGAGAGGGGACTCAGTTGGCCTTCCGTCCATTTCTCTGTTTAGCCTGTGGTAGATGTTTCCAGGTACTCTTGCCTGGACAATCCCAGGGACAGGGGAGCCTGGTGGACTGACGTCTACGGGGTCGCACAGTCAGACACGACTGAAGCGCCTTAGCAGCAGCAGGAGCAGCAGACGTTGCTTTTGTATAGCATAGGTCACTAGCTTAGGAGCATGAAGGTGGGCTTCAGCACAGGCACTGCCCTTTGGTCTGTCAGCCTCTCTGGAGCCGCCTGGCATTCTGGCCAGCCTCAAGTCTTGGGTGTGAATGGGGCAGCTGCACCATCTAGAGACAAGAGGTGGTACTGCAGCAGTCTCAGCTCCTCTGGGGAGGGTGGGCTGAGAGAGGTGATGCAAGGTTGACTTGATGGAGGCAGCAGTTCACAGCACGGGGCTGCGTCGAGCCACCCGGATAAGGCTGTCCCGGAGGGTGTTTGGGCCTGGAGGATGCGCAGGGAGGAGCTACATGTTCAGAGGCTTGGGTAGATGGGCATTCTAGGCCAGCAGTTACCTCTTGTTTGGCCTATGTCATAGCTACTATAACTGACACGTATGGAGCCCTTGTCATGTGGACCATGACAGGTGCCGGACCGTGCTAAGGCCTCCTGGGAAGTGTCTCATTTCATACAGTTCTGTAAGTTGTTATCTAGGTCCTGGGCTTCAGGAAATCAAGGGACTCATCCAGAACACAGGACTCGAGATTCACACACAGGCCTCCCTCTCTCCAGAAGCTGTGGCCCTGCCCCCAAAGCCCTGAGCTATGCCTGACGACATAGAATTCAAGGGGACCGAGCTGCAGAGAGTCGGGGTGCCCCCCAGGGACTATGCAGAGGTGGTATTCGGTGTCCACTCAGGCAAAGTGACACTCCAGGGTCAGGGCTGATTTGGCTGAAACAGAAAGGCAGGGCAGGGCTGAGGGCCCCTTAGGGGACTGTTGACCGGGCCTGGAAAGGGCCACGGGAGGGCAGAGACAGGCAAACATGACTCCACAGTACTGGGATAGCAGGCTGAGGAGAGGGGACATGCAGGTAGAAGGAGTTTAAATGGAGGGGTTGGTAGGCCCCAGGGAGGGCCTTCTGATCAAGGGAAACCTGGGACAGAGAGCCCCAGGTCTGTGGTAAGTCTCTCGGGTTTAGAGACAGATACTCCTGGGGGCTGGTGCAGATTCAGGCGGCAGGAGGTGAGACACACCGGGGCCCCTTGATGCCAGGAGGAAAAAGCAAGTGCTGGGCTTTGCAGGCCTGGAGTCAACCCTAGGAAGTCTCAGAGCCTGGGAGCCCTTATCTGGCTGCAGTTTGTGGGAGCCAGGGAGGGGAGGGGAGCAGAGCGCAGTGAGGTGTAGGTACTAGGGGCCCAGAGAGATTTGGAGGGAACCAGCATTCTCGGCCAATAAAGGGGCTCGGGAAATGGGGCAGGGTTTAGGAAAGGGCGTGGGTTAGAGTAGAGGTATGGAGGCCCTGGTGATGGGGGCCAGCCCTGCCCAAGACCCTGGGGCCGAGGGTCTCACTCTGCTTCCTGACCAGCGCACCTGTGGCCTCTTGCAGCCACTGGGGCCTGCCCTGGGCAGTGGAGGATGCATGAGACAGGGTGCCACAGGCCTGGGCTTCAGCAGGAAGACTGTCAGCTCCACTGTGGGGTCTGGGCTGTGTGGCTTGTTGGAGCTGGTAGTTCCTCCAGGCCCCAGCTGGCCCAGAGCCAGGAAGCAAGAGGCTTGTGGGCCTCCTTCCTTCACCAGCCCTGACACCCCTGCTCTGCCTCCCCAGGTGCCCCCTGAAAAGTGCCGCTGTGCAGTGGGCAGCATTCTGAGTGAAGGTGAGGCGTCACCCTCCCCTGAGCTCATCCGACTCTATCAGAAATTTGGCTTCAAGGTGTTCTCCTTCCCGGCGCCCAGCCATGTGGTGACGGCCACCTTCCCCTACACCACCCCCCTGTCCATCTGGCTGGTTCCCCGCCGGGTCCATCCTGCCCTGGATGCCTACATCAAGGTGAGACACAAGTCTGGTGTGTGTGTGTGTGAGAAGGGACAGCCAGTCCTTTGAGTGGGAACTGGGAGGCCTGCCTCGCCTGGGGGGAAAGGTGGTCTGGGGAGGGTGGCACCTCATGGAGCAGGTGCCTGTGGAGCTAGGAAGATGGGCAGAGGCTACTGAGATTTCTTCTACACACTCAAGACCTTGTGGGTCCCAAGCATCTCCCAGGAGCACAGGGAATTTGTTGAAAAATCCAGCCTTGTCCTTTAAGCTTTGACTTGGACCGGAGACATCCTTAGTGTCCAGCTCCCACTCCAGGCCCACCATGCCCCATCCTGCTGGAGGCTTGCAGACCAAGGGCCCCGAGACAGACTTTCTCTTCTGTAAATTCCTCCTCCTCCTCTAAAACATTTGGAAACTTGGGTGCTAGGGAGATGACCCCAACTTGGGCTTAGAAGTGATGGCTTATTCATCTGTTCGCCTGGTATTTGTCAAACGTCTACGCCAAGTGCTATACTGGACATGGTGTGAGATCCTGGTGTGTGAAATAGGTGTTTACAGTGAGGCGGTGGAGATAGGTGATCATGTCAGACAAAAATGGGATGTGTACTAGGAAAGGAGAGGGTGAGAAAAGGCAGGGGACCAAGTGAGCAGAGAGGTCTGGGATGGCCTCTCGGAGGAGGTAACATCCCAGGCAAAAGTCCTAGGAGAGCCCTTGGAGGGGTGGTAAGAATGTTCTTGGCAGAGCGAGGGTGGAGAGCATGGGTGTGCTCTGAAGACAATGGGAAGTCTGTACAGCGTGCACTGGAACCCGGGTTGTGGCTCGGGGCCGGGTGGAGGGGCTTAGAAGCTGTTACGAGTCCTGCCGTGCATGATGGCAGCTTGGGCTGGGGCAGTGGCTGCGGAGAAGCAGACCAGGGTGGAGATGTGCAGATCTGTGTTGGAGGTAGGACTGTTGAGTTTGTGGGTGGGTTGGATTGGAGGGAGGAGGAGTGGGAGAGTCACGCCGCGGTCCCCTCTGGCCAGGGTGGGTGGGTGAGCATGTAGGGTGCTCTCCGCTGACGTAAGAAAGGCGGAGGGAGGAGGTGAGGGGCAACAGCTCTGTGGGCTGTGTCGGGGGGTCTGCCTGGGGGACATCCCAGGTAGGGTGTGGGTCGGCAGTGATGTGTGGAGTCTGGGGTTCACAGAGGGTGGGGAACAGAGGGTGGATATGTTTGGCGACATGCGCCTGTTGACAGCATCAGCCCCGGAGGATGGCCGTGGCAGCAGCCGCTGGGCAGGGGGCATGGCCACCGTGGCCGGGGTCAGGGAGCAGGAGGACAGAGTCGACAGGAGTGTGAGCCTGGCGGTTTGGGAAGAGCCTGGCGGCTTGTTGTTCTCCAAAGCATCTCGGGAAATGAGACAGGGCCTTGGCGATGGACGTGGGAGCTCAGACACGCCCTGGTGAAGGGGGTGTGAGAGTCTGTGTCAGGGCTGGGGAACGAAAGGTTGGGGCCCCGGGGTCGCCAGCTGTGGCCGTGGTGGGCGAGGCGGGGGAGAGAAGCANGGTGGGGTCACCTCTGCCCCGTGTTCAGCCTGATCTTTCATCCTGGGGAACAAAGCCAGGTGAAAGACGAGGAAGGGGCAGGTTCTCTTTGTTGGTCTCCGCCTGCAGTGGCCAGGGGCTGGCCCTGTGACTCTCAGCCCGGGCGGCTGCAGAGAATGTAAGGCTCGCTCTCACAGCTCTCCTCTTCCCGCTGACCGCCAGGAACCAGAGAAGAGAGGATGCTGAAAAGACTTGGCCCTTCTAACTCTCCCAACCCTGACAGCTGGCTGCCCTTAACTGTGTATGTATGTGTGTGTGCGCACGCATCTGTGTATGCACATTACATACATGTGCACACGTCTTCTTTCCCCACCTGGCTGGCTTCTCTCTGGAGGAGGCTGGGTCTGCTGCAGAGTTGCTTCAAACACAGTGACAGCAGCCGGTCGGCTTTCTGTTTCGGGAGGGGTGAGGGAAGCAGTAGGCAGAGGAGGCAGCCTCACCTGCTTCCCCAGAGGCTCGGGCGAGGGCAGAAGGTGTGCGATCTCGGAGCCTCAGATGGGGCGTGGAGAGCAGCTGCTGGCCTGGCAGCGGGAGATGTTTCTGAGCTGGGGACAGGTTTGGTCCCATGGAACAGCAAGGTCCTGGGGGTCTCTGTGAGGAACCCAGAGAGAAGCACTTGTCAGGCCTCTGGGGGGGTTCTGGAAGGACGGCTGGATCCCAGCCCTGTGGTCTGTGGGGAAGCCCCTGGCTCTCTGGCCAGGCTTTCCCAGCTTGGCAGTCTGGCAGGCTGTAGGGGCTAGACTCTGCCTCCCTCCACGGGAACCACTGGGGCCCCAGGCCAGGCACTCCAGGACAGCACGTGTGTGAGGGTTCCCTTGGTGGAAGACGCCCCAGCTCTGTCAGGCCACTTTTCTGCGGTCCAGAGAATTAGTAAGCCTCCAGGGCAGGAGGAGACCCTGCCCTGAGCCCAGGAGGGGTGTTCTCGGCCAGCTGAAGGAGGGGACTGAGCTCCTTTGAAATTCTAAGGCTACAGAAGGGGTGGGCCCTGGACATCAGGCCAGAGCAGCAGACACAGGTCTCAAAACTCACCGCCAGGTGGGACCAGTCTTGACAAGCGTCCAAGGAATGCTTGGGGCACACGAAACAGACCAGAGCAGAGCTGGAGGCCCAGGGGCCTGTGTAGGATGGTATGTGAGGTCCCTGAGACTTGGCTCCTGTCTGTCTGTGGCTGGCGAGAAGACCACTGGAAATGTTAGACTGGCCAGCAAAGCCCCCTGTGCCTGACTTCCTTCCAACAGGATATATGATCTTTTCCACAAACCCCCTTCCTCAGGTCTCTGCTTTGCCCGAGTTTTCAATAGAGGGTCCTTTTGAAATCTGGACATCTCTTGAATCTGGGGAGCCAGAGCATTGTCTGTGTGGAGGCTGCTTGGCTGGGAAATGCAGGCGGGCCCTGGAGAAGGGTGACAGGCAGAGGAGGATAGTTCCCCCAGTGAGGGAAGCTTGGTGGTAGAGTCCTGGGATAGCCGGGTTGACAGGATTATCCTGCCAGGGACAGCTGTGAGCAGGGACCCCAGACCTCAGTTCTCAAACTGTTCTGGGGTCAGGAGCCTTAGTACTGTGCTCCGGTGCCCCCACGGCTGGCAGCCAGGGGTAGGGGCTGCACTCAGACCTTTACCTGCTTCAGCCGGGCTAGCTCTGCCTCTGGGTTTGGCACATCAGATGACCTCCTGAGCTTTTGTTTGAGACTTGCCTGGTTTGGAAACCTCCATCTGCATCACTGGGCAGCTGCCTCCAGCGTCCCCAGCCGACCGCATGTCCGTCCTAGATCCTGAGGACGCCGCTGCAGTTGCTGTGTGAGTGGAGCTGGGAGGCGCCAGGGTTCATCCCTTGCGCAGGTGGGGGCCAGAGGATTCCCAGAAGAGGGCTTTGTCGGGGAGCTGGAAGCTGGACCTGGAGGAAGCCCAGGGGAGGGTCAAGGTGGCGATCTCCCCGGAAGGGCTGTGCTGGAACTCAAGTGGTGGGCGAGAGGCCGGCAGTGTCCAGGGATGGCCAGCTGAAAATTCAGAAGCGGGGGCCTCCGTGGGGTGNGGAGGAAGCCCAGGGGAGGGTCAAGGTGGCGATCTCCCCGGAAGGGCTGTGCTGGAACTCAAGTGGTGGGCGAGAGGCCGGCAGTGTCCAGGGATGGCCAGCTGAAAATTCAGAAGCGGGGGCCTCCGTGGGGTGCCTGCGGAGGTGGTCAGCCTGCTGGGCTGTGGGCAGGGAGGCACCTCCCAGCAGCATGGTCAGAGTCTCGGGCCCTCCGGTGGCTCCAGATTGCCTGTGTTCATTTTCCCTCGACCTGTCCGGGTGACTTTGAGGGAGTCAGTGGTGGGGGCGGTTTGAGTCCCCGCTGAGGCCAGAATACCAACAGGGTGCAGGGTGCTACTGACGGTGGGAATCCAGGTGAGGAAGCCCCCGTAGGATATGGCATTGGGGGTCCTCTCTTTCCCTGCCCATCACCTATGTGGGAGGGCTTCCGAGCCTTATTTTTAGTAGGAGAAGCCCTCCTGGTATCTCAGCTCGGTCACTTACTCCACAGTTATTCACTGAGCCCTCTTTCGTGTGGCGTTGTTTGGGCCATGGAGGAACCAGCTGGGAAGCAGGCATAGGATCCTAGTCAAAGCCAGCGTCCCCGTGGTTTTACCGGTCAGGACACTGAGGACAGTGGAGGGAGGTTACTCCAGGTCAGGAGCTGAAGCAGCGGCCGCGTCTCCCTGGACAGACCGCGGATGGCTGTGTGACTCTTGTCACTCTGCCCTGTCCGTGACTGGGGCTGGGCCCAAGAGGGTGAGGAGTCATCATAAGCCTGGGTTGCGCTAGGAGTGGTCCCCAGAGTGGGCCTAGGGTAGCAGCCCGGTGGCCTCACACCCACTCAGCCCTCTGTCTCCAGCCCTGGTGGGCAGAGTAAGCCGCCGAGGCTGTCAATTTAGGAGCCTGCTGGGGGAGCCAGAAGCAGGGGTGGGAAGAGCCTGGCTGCCCATTTGCCCAGCAGGGACTCGTTAAGGGAGACCTCAGCAGCTGTTCTGGGCACAGGAAGCAGCTGCTGCCGTGCCTCTTAGGGCCGCGTCCTCACCCTCAGTGAGGTGGTGACATCTCCATTCCCAGGCTCCCTCCCCGGGGATCCTGGGCCAGCTCACTTCCCATGCTCCTGCCACCTGCTCGTTGGCCTGCCCAGCTCAGTACCACCAGGATAGGAGCTGAAGGGTAAGCCCCCAGGACCTTCTCCTCCCACCATCTCTCCCAGCCACAAGGCTTAGCCGTGCCTCGGGGGCGTGGGGTGGGGAGGGGAGAGGTGGGTTCACTGGGAAAGGCAAAGCAACCATTGTGGGTAGAGGGTGGAATTTGGGCTGAGCCCTGAAGGATGGGTAGCGTTCTCTAGGTAGGAAGGCAGATCAGGCGGAGGCAGTGAGGGGGCATGGCTTGGGTATCCGCTGTGGCCGGGATGCAGGGGAGGAGCAAGAATTTGGGCCTGAGAGATGAGGCTGGGTCCTGCGGGGTTTAGGGAGCCACGAATGGTATGTGAGCAGATGAGTGACAGCTTCCGGGCCGGCTTTGGGACAAGACCTGAGCACTGGGAGAAAGAGAGGAAGAGTCGGCGGCTGCAGTCAGACTCTCAGCTCCAGCAGTTCAGCAGAGAGTGGCGGTGACGCCGTTCCCAGCTTCCCCCGAGCCAGGAGGAGACCCACACCCCACCTCCCCCTACACACACACACACACACACACACGGGGGCTCGGCTTCCCTGTTGTCCCTGGATGCTGAGTAGGGGAGCCCACGCAGGAGGCTGAGGCTCTCCCCTCTGCCCGGGCCCTGGAACCTGTTCCTCAGCCTCTCTGGCTCACCCCTCCCCACTGCCCTACCGCAGGAATGAAAGCACAAAGCCAGCCTTTGCTGGGGCGGGCGTGGGAGCCACCGCTCTCGAAATACCAGCTCAGATATGGTAGCTTGGCAGCCCTGCAGGACCCTGGGGGCTGAGGCTTGTCTGGATGGTGCTGTGGGCTTGCGCCGTCAGCAATCCCAGGAGAGCAGTCTTCCCCAGGCAGATGGACTTTTCCCAGGGAAGAATTCTTCTACTCTTCTCCAAAGAACTTGGGATTCCAGGAACAAGGAAGGAGGAGAGATTCCAAGGAGGGAGGTCCCTCCACAGCAGAAGAGCGCTGCCTTTTAGTGGAGCCCTCAGACCAGGAGAAACTGCCTGTCTGGATGTGCAGACAGGAAACCTAAGGCTCCAGAAAGAGGGTCTTCCCTGAGAGGCGAACGGAGGTACCAGTCGGAGATGAGAAGTTCAGGGCCTCCTCCTCCTGCCCTCACTTCTCCCTTTCTCCCACCTCTCTGTCCCCAGTGGCCCACCTGTCCTTCCCTCTGGCTCTTGCTGATTGCTCTTGGCTCCCAGGTGCCTGACTTCATGGCTCCATCTGCACCAAGCAGCCTTCCCGCTGGTAGATAATCAATCAGCAACATTTTCATTGGCTCATAAGCCGAACGGGGCTCAAGGACCTTGACTGCACAGATGCTGCAAACAGCGGCGGGATCTTGGAGAGGGGTGGGCTGGGAGCCTGCCACGGCAGCAGTGTCATCTAGGAGGCTGTGGCTCCCCTTCTAGATTGGAAAGGAGAGCGGTAGGATCCCAGGTCTGAACCCGCAAGCTGCCCTTGGGGGTCCTCACCCCCACAACTCCTCAGCCACCTGCTCCAGCTCCACAAGGTCCCAGAAGGCCAGAGCAGGGCCTAGCTGGGATTGAGTATTGGCCATGTGGACCCTGGGGAAAGGCTGGGTGTGGCTGTGGGGCAGGGCCTTCCCAATTGACCCAAGTATTAGGTGCATAAGGGCCTGTGCCCCCGTGCCTGCCCAGAGGAAACCACTCTCCTCGGCTTCTCCATACCCTAGCCACCCTAGTCTCCACTCTGCTGAGGTCCCCCTCCTGGGCTGCCCGGGAAGCCAGGGCCTGGGTGTGCAGGGATATGAGCAGAGGTGCAAATTGCATGGCAAGCTGCCGGCTCTGAGGTGAAAATGAAAAGTTTTCAGGCAGCAGCGGCAGCAGGCACAGCAGGCTGGGGTGCCAGGCACAGCGCCCCGCTCTCCCTCACACCTTCCCCTGCCTGCAGTCTTCCCCAGACTCCTGCCCCGTCCAGGCCTGGCTCCTCTGCCGTCCCTTCCCTCTGGGGGCAGGCCGGGCCTTTCAGCCCTCGGTGAGACCCTACCCCGAGAGGGCCTTCGTCTCTTGCTTGTTTTACCTTCTAACTAGCTGTCGAGTGCAAAGACAGACGGGCTGTGCTTTTGTTAATGCTGTCAGCTTAATGTTTGTGGTAGCTTCTCCATCGACTCTTCTTCAGGTTTTCAGGTGCACAAGTGTCCTGTCTTTAAGTAGCAGGGTTTTTACTCATCTTTTCCAGTTCCTCACTTATTTTGAGATCATCTATTCTAGTCTCTTTCATTTTACATTTGGGCAGATTGAGACCCAGACATCTTTGGTGGCTCAGNCAGGTTTTCAGGTGCACAAGTGTCCTGTCTTTAAGTAGCAGGGTTTTTACTCATCTTTTCCAGTTCCTCACTTATTTTGAGATCATCTATTCTAGTCTCTTTCATTTTACATTTGGGCAGATTGAGACCCAGACATCTTTGGTGGCTCAGCAATAAAGAATTCTCTGCAATTCAGGAGACAAGGGTTCGATCCCTGGGTTGGGAAGATCCCCTGGAGAAGAACTGGCAACCCACTCTAGTATTCTTGCCTGGAGAATCCCATGGACAGAGGAGCCTGGTGGCCTTCAGTCCACAGGGTCACAAAAGCTAAACAGTAAAGACTGAGTCCGAGGGGGAACCCACCCATTTGTCCATAGCCAGACCAAGGCCCTGGGCTCCTGCTCGGAGCACTTTCTGCCACTTCGTGCCTGCTTGGGCCTGTTGCTCCCAGCAGCCCCATTTCATTCCTTTTCCCCTTTGCCCCTTGTTTGCAGAGCTCTGATCCCTCCTGCTCCAGGCGGGAGGGGCTCACCAGCCCTTCTGATGGCCCCTCATCAGCACTTCAGGGTCTCCAGAGGGTATCCTGCTGTCACCTTCTGCCCCAGACAGTTAGGTTCTGGGCCAGAGGTGGTCGGAAGGCCCACTGGGGATGAGAGGGATGCAGGGAGAGNCTACGTATCCACCGTGGCATCCGAGGGTGACTATGGTGAGACAGGCATCGAAGCCTTTGAGCTAGAGGCCCGCGCCCGCAACATCTGCGTGGCCACCTCGGAGAAGGTGGGCCGTGCCATGAGCCGCGCAGCCTTCGAGGGCGTGGTGCGAGCCCTGCTGCAGAAGCCCAGTGCCCGTGTGGCTGTCCTGTTCACCCGCTCCGAGGACGCCCGCGAGCTCCTCGCTGCCACCCAACGCCTCAATGCCAGCTTCACCTGGGTTGCCAGCGATGGCTGGGGGGCCCTGGAGAGTGTGGTGGCAGGCAGCGAGGGTGCTGCTGAAGGCGCCATCACCATAGAGCTGGCTTCCTACCCCATCAGCGACTTTGCCTCCTACTTCCAGAGCCTGGACCCGTGGAACAACAGCCGGAACCCCTGGTTCCGTGAATTTTGGGAGCAGAGGTTCCGCTGCAGCTTCCGGCAGCAAGACTGTGCAGCTCACTCCCTGCAGGCCGTGCCCTTCGAGCAAGAGTCCAAGATCATGTTTGTGGTCAACGCTGTGTACGCCATGGCCCACGCCCTGCACAACATGCATCGTGCCCTCTGCCCCAACACCACCCGCCTCTGTGATGCAATGCGGCCCGTCAATGGGCGCCGCCTCTACAAAGACTTCGTGCTCAATGTCAAGTTCGATGGTAATGGTGCCGGCCAGGTCCACCAGGCTGCTGGCTCTCGGAGGGTGAGAGGGAACAGGCCTTCAGGTTCTAGCACATGGCTAGGAAAATACAGCCCACCGCAAGTCAGGGACTTACCCAAAGGGCTGGTGTCAGAGTTGAGACAAGGCCAGCCAGACAGGGAAGACTCCAACAGGAGTCAGGCCTGAGGTGCCACTTCCTGAGATCCTTCCAGAAAGTAGACATCTGGCCTAGCTCTGCACTGTAAGGGTCTCTGCTTCCTGCTTGGGCCTTGCCTTCTATCTCCTGCCTCTTTATCACGCAGGGAGTAGGATCAGGAGACCTCAAGCCCGTTGTCAGGCAGCAGGATATCAGAGAGAGTGAGAATAAAGGTGCATCAGGATGACCCTCTATTTTCCAGGAAAATTTCTATTCCTAAACTTGCTTTTCCACTCGAGGTGGCCATGGTCTCTTCAAACCAAAAGTTATCTTAATAAAAGTTCCAGCTTCAAGAAAAATAAATGCCACAGAGTCATCACTGTGCTTCAGAAAGAATGACTGCAGGAACAGCAAGAGAGGGTGCCAGGGCTGACAAAGCTTGGAGCTCTGGATCAGGATCAAGAAGAGTAGCAATTCCTATAAGATTGACATTCAGAGTTATGGGAGAGTCAGGCTGGGGGTTAGTGTTGCATTTGGGTCTGATTGGATTGACATTAGAACAAGGCTAAATTTAGCCCTCTGGGCTAAGTGGAATTTATAGTAGGGCTCAAGTTGGATTTTGAGGACTTTGAGGACTGGGTAGAAAGAGTAGAGGCCAT
Organism: Neotragus pygmaeus; assembly: GCA_006410875.1. Taxonomy (NCBI): domain Eukaryota; kingdom Metazoa; phylum Chordata; class Mammalia; order Artiodactyla; family Bovidae; genus Neotragus; species Neotragus pygmaeus. The sequence goes on along the minus strand of SJYV01051533.1, from coordinate 683,245 downwards.
GGGGGACCTGCATTTGACTCCAGGCTGCACCATTCACCATGGGGTCTTAAGTGTATCATCTGCTAACTTGAATGCCACTTGTCACTGGGACCTGGGATGATGGGATCCCTGCCTTCTCGGCCTGGTTGGGCGATGTGAGGATCACAGGGGGATGGGGGTGGGGAGTGGAGTGATTTGTGAGCTGCCTGCCAAGCACATTCTGGTAAATGTCAGTGGTTCCAGGTGACCACTGAGGTTGGGATTCGCTTACCAGTGTTAGGACTGGTGGGGGTTGGAGCTGGAGATATCACTGATGGGATTACGTAGGACCAGCACTAGACCTAAGGTCGAGTTTAGCTTTCAGGGGTCTCCATGTTAAGTTTGGAGAAAGGGTTGTGGTGTGTTTTGGGATACAGTTGGGGTTTGGGTTGGAAGGTCTAAGACTGGGTTTTGGGAGTCATGGTTGAGTTGGTGTGGGCATTAGGTTTGTGGAGATGCCTGAACTTTAAGGCTGGGGTTCTTTCTGGGGCTTGGGGTTGGGTTCTGTTATTTATTTAGGCCTCTCATTTAGAAAAATGGCTGAGGTTAGGCAGGCTTTTGTGCTGGGGAGAGGATCAGAAGGACAAGGACTTCAGCTCTGGGGTTTGGGTTCCATGTTAGGGCTGAGGTCACATCAGGATGACCCACCAATCCAACCCTCTCTTCCTTCCCTCCCCAACTCCAGCCCCCTTCCGCCCAGCTGACACCCACAGCGAGGTCCGCTTCGACCGCTTTGGGGACGGTATTGGTCGCTACAACATCTTCACCTACCTGCGGGCAGGAGGTGGGCGCTATCGCTACCAGAAGGTGGGCTACTGGGCAGAAGGCCTGACCCTGGACACCAGCCTCATCCCCTGGGCCTCACCCTCAGCCGGTCCCCTGCCTGCCTCTCGCTGCAGTGAGCCCTGCCTCCAGAACGAGGTGAAGAGCGTGCAGCCGGGGGAGGTCTGCTGCTGGCTCTGCATTCCATGCCAGCCCTACGAGTACCGGCTGGATGAGTTCACCTGCGCCGACTGTGGCCTGGGCTACTGGCCCAACGCCAGCCTCACCGGCTGCTTCGAGCTGCCCCAGGAATACATCCGCTGGGGCGACGCCTGGGCCATAGGACCTGTCACCATAGCCTGCCTAGGCGCCCTGGCCACCCTCTTTGTGCTGGGCGTCTTCGTGAGGCACAACGCCACCCCTGTGGTCAAGGCCTCGGGCCGAGAGCTCTGCTACATCCTGCTGGGGGGCGTCTTCCTCTGCTACTGCATGACCTTCGTCTTCATTGCCAAGCCATCCACAGCGGTGTGCACCTTACGGCGCCTCGGTCTGGGCACTGCCTTCTCCGTCTGCTACTCAGCTCTGCTCACCAAGACCAACCGCATCGCGCGCATCTTTGGTGGGGCCCGGGAGGGAGCCCAGCGGCCGCGCTTCATCAGCCCTGCCTCGCAGGTGGCCATCTGCCTGGCCCTTATCTCGGGCCAGCTGCTCATCGTGGCCACCTGGCTGGTGGTGGAGGCCCCGGGCACAGGCAAGGAGACGGCCCCTGAGCGGCGGGAGGTAGTGACCCTGCGCTGTAACCACCGCGATGCAAGCATGCTGGGCTCGCTGGCCTACAACGTGCTCCTCATTGCGCTCTGCACGCTCTATGCCTTCAAGACCCGCAAGTGCCCCGAGAACTTCAATGAGGCCAAGTTCATCGGCTTTACCATGTACACCACCTGCATTATCTGGCTGGCCTTCCTGCCCATCTTCTATGTCACCTCCAGTGACTACCGGGTGAGCGACCTGCTCCAGGGCAGGCGGAGGTGGGGGAGGAGGGCAGAGCAGGACACGGGACCTTCTTTTTCCTGGTACCTCACTGAGTCTTCTGATAACTCTGAGGCTCCAACAGGTTAAATGCTCACCCAGGAGCTCACAGCTTATGGTGGCCCAGTTGGGACTGGAGGGCAAGGTGGGAAGGCTGAGTGGGGCCTAGAAGGAGTCCTGGAACTGAACTCTGCGGTGCAGTCAGGTTGGAATAGGTAGGCTGGAGGTGGGGAGGACAGTCAATACGGAAACTGATCAGAACAGAGGGTCTGCATTGCCCTCCCCTCTGCCTCCCTGAGTTGCAGTGGGGGTGTACGTGGTGGAAAGGTAGGCAGAGGTGAGAAGGAGGCAGGAATGGGAATGGCAGGGCAGGGCTGTGGAGCCAGAAGCTCCAAGGGGTGCGATGCTCTGAGGCCCCTCAGAGCTGGGCAGTGTGACGTGGCACCCCCGGAGCTGTGTGACTCTGGGGTTGAGAGTTGAAATCAGGGAAGTCAGGAAAGGTGAAGCAAGGAGTGGGAGGTGATCTGGAATGTAGAGTTCGAGAAGGTCAAAACAGGTGAAAACTGTACCCCAGTTGGTGGCTTCCAAGCAAAATTCCACCTGGCGCTGAGTGCTCCACAGTCTGCTCAGCTTCAAGGGACAATGGCTGCTTCAGATGGGGCGCTCAGGGAAGGCCTTTCCGAGGAGATGGCAGGTGAGGGGCGCTCTGAACAATAAGAGGATAGCCTTGGGTGGTCCTCAGGACTCTGGAGTAAATTCTGTGGCTCTCCCCCTTTTACAGATGAAGAAATGGAGACTCAGGGACGTTCAATCCCTTCCCTTAGGTCACTCAGCATGGGAGTATAGAGCAGGGTCTGAGCTGACAATCTTAACAATTAAAGGAGCAGGAAAATCGAGGCCACAGCCCCTGCAAAGGCCCCCTCCCTCAGGACAGAGGTATGGTGGGCAGGGCCAGGGCCAGCTGGGCTTGACTGCTTGAGCACCTGCTGGACCACCCGCCTGGGCGGTGGAGGCTGGAGCTGGGGAGGGAATCTGCTGTGACTCAGCCTGCATTTACATATCATTTGCACTTGCATGCCAGTCACAAGTGGCTAAGGACTCAGCCGGGAGGTACACACACTGATTCCAAACATGCATGCACACATACGTATCCCCACATTCACACACATGTGCACATACCTGCACAGCTGGCATGCATCCATATCTACCCACCTACGCACATCCATACACATGCATCCTACACTTTGACACACAACTGCACACTCTCACCAACCCCTGCACACACACCCACATACAGATACACATGCGATTACATGCCAGCACTCCACGCCTGCACCCCGACACACATACACGCCTGCACACACACTCCCATGCATACATGCACCTCGCATGTTCACCCTAACCCCACAGCTAGAACTTTGGTCTTCCTGGAAGACAGTGCACTGAGGCTGATGCTGGGACTCTGCCCCTCCTTCCTGAAAACTCTCTGTGTCTTGGCAAATGGACCAAGGCCCAGGGCTGGATGCTTATGGTGCCCCCTGCTCCCTACCCCGCCACCTGGGCAGGGTTCCCAGGGCCAGGGCCAGGCCCGTGGGACAGACTCATCCTTGACCTCTCCCACTGCAGGTGCAGACCACCACCATGTGCGTGTCGGTCAGCCTCAGTGGCTCTGTGGTGCTCGGCTGTCTGTTTGCACCCAAGCTGCACATCATCCTGTTTCAGCCGCAAAAGAACGTGGTCAGCCACCGCACGCCCACCAGCCGCTTCGGCAGCGCAGCTGCCAGAGCCAGCTCCAGCCTCGGCCAAGGTCAGCGTCCATCTGTGAGAAGCCCCCGCCCCAGCTCTCAGCATGGGGGCCGCTTCCTGGGTTGCTGAGATTCCTTGGCTGGGGGTGGAGTGCCCCCTAGATGAGGCTGAACAGGAGTTGGGTGGTGGGGGGTGGTGAGCTGCTCCCTGCAGTCCTGCCTCCCTGATGCCCACCGACTGTGAAGGGGCCCTGGGACTAGCCCCAACCTCCAGTTTCCTCTTCCTAGGGTCTGGCTCCCAGTTTGTCCCCACTGTTTGCAACGGCCGCGAGGTGGTGGACTCAACAACATCATCGCTTTGAGGATCCCCACACTCCTTCCCTGACATGGCTGCTCCCCAGAACCTGGTGCAGACCCGTGTCCAGGGCCAGGAGGAAGATGGCTGGAGCACTGCAATAATGCCAACCCCATGCCCACCCCCAGCGCCACTTGCCACCCTCACTCCAACCCTTTAGAGTCAGATGCTAGGATCCTCGGCCTGGGAGCCTCAATAATGACCACCAACTGCCCCTGTAGCTCTGTCCCCTCCTTGCCAGGCCCAGGACTTGGAAGGGAGTGAGCCAGGGTCCACTCTGCCCTGGAAGAGAGTGGCTGAGGACTGCAGGCCCCAAATCCCCAATCAGCAAAGGTGCTTCCAGCCCTACCCCTCCTTCCTTCTAGGGCCTTTTAAATTTTTTATATAACTTATTTCGGGATAGGGAGGGGGGTTAAAATAGGGGCTGTCTCTCCCCCTGCACAGTAGTTTGTCCTGTGGTTTATTTTGTATTATCTGTAAACGAAGTGTCTTTATTAAAAAAAAAGAAAATCACACCTTGCCTCTGATCCAGGGAGGTCCTTTCATCCCCGCCCCAGCCCCCCAGCCTTCATTTTGCTAGAATTTGTTCACTCTGCTCTGTGCCTGTGCTAGGAGGACCAAATCCTGCCTGATGGAGAGACAGAAAATGAATAAGTCATTCTTCCTTGAAAGGAGCTGCCACAGACTGGCCAAAGCACCACTGGGGTGAGGATGGGAGGCTTAAATGGATACAAGCTAATCTGGCCGTCTAGGGCAGAACTTGGGCAGTGCCAGCGATGTAGCAGGATAGGCAGCTGACTGTGACCCCTGGCTCCGGCCTAGCATTTGAGGAGCCTCTGGTCAGTGCAGAGCCAGGCTGGACATCTGAGGTGGAGGGAGCCAAGAGGAGGCTTGAGCATCGTGAGGAAGGAGGAGGTTGTGCAGAGAGGGGAGTTGGAGAGGCCATCTGCTGTTAGTCTTATAAGAGGAGGGCGAAGAGGCCTTTCTCTCTCTCTAAAGGAACTCGCTCAGCTGTTGGATGGTGGAGCCCAGCGTCCTCGGGCAGCCCCCGAGATTGCAGTCTGAGATTTACCAGCAGAGGGCGCTGAGGCACAGGCTCGGCCGCACTGCGCAGTCAAGCAACCGCTGCCCTCCTGTGGCCTAGGGGGCTGTGGGCACCCGACTACCACAGGAGCTGAGGAACCTCTTTGGGGGAAACCGCAGAGGGCGGTATCTCAGAGGGACAAAGTCCTGCACTGGGAGACGGGCAGGCCAAGGACATTTGTTATTTTTAAGTGAATTCATTTGCATCTATAGACTAGTGGAGGCTGTGGGCTAACAATTTAACTTTGGGCTAACAATTTAAGAAATGAAAACAAAACTGAAAAAAGAAAATTGTAGGAGTGGCTTTCCCTCTCGAGCCAATATTTGGGGTGTAGGGATGCCAAATAAAATACAGAATGCCCAGTCAAGTCTGAATGTTAAGTAAACAATGAAAGCTTTGTTCGGTGTGAGTATATCCCATATTTGGGATACGCCTGTACTAAGCATTTTTATTGTTTATCTGACATTCTAATTTAACTGGGCCTCCTGTGCTTCCGGGCTTCCCCAGTGGCTCATTGGTAAAGAATCTGTCAGCAATAAAGGAGGCGGAGGAGACTGGAGTTCGATCTCTGGGTCGGGAAGACCCCTGGAGGAGGGAATGGTAACACTCCAATATACTTGCCTGAAGAATCCCATGGACAGAGGAGCCTGGTGGGCTTCAGTCCATGGGGTCGCAAAGAGTCGGATACGACTCTGCGACTAAACAACAACAACGAACATGGTTCACAGCTTAAAAGGTACAATCGGGTAGTCAGTGAAGAATCTCCTTCTATCCCTGCTACCCATCCAGAGAGAAGGGCCCAGAGGCCTGGGGATGGGGAAGAAGGGCAGGAGGCGAGTGAAGAATTCCTAAAGTCGGTGCTCAAGTCTGTGGGCCACGTCTCTTTCCTTCCCTGGGCCCCTCCTCCCTCCGCTCCTTTGGCATCCCCACTCCACGACAGGTGTTGTAGGAGGAGAATCTCACCTGAGCCCTCCTCTCTTAGACCAGCCAACAGCAGGACTCCGCTCAGGGAGCGGATATGGCGGGGCGAGGTGGAGGCACCGTGTCTGCTCTTAGGGGGACCGAGGCCCCGGCGTCCCTTCGAGGACCCTTCCAATCGGGCAACCCTGGAGACAGACCAGCGCTGCAGCAAACGAGGGTTACCGCCAGGGCGAGAATCCTGGGGGCGTGGCTCCCGAGAGCAACCCCGCCTCCGCCTCCGCCATTGGGCGAGGCTGGGTAGGGGCGGGGCCGGCTGCTGGCAGCTGTGGAAGACCGCCGAGGGGTGGGCTGAACTCCGCGACGGTGCGCGACTGTGCGGGAAGGCGCGAAGGTGCGAGAGGTTGCGCAGCGAACGTTAGCGGCCGGGACGACACGGCGCGGACCCTCCCGGCTCCCGACACCCAGACGGCTTGTGGCGCCAGAGGGCTCTTGAAGGGACCGCGGCAAGGCCACAGCGCGAAGTCTCTCACAGTCCGTTTAAGTAAGGCTGCATTTTGTATTTCCACACAGTTGAACATCCTGGCGGCTAATTAAATGGTGAATAAGGCAAACCTTGAGAGAAAGCTCCTATGGTTGCGTTCCGTAGCTGCCTGTGAGAATGGCTGGCAGCTTTTTTCTGACTAAGCTTGCAACAATGAGAAGTACAGGAGCGAGCGGCGAGGTTGAAACATATCTGACTGAGTTCTTTCCCCCCATTTCCAGCGGAGTGAGGCGCAAAAATCAGAGTGAGTTTGGGATGGCGACTAGTTGAAGCATAAAGGCAGCTTTAAATAAGTCCGTTAGCGAAGTTGTGGGGACGGGGCGGTGTTACACTCTTAACTGTGCGCCTGGAATGTCCTGTTCTTTCTCTAGTCCGCCTCATGACCCCGTCACCCGCTAGAGGGGGGTGTGCGTGTGTGTGTGTTTAATGGAGGGAATTTTAAATTTTAATTTATTTATGTGTGTTTTTGTTTGTTTGTTTGTTTGACCGCACTGGGTCTTGGTTGTTGCTCTGGCTCNCCGCCTCATGACCCCGTCACCCGCTAGAGGGGGGTGTGCGTGTGTGTGTGTTTAATGGAGGGAATTTTAAATTTTAATTTATTTATGTGTGTTTTTGTTTGTTTGTTTGTTTGACCGCACTGGGTCTTGGTTGTTGCTCTGGCTCTTTCTAATTGCGGGTAGCTGAGGCTACTCTTCGATGCAGTGCCCGGGCTGATGGCGCTGGCTTCTCTTGTTGGGAAGCACAGGCTTTAGGGCGTGCGGGCTTCAGTAGTTGCCGCTCCCGGGCTTCGTTGCACGGCGGTATGTGGGATCTTCCGGGATCAGGAATCGAACCTGCCTCTTGCATTGGCAGGTGGATTCTTTTTTAAATTGTTTATTATTATCATTATTGGCTGTGGTTGGTTTTTGTTGCTGCGCAGTTTTCTCTAGTTGCTCCAGAGGCGAGCAGGGGCTACTCTGCGTTGAGGCACGCAGGATTCTCTGCGGTGGCTTCTTGTTGTGGACAACAGGCTCTAGACTAGTAGGCTTAGTTGCTCCGCGGCATGTCGGATTTTCCCGGACCAGGGATGGAAACCGTGTCCCCTGTATTGGCAGGGAGATTCTTAACTACTGGACCACCAGGAAAGTCCCGGAGGGAAATTTCTTGGGGTAAACTGTAGGTAGCTGTCAGCCTGTCTGGGTGGACCTGGATCTCTATCAACAGGGGGCTTGGGTAAGGGTGGTTCAAGCCACTCTGCTCGCTGCTCCTCCTGATCCAGGATTGCGAGGCAGTGAACCCTCCGCAGAGGCAGATCCTTGAGAGAATATGGCAACTCAAGAAGTTAGTGATGTATTGATAGCAGAGGTGTTGGGGACAAAAAGTAGAGCTGAGGGGATGACACAGAGCCTGGAAGAAGATTCAAGCTCTTCCCGGGCCAAATTGTGTCAGAAGTTTGCCACAGAGCTCCTTTCAGGTCAGAACTCTGTCCATTCCTCCGGCCTCACTGTGGCTGCTCTCACTTCCGCTCCTGGGGGCGGGGGTCGTGAGAAGTAGCGGGGAAAGGAAGGGACACTGAGGGTCTGAAAAAAAAATGTGCCCACCCCCAACCTCCTACAGAAAAAGGGAAGGAGCCTCCCATTCCCACCCTTGTGGGCCAGCGATGGCATTTTCTCCGTCTAGGGAATAGCGGCTAGAACTGAGGAAAGCAGGGCAAGGAGAAAAGGGGCAGCGGTGTTAAAGGGAATGATAAGAGAGGGAGGAGTAAAATAGAGGCAGCTTGGGGTTCGAGAAGGCGGAAGGAGCAAAAGGAAGAAAATAAACATAGAAGCTTTAAACCTGAGGACTCTTGCCAAGATGTCAGGGGTTTTTTCTTTGTTTGTTTTGGTTTTTGTTTTAAAGAAAAATTGCTTTATTCTTTCTGTGAAAACAATTCTTATAAACAATGTAAGCAGAAAAGTACAAAATAATAATAAAAATATTGCCTCATTTCATCACTCAAATATAACCATCACTGACATTTCTTTTACAGCATCCTAAACATATTTCTATGCATTTTTACAGATAGTATGGAGATAAAAATACTTTCATAAAAATGGAATCATGCCATATGTTTATGATTTTTTTTAGTTAAGATTTAATTTTACTTTATTCTAATTGAAGAAAGTGAATGTGAAGTGAAACTGAATAAACTCTGAACTACACATACATTTCTTCACCTCTAAAGATATTTTTCCCCTGAAAGATCTCTCTATGCTTAAGAAAAGAGACAGTGAAATTTAGAGGTGAATATTCCTTTAGTCTTAGGGAACTGAAGGAGAGTTTGACCTGTGGTCAACCTTCTTGCAACATGAACAAGAGGAGGATGAGCTGATGCTAGCCCTTTCTGAGGCTTACTGCATCTGGTCCGAGGGTTGCTGATTGTCTAACCTGTCGTTGGTGCATTGCCAATGCAAGGATGAGTGCAAGGCAGACAGACACAGGTGTTATGGGGCTGTTGAGATATTTCAGAGAAGGGAGCCCAGACACTGTAGCTTTTCTGTGCTCGCGTCTGTATTCATATTGGTTTTCATCCCTCAGGGATGATGGTATGAGAGACTCTGACTCTCATGAACCTTGGGACACTGAGCTCCCTGTCCTGGATCATTTCTCCAAGTGAAATAAATTTGATGCCAGGACAGCCTCTTGTGTCTTGTGAGTTTGATTCACAAATCTGAAACTCACCCTGGTGGTCTTGGAGCATTGATTTTTTTTTTTATTAATCATATTCTCATTTTAGACTATATTGATTGATTAACTGCTTGTTGATAAATTGAGAACATTTCTCATTAATCAGTCATTTTACACTGCATTAAAATGAAATTAGAGCATTGATTAGTAGTTTTTCCCTGTTAGATTTCATCGGTTTCATCATGTTTAAATTCTGTTTGGTGGCTCAGTGATAAATAATCTGCCTGCCAATTCAGGAAACACAATTCAGGGTCTGATCCCTGGGTTGGGAAGATTCCCTGGAAAGGAAATGGAAACCCACTCAAGTATACTTGCCTGGAGAATCCTGTGGACAGAGGATCTTGGAGGGCTACAGTCCATGGAGTCGTAAAAGAGTCACACGTGATATAACGACTAAACAACAACTGAACGAACTTACTTAGTCATCTAATATTCATTCCAAATTTTGAACCAGTCTGTTGTTCCATGTCCACTTCTAATTTGCTTTTTGACCTGCATACAAATTTCTCAGGAGGCAGGTAAGGTGGTCTGGTATTCCCATCTCTTTTAAGATTTTCCACAGTTTGTTGTTATCCACACAGTCAAAGTCTTTCACGTAGTCGATAAAGCAGAAGATTTTTTTGGAACTCTCTTGCTTTCTTGATGATCTGTCAAACCTTCTCTGCCTTTTCTAAATCCAGCTTGAACATCTGGAAGTTCACAGTTCACATACTGTTGAAGCCTCACTTGGAGAATTTTGAACTTTACCAGTGTGTGAGATGAGTGCAATTGTGCAGTAGTTTGAACATTCTTTGGAATTGCCCTTCTTTGGAATTGGAATGAAACTGACCTTTTCCAGTCCTGTGGCCACTGTTGAGTTTTCCAAATTTGCTGGCATATTGAGTGTAGCACTTTCACAGCGTCATATTTGAGGATTTGAAATAGCTCAACTGGTCCACTTGACTTTGCATTTCAGGATGTCTGGCTCTTAAGGTAGGTGATCACACCATCGTGGTTATCTGGGTCATGAAGATCTTTTTTGTATAATTCTCCTGTGTGTTCTTGCCACCTCTTCTTACTCTCTTCTGCTTCTGTTGGGTCCATACTATTTCTGTCCCTTATTATGTCCATCTTTGCATGAAATGTTCCCTTGGTATCTCTAATTTTCTTGAAGAGATCTCTACTCTTTCCTATTCTATTGTTTTTCTCTATTCTTTGCATTAATCCCTGAGGAAGGATTTCTCCTTGCTGTTCTTTGGAACTCTGCATTCAGATGCTTATATCTTTCCTTTTCTCCTTTGCCTTTCACTTCTCTTTTCTCAGCTATTTGTAAGACCTCCTCAGACAACCATTTTGCTTTTCTGCATTTCTTTTTCTTGGGGATGGTCTTAATCACTACCTCCTGTACAATGTCACAAATCTCTGTCCATAGTTCTTCAGGCACTCTTGTCTATCAGATCTAATCCCTGGAGTTTATTTGTCACTTCCACTGTATAATCGTAAGGGATTTGATTTAGGTCATACCTGAATGATCTGGTGGTTTTCCCTACTTTGTTCAATTTCAATTTGAATTTGGCAATACGGAGTTCATGATATGAGCCACAGTCAGCTCCCAGTCTTGTTTTTGCTGACCGTATAGAGCTTCTTCATCTTTGGCTGCAAAGAATATAATCAATCTGATTTCTGTATTGACCATCTGGTGAAGTCCATGTGTAGAGTCTTCTCTTGTGTTGTTGGAAGAGGGTGTTTGCTATGACCAGTGTGTTCTCTTGGCAAAACTCTTTTAGCCTCTGCCCAGCTTCATTTTGTACTCCAAGGCCAAATTTGCCTGTTACTCCAGGTATCTCTTGACTTTCTACTTTTACATTCCAGTCCTCTATGATGAAAAGGACATCTTTTTTGGGTGTTAATTCTAGAAGGTCTTGTAGGTCTTCATAGAACCATTCAGCTTCATCTTCTTCAGCATTACTGATTGGGGCATAGACTTGGATTACTGTAATATTGAATGATTTGCCTTGGAAACAAACAGATCATTCTGTTGTTTTTGAGATTGCACCCAAGTACTGCATTTTGGACTCTTTTGTTAACTATGAGGGCTACTCCATTTCTTCTAAGGGATTCTTGCCCACAGTAGTAGATATAATGGTCATCTAAGTTAAATTCCAGTCCATTTTAGTTCACTGATTCCTAAAATGTCGATGTTCACTCTTGCCATCTCCTGTTTGACCACTTCAAATTTTCCTTGATTCATGGACCTAACATGCCAGGTTCCTATGCAATATTGTTCTTTATAGCATTGGACTTTATTTCCATCATCAGTCACATCCACAACTGGGAGTTGTTTTTGCTTTGGGTCCATCTCTTCATTCTTTCTGGAGTTATTTCTCCATTCTTCTCCAGTAGCATGTTGGGCATCTACTGACCTGGGAAGTTCGTCTTTCACTGTCATATCTTTTTGCATTTTCATACTGTTTGTGGGGTTCTCAAGGCAAGAATACTGAAGTAGTTTGCCATCCTCTTCTCCAGTGGACCACATTTTGTCAGAACTCTCCACCATGACCCATCTGTCTTGGGTGGCCCTACACGGCATGGCTGATAGTTTCATTGAGTTAGACAAGGCTGTGGTCCATGTGATCAGTTTGATTAGTTTTCTGTGGTTGTGGTTTTCATTCTATCTGCCCTCTGATGGCTAAGGATAAGAGAGGCTTATGGAAACTTCCTGATAGAAAAGACTGACTTTGGGAGAAACTGGGTCTTGTTCTGGTGGGCGGGGCCATACTCAGTAAATCTTTAATCCAATTTTCTGTTGATGGGTAGGGCTGTATTCCCTCCCTGTTGTTTGACCTGAGACCAAACTAGGATGGAGGTAATGAAGAAAATGGAAAGGAGTAGATCAAGGCTAAATATTGTCACCCTGTCTATTTAATTTATATGCAGAGTACATCATGTGAAATTTGATGGTCTGGATGAAGCACAAGCTGGAGTCAAGATTGTCAGGAGAAATATCAATAACCTCAGATATGCAGATGACACCATCTTTAGGAGAGAAAGTGAAGGAGAATTAAAGAGCCTCTTGATGAAAGTGAAAGAGGAGAGTGAAAAAGTTGGCTTAAAGCTCAGCATTTAGAAAACTAAGATCATGGCATCCGGTCCTATCACTTCATGGCAAATANCTCTTCTTTTTACAGCTATTTGTAAGGCCTCCTCAGACAGCCATTTTGCTTTTTTGCATTTATTTTTCTTGGGGAAGGCCTTGATTCCTGTCTCCTGTACAATGGATTGGTGATTGATTAAACCACCACCCTCTCACCATGATTGTTACTGGTGTCATAGTTCAGCCCTCCCTGTATTTAGAAAGCACTCATCATCAAACACAGGTTCCATCTTCCGTGATGTGATTTTCTCAGTGGATCAGCATCAAGTTCATTTACTGGAATGTTTCCTGGCAATTTATCCTGTGCTGCTTGCTTTTGCTTTTTATTCACTCCCAGCCAAAATAATTCAGCTTACATCACCAGTAGATCTTTTCTTCCTTGGATCTCATATATTCCTGATTGTTGCTTTTCAAGAAAACATGAAATCATCATCATTGACAATGACAAACATGTCAAAGTGGACCCCTTGGCTGTTTCCACTCTTTGCTATGCATACAATGAATTTCTGTTTCATTGCTGACTCATAATACTATCTTCGGGAAGACAGCTTAAATAGTAACTAGTCTTTATGTTACTTATATATGTATATATCCAATGATACACATAATATATTTGAAGTGACATTAGCTATGGATAAAGATACTTTGCTATCAGTTTGTCTATTTTGTTTATCTTCTCAAAGAACCAACTTTATTTTACTGATCTTTGCTATAGTCTCCATTTCTTTTTATTTCTGCTCTGATTTTTATGATTTCTTTCTTTCTACTAACGTTGAGGGGTTTTTGTTCTTTTCCCAGTTGCATCAGGTGTAAAGTTAGCTTGTTTATTTGATGTTTCTCTGTTTCATGAGATATGAATAATTGGAGTTATTAAAAAATACAGGGCAGAGGAGAACAAGATGGCAGAGGAGTAGGTGGATATGGAGTACATCTTGCTCCACAGATACATTAGGAATACACCTTCGGACACAGAAGTGCATGCAGAACACCAGCTGAGAGCAAACAGCAGTATCTGAAAACCAGAAAAGAATATACAGAACCACGCAAAACTCAGTAGGATGAAGGAACTAGGGGGGAAAACAGAAATGTTACTAGGACTGGACTTGCCCTCAGCAGGTGAGGGAACTGAAGCAGGGGTCCAATCCCCACATCAGGGCAAGTGTCCAGATCAGAGGAAAAGCATTTAAGGCTGAGAGTGAAACAGCTGATCTGTGGCAGTCTAAATAGAATGAGAATCAGACAGTCCTTGCCACAGCCATATATACCCCAGACAGGGACACAGGTCCCCTAGAAGGCAGAGCATCTGGGAGCTGGAGAATATGGTTTGCAGAACAATGCCAGGGTGAGGGCTTCTCTTAACTGTGGAGAGATGGACGGAGGGGATGTGAGGGAGGAGACTGTGGTGGGAAATGCCTGTGGAGGAAAGCCAGGCAGCCATGGAAGCAAGGTGATACTGCTGAGCCATGCATAGAGGGTGGAGCTATCACCATAGCCTCTCTCCCCCCACATGCCAGAATTGGCAGTTGAACAATAGAGAGGATGGCCCATCAAATGCCTGACGCACTGAACTACAGAGTAGGACCCCACCCAGGGTGCCCCTTTAAATGCCCGATGTGCTGATCTACAGAGTAGGATCACAGTCAGGATGCCCACTTAAGTGACTGATGTCCTGAACTACAAAGTAGGACCCCACCCAGGGTGCGCCTTTAAGTGACTGATGTGCTGATCTACAGTGTAGGACCCCAGCCACGGGTCCCCTCTGTGTGCCTGATGCACATGGAACAGCAGAGAAAGACCCTAGGCAAGGGAGCCCTCTAAGTGCCTGAATGGACAGAGCAATGAAGAAAGACTTAGCCAAAGAGGCCTTCTGATTGCCAGCTATCAGAGGCTTGAAAAAAGACTCTGATAAGGCCATAATTCCCGTGGCTGAAGCAGTCCATTTGCCTGCACATTTGGAGTCCCCAGGGACCCCACAACCCAAACAGGTGTGCCACCTTCATGCTCAACCCTCACTAGGGCAGAACTGCCACAGACAAAAAAGAAGTTGCATCTATGCACATGGAGTCACTTCGGTCATGTCCAACTCTGCAACCCTGTGCTCGCTTGCTTACCAGGCTTCTCTGAGAAGGAAGTTCTCCATTCATGAACACTGAATACTGGAGTGTATTGACTGATACTGGTTGCCATACCCTTCTAGAGCACTATATTTCCTGGTGCCCTAGCCATCAAATCCCCTGAGTACTTGGTGCTGACAGAACCCCTGCAGCCCAAGCAGCTGCACCACCTCTGCACATGACCCTCATGGGGGCAGACCCAGGCCGTCCAGGGCAGCCTCAGGAGCAAACCCCAGTGGATGACCCACATGCAGAGGTGGAAATAAAATTACAATTGAAACTCAGGAGTGGTATGGCTAAGGAAGAAGAACCAAACCTTCCACCAGCTGTACAAGCTGCAGATTAAATCCACTTAATAAACTAAGCAGACTTTGTGTCTACAGAATATATAAAAGGATATTGAGAGCTCCTATTGATAGCTGTGGACACTGGATGCAAGAACACACAGGAGTAGGACTAGATGAGAATCTGAGATGCCCCCACAGCAGGTCCAGAGACCAGTATTGGAAGGCATCCTATAGAGGTAAGGTGGACTGTGACTCCCACTGAGGGAAAGGGCCCTGACAGCTGTGATTCATGAAAAATATTTATTCTTCTTACGTTTGACTTGTTCTATAGTTTCTTTTGGATTTTTTTCTTTCTTATTCTTTCCTTTTATTCCTTCCCCCCCACTACTCTCCCTGTTGTTCAGTTCAGTTCAGTTCAGTTCCGTCGCCCAGTCATGTCTGACTGTTTGCGACTCCATGAATCGCAGCTCGCCAGGCCTCCCTGTCCATCACCAACTCCCAGAGTTCACTCAAATTCACATGTACCGAGTCAGTGATACCATCCAGCCATCTCATCTTCTGTCATCCCCTTCTCCTCCTGCCCCCAATCCCTCCAAACATCAGAGTCTTTTCCAATAAGTCAACTCTTTGCATGAGGTGGCCAAAGTACTGAAGTTTCAGCTTTAGCATCATTCCTTCCAAAGAACCCCAGGACNCACAGCACGCCAGGCCTCCCTGTCCATCACCAACTCCCGGAGTTCACTCAGGCTCACGCCTACCAAGTCAGTGATACCATCCAGCCATCTCATCTTCTGTCATCCCCTTCTCCTCCTGCCCCCAATCCCTCCAAACATCAGAGTCTTTTCCAATAAGTCAACTCTTTGCATGAGGTGGCCAAAGTACTGAAGTTTCAGCTTTAGCATCATTCCTTCCAAAGAAGCCCAGGACTAATCTCCTTTAGGATGGACTGGCTGGATCTCCTTGCAGTCCAAGGGACTTTCAAAAGTCTTCTCCAACACCACAGTTCAAAAGCATCAATTCCTCAGTGCTCAGCTTTCTTCACAGTCCAACTCTCACATCCATACATGACTATTGGAAAAACCATAGCCTTGAGTAGATGGACCTTTGTTGGCAAAGTAATGTTTCTGCTTTTGAATATGCTATCTAGATTGGTCATAACCTTCCTCCCAAGGAGTAAGCATCTTTTATTTTCATGGCTGCAATCACTGTCTGATGTAGTTGTCCATTTTATCTACACTGTAAAATCTAATTAAGCTTTAAGATTTATTTTTTCAATCACACTTTTTATCATTGTTATAAACCTCTGCCTCCACATGAGCTTTTGCAGTTCTGTGGAGTTTTCCTATTTTTTTCCTCATTCTTCTTCCTTTTTTTAAAATATTTTATTCTCTTCTTAACTTTTAATTTTAATTTTTAAACCTATTATTTTTATACATCTATTATTTTGTTTACCTTCACCACTGTTATTTTGCTCTTCCAGTTAATCTTAAATGTATATAAATCTTCTTCATCTACCTCTATTTAACTTTGCATATCTATTCTTTCTTTCTTTTCTTTCATTCCTTTCCTCTCAACATATTTGTTAGTTTTCTTTCCATTGTGTTATTCTCCACTTCACACCTTGCTTTAGCTCTATTTTCCAGTTTGTGCTTTAGTTAGTTTTGTTCTTAACTTGTAGGTATCATTTTTAGTTTCCTTTCTTTGATGAGTCGATTTATTGCATTTTGATTTTGCTGGACTATTTTATTTTGCTTATAAATATATATGTGTATATTCCATTATTTTAATTATTATTTACCTGTTTGTAAGGGAGTATGTCAAGGCTGTATACTGTCACTGTGCTTATTTAACTTATATGCAGAGTACATCAAGAGAAACACTGGGCTGGAAGAAGCACAAACTGGAATCAAGATTGCCAGGAGAAATATCAGTAACTTCAGATATGCAGATGAACCACCCATACGGCAAAAAGTGAAGAGGAACTAAAAATCTTATTGATGAAAGTGAAAGAGGAGAGCGAAAAAGTTGGCTTAAAGTTCAACATTCAGAAAACTAAGATCATANGTCAAGGCTGTATACTGTCACTGTGCTTATTTAACTTATATGCAGAGTACATCAAGAGAAACACTGGGCTGGAAGAAGCACAAACTGGAATCAAGATTGCCAGGAGAAATATCAGTAACTTCAGATATGCAGATGAACCACCCATACGGCAAAAAGTGAAGAGGAACTAAAAATCTTATTGATGAAAGTGAAAGAGGAGAGCGAAAAAGTTGGCTTAAAGTTCAACATTCAGAAAACTAAGATCATAGCATCTAGTCCCATCACTTCATGGGAAATAGATGGGGAAACAGTAGAAACAGTGTCAGACTTTATATTTTGGGGCTCCAAAATCATTGCAGATGGTGATTTCAGCCATGAAATTAAAAGATCTTTATTCCTAGGAAGGAGGGTTATGACCAACCTAGATAGCATATTGAAAAGCAGAGACATTACTTTGCCAACAAAAGTCCGTCTAGTCAAGGCTATGGTTTTTCCAGTAGTCATGTATGGATGTGAGAGTTAGACTGTGAAGAAAGCTGAGAACTGGAAAATGATGCTTTTGAACTGTGGCATTGGAGAAGACTCTTGAGAGTCCCATGGACTGCAAGGAGATCCAACCAGTCCATTCTAAAAGAGATCAGTCCTGGGTGTTCTTTGGAAGGACTGATGCTAAAGCTGAAACTCCAATACTTTGGTCACCTCATGAGAAGAGTTGACTCATTGGAAAAGACCCTGATTCTGGGAGGGATTTGGGGCAGGAGGAGAAGAGGACAACAGAGGATGAGATGGCTGGATGGCATCACTGAATCAATGGACATGAACTCCAGGAGTTGGTGATGGACAGAGAGGCCTGGCGTGCTGCGATTCATGGAGCCTCAAAGAGTTGGACACGACTGAGAGACTGAACTGAACTGAACTGCCATTTGCCTGGGGCTCATCTTTGATTTCCCATTTTGGGGTATGTGTTTTAATATCACTTAATACCATAACAAACCACTTGTGGAATCTATGTTCCTAACCAGAGATCAAATCTTGGGCCTTTGGAGTGGGGCCACTGACTCCAGGACTCCAGACTGCCAGAGAACCGACCCTAGTAAGTAAGAAATATTGAGAACTCACACAAAGGAAACCACCTGAATACAAGACCTGGCATCACCCATCCAATAGTAGCACCATGTGCAGGACACCTCATTCAGAAAACAAAGAAGACAAAAATACAACCGAGTCATCAACAAACAGGATTACCACCTTACTCAGCCTTGCCCAGAAGAGTAAAAACAAACACACAACAACAACAACAACAACAACAAAAACTCAGCATAAATCTCACCCTATACAAAGCTTACACAAACCACTGGACAAAGCTTAGGAGGGAGGAAACCAAAAGAAAGAAAGAATTCAGCCTTGAAGACTGGGAAATGGAGATCTCAAACATAGTAAGTTTTAAGAAAAATAATGAAAAGGCAGGGAACAGCACAAACAAAGAAACAAACAAGAAACACAGAAGTCCAAAAAAAATGAAGAGAACATAGGCAAGCTACCTGGAAAAGAATTCAGAATAATAATAGTAAAGGTGATCAAAAACCCTGAAAACAGAATGGGGAAAGTGCAAGAATCAATTTTAAAAGATGTAGGAGAAGGCAGTGGCACCCCATTCCAGTACTTTTGCCTGGAAAATCCCATGGATGGAGGAGCCTGGTAGGCTGCAGTCCATGGGGTCACTAGAGTCTGACACGACTGAGCAACTTCACTTTCACTTTCGCGCATTGGAGAAGGAAATGGCAACCCACTCCAGTGTTCTTGCCTGGAGAATCCCAGGGATGGGGGAGCCTGGTGGGCTGCCGTCTGTGGGGTCGCACAGAGTCAGACACGACTGAAGCAACTTAGCAGCAGCAGAAGAAGAAGAATTAAAGAATAAACATACAGAGACAGACAACACAATTACTGAAATTAAAAATACTCTAGAAGGAATCAATAGTAGAATAACTGAGGTGAAGAATCAGTGAGCTGGAAGATAAAATGGTGGAAACAAATTCTGAGGAGCAGAATAAAGTAAAAACAATGAAAAGAACTTAGGACAGTTTCACAGATGTCTGAGACAATATCATATGCACCAACATTTGTATTATTGGGGTCCCAGAAGAAGAAGAGAAAAAGAAAAGGCATAAGAAAATTTCTGAAGGCATTTTAGTTGAAAATTTCCCCAATGTAGAAAATGAAATAATCAATCAAGTTCAAGAGGTGCAAAGAGTCCCATACAGGATAAATCCAGGGAGAAACATGCCAAGACACATATTAATCAAACTAGCAAAGATTAAACACAAAAAAAGAATATAAAAAACAGCAGGTCTTTAGCTTCTTTGGGTGGATATATTCCCAAGTATTTTATTCTTTTCATTGCAATGGTGAATGGAATTGTTTCCTTAATTTCTTTTTCTGCTTTCTCATTATTAGTGTATGCAAGGGATTTCTGTGTGTTGATTTTATATCCCACAACTTTACTATATTCATTGATTAGTTCTAGTAATTTTCTGGTGGAGTCTTTAGGGTTTTCTATGTAGAGGATCATGTCATCTGCAAACAGTGAGAGTTTTACTTCTTCTTTTCCAATTTGGATTCCTTTGATTTCTTTCTCTGCTCTGATTGCTGTGGCCAAAACTCCCAAAACTATGTTGAATATTGAGTGTAGCACTTTCACAGCATCATCTTTTATTTATTTTTTTAACTTAATAAGCATATTTATTAAAAAAAATTTTTACTTTATTTTACTTTACAATACTCTATTGGCTTTGCCATACATTGACATGAATACACCTGGAATTCTATCACCTCCACTAGCTTTGTTCATAGTGATGCTTTCTAAGGTCCACTTGACTTCACATTCCAGAATGTCTGGCTGTAGGTGAGTGATCACACCATCACGATTATCTTGGTCGTGAAGATCTTTTTTTGTACAATTCTTCTGTGTATTCTTGCCACCTTGTCTTAATTCCCTCAGCTTCTGTTAGGTCCATACAATTTCTGTCCTTTATTGAGCCCATCTTTGCATGAAATGTTCCCTTGGTTTCTAAACGCTGATATACACACTCATATATTATTATGCCATTTTAACCAAAAGTCAAGGCACCTGAAAAGTACTTTTCTCACATTTTCTATTTTATTTAATATAATGTGAAGATTGCAACATATTTTGAAGATTATTATTTTTTTTTATAATTCTATCTAGGCAATTCTCATATTTTTAGTAGATGTGCAGTATTCTCTTGTGTGAGTTCACAAAACTTCATTAAATTGATCCACTAATCAATTAGTAATGTACATCTAGATAATTTGTATAAATCTTCTACTATAAACAGCACTGAATTTCACTTTCAGGTTTATAATATAGCACATTTGTCAGAGTATATAATTAAGATGTGTTTTTGAAAGAGAAAATAATGNTGCTGAAGCCTGGCTTGGAGAATTTTGAACATTACTTCACTAGTATGTGAGATGGGTGCATTTGTGCAGTAGACTGAGCATTCTTTGGCATTGCCTTTCTTTGGGATTGGAATGAAAACTGACCTTTCCCAGTCCTGTGGCCACTGCTGAGTTTTCCAAATTTGCTGGCATATTGAGTGCCAGCACTTTCACAGCATCATCTTTCAGGATTTGAAACAGCTCAACTCGTATTTCATCACCTCCACTAGCGTTGCTCGTAGTGATGCTTTCTAAGGCCCACTTGACTTCACATTCCAAGATGTCTGGCTCTAGATTAGTGATCACATCATGATGATTATCTGGGTCGTGAAGATCTTTTTTGTACAGTTCTTCTGTGTATTCTTGCCACCTCTTCTTAATATCTTCTGCTTCTGTTAGGTCCAGACCATTTCTGTCCTTTATCGAGCCCATCTTTGCATGAAAATCTTTTAAGACATACATACTGAAACCTGTGCAACATCTAACATGTCAACATTTAAAGGCACATCAAAGGATGAAAAGTATAGTTTTATTTTATTAATTACACCACTCCCCTTACTCATCCAGAGGCTAAACTTCCAGTAACCTCAACCCCCTTAAATAATAGGTAAACACATCTGACTGCACCATAAAATAACAAGGCCCATGTCCTACACTCTACTCCTTAGCAGCACTGTATTCTACTGAAATAAAAGTATCTGGCCTTCTCCCAGGTATCATACATATTAATAAAATTTGGGCATCAATTACCATGGAGTGGCAAAGTTTTACCTATATGCTTTATCTTGTAATACTCCAAAGAAGGTGAGGCGTGCACGTGTGTATTCATGTAACAGACTTCAAGTTTTATGAAGTGGTCACAACTATAACCAAGAGGGTCCCAGAGGATCTACCAGTTTAAAAAAATTCTCTACTCCATGGGAGCTGGTGCTTAGTCTTACTGATACAATGAAAACAATAGCACCAAGTTAGCCAAAAGTCACATATGTATGACTGGGATAAAACAGACAGACTGCAAATGTGTTGGTTTATACAAACTAATCACATCAATTGTTTTGAAAATCAGGTAATGCCTAAGATAAAAAATAATATCCTCTAAATATACATTTGATAATTAAGGAAGTTTTTTTTTTGACTTTGGGCAAGTGCTCCTGCTTCTCCTGATTTAAGAAAAGAATTTAAAAAAAAGAGAGAGAAATTCCACTCCTACCTTATCCTTCTTATCCTGCCGGGCATAAGGGAAGCACGGGATGACTGCAGTAACCCGGCTGGCTGAAGCAATCTTGCAGGCATTAATCATAATCAAAAGTTCCATGAGATTGTCATTGATTTCACCGCAGCCACTCTGAACAATGTAGACATCCTCTCCACGAACACTTTCTCCGATTTCCACACTATAGGAAAAGGAAGGACAACAAAAACAGATTTTAAAGCACTGTACTGTACATCTACAGTAAAGTCTAAAAAACGCAGCTTCCCCACTAGTATGCTATGAATTGATTACAGGAGATTCCCCTGAAGGAGCCCCTGTACCACAAACTGTGTACTGCCTGTTTACCCCAGTGGACTACACCTGTTTCTATAGGTGACATGACATGAAAAAAATTGGCTAAGGTACTTAGTAAGTGGACCATAATTTTAGTAAGCAGGCTGTATCTCATTTTATATGTGTGAATGCAAATTTGATACAGCATCTATGACTGTCATCAGTATATAATAAAGGAATCAGAAAGCTCACACAAGGAATGGATCACTACTGTTTTAGAATGATGCCTTCTACAGAAGATCGTACCACGTCTACCACACTGGCAGTTCACTGAGCAAATGTTCATCTGCCAGTCACTGTGCTAGGTGCCAGGGGCAGGATGGGGAACAGATGTGGTCCTCACCTTCATTCTATGCTAACTATACTCTGATCCAATTAGTAAGTCTTATTTTAAAGAATTCCATAGGAAGTTAATCTAATTATGGAGTAAGGCTATATTTTACTATAAAATGCAAGTTCTAATATTTGTACTTGGATCGTTACCAAGAATAACTTATTAAAAATAATAACCTCAATGATACCTCAAAGCAAAACCATTTCCCCAAGTAATATTGTAGGTGACGCGGGGGAGAGGGGAGTGTGTGGGTATATGTGCATGCATGCTTGTGTAGGTAAGTAGATCAGAACAGTCAATAACCTGTACTGATGAAGAGGAAAACTTCAACAGGACATAATTCCATTGTCAGAAGCTGATATCAGACATAATTATTATTTAAAACTCATTTGTTCCCAATCCAAGTAACAGTTGTAAGGATCCTACTTTTTAAAAGAATGGGGTTACTTTATATTCTAAAGCAAGAAAAATAAAAGCAAATGGTAAAAATCAAACCAGAAAGGTAGAGGAGGGATGTTGAAATTCACAGTAGTCCAAACAAAGACAAAAACATTAGTTTGGAGTATCTAGAGATAAACCTTCAGGCACTGAAAAATGGGCAAAATGAACCCAAAATAAGCAGAAGGAAGAAATCAGACATAAGAGCAGAAACCAATGAAACAGTAAAACAATAAAGAAAAACCACTGAAACAAAAAGCTCTTGGTGGGGGGAAATCAATAAAATTGATAAACCTCAAGAAAGGCTGACCTAAAAGAACTTCACCAGAGAAGCTTACCAAACATTTACGGAATTAACATGAATTTGAGGGACATCCTTGGTGGTCCAGGGGCTAAGACTCCAAGCTGCCAATGCAGGGGGCCCAAGTTAGATCCCTGGTCAGGGAACTAGAACCCACGTGCCCCAACTAAGGCCTGACACAGCCAAATAAATAAATACAGATTTTTGCATAATCTTTTCAAGAAAATAGATGAGAATACTTTGCAACTCATTTTATGAGGCCAGTATTACCCAGATACCAAAGCCAGACAAAGGCAATATAAAAAAAGAAAACTATAAAGGAGGAGGAAGACAAAAATGGGTGTGGTTGCAGCAGGGCAACAGGAAGGATCCTTGCGATGACAGAATGGTCTTTCTTGACTCTATCAATGTCAATATCTTGGTGGTTGCATTATACAGCAACAGCCAAGAAAACTACAGTTTGGAAAAACCAGAGTTGGGAACCTTGGGAAAACTGCATAATGGGTACACAGGATCTCTCTGTGTTATTTCTTACAATTCCATGGTAACCTACGATGACTTCAAAATTCTATTTTAACAAAACATGTATTATTATACCTTGTGTATACTTGAGTAAATTACTGCAGCCCTTGGTGAAAGCTGAGGTCATAAAAGTACTGGGTTAGACAAAAAGTTCGTTCTGGTGTTTTGGTAACATTCTATGGAAAAAACTTTTTGGCCAATCCAATATAATCTAAAAACAGGCACTTCTGTAATAAGTCAAAAGAAACTAGTATGATTCTATTAATATTTTCTGAGAAATGAGTTCTAGTTTGAGGTTAACTTGAGAAGTAGCTCATCTGGAAAAATATTTTCTCCCTAGTTTACTAGGCGCCTTCCCTGGTGGTTCAGAGGTTAAAGTGTCTGCCTGGAATGCAGGAGACCAGGGTTCAATCCCTGGATTGGGAAGATCCCCTGGAAATGGCAACCTACTTCAGTACTCTTGCCTGGAGAATCCCATGGAGGGAGGAGCCTGGTAGGCTACAGTCCATGGGGTTGCTTTCACTTTCACTTTACTAGGCATCAGTCAAACCGTCTTCCTTTACATTCCTTGATTCACCCTTTGCCGCCTTCACACACATATTCCCACTATCTGGAATGCTCTTCCTACAACTAACTCACTAATTTCTTAGGTCTCCAATCAAAATATCATTTCTGACCATCTTAATACAAGTGATTTCCCTATAAGATTAAAAATGACTTTAAAAATATCAACCAATTTTACTCTGTGAACCTTATTTGCATACTAATTCAAGCAACTGTTAAAAAAAACCACATTACTGTTAATTTGTTTTAGGTGAGAAAATGGTATTGTGGTCAATGAAATGTATGTGGGTGATATGACAGAATATCTAGGTTTGCTTCAAAATAATCCAATTATGGGGAGTGTGGGGAGGGGGAATATTAGATGAAACAAGATTGGTCATGAAGTGATAACTGCTGAACCAGGTGATCAATTCTTCAGTGCTCAGCTTTCTTTATAGTCCAATTCTCACAACCATACATGACTCCTGGAAAAGCCATAGCTTTGACTAGATGGACTTTTCTTGGCAAAGTAATGTCTCTGCTTTTTAATATGCTGTCTAGGTTGGTCATAGCTTTTCTTCCAAGGAGCAAGTGTCTTTTAATTTCATGGCTGCAGTCACTATTTGCAGTGATTTTGGAGTCCAAGAAAGTAAAGTCTCTCACTGTTTCCCCATCTATTTTCCATGAAGTGATCGGACCAGATGCCATGATCTTAGTTTGCTGAATGTTGAGTTTTAAGCCAGCTTTTTCATTCTCCTCTTTCACTTTCAAGAGGCTCTTCAGTTCTTCACTTTCTGCCATAAGGGTGGGGTCATCTGCATATCTGAGGTTATTGATATTTCTCCTGGCAATCTTGATTCCAGCTTGTGCTTCCTACAGCCCAGCGTTTCTCATAATGTACTCTGCATAGAAGTTAAATAAGCAGGGTGACAATACTCCTTGACATACTCCTTTTCCTATTTGGAACCAGTATGTTGTTCCATATCCAGTTCTAACTGTTTCTTCTTGATCTGCATATAGGTTTCTCAGGAGGCAGGTCAGGTGGTCTGGTATTCTCATCTCTTTAAGAATTTTCCAGTTTGTTGTGGTGTTGGAGAAGACTCTTGAGAGCCCCTTGGGCTGCAA
The DNA here is from genome assembly GCA_006410875.1 of Neotragus pygmaeus. Taxonomy (NCBI): domain Eukaryota; kingdom Metazoa; phylum Chordata; class Mammalia; order Artiodactyla; family Bovidae; genus Neotragus; species Neotragus pygmaeus. The sequence goes on along the minus strand of SJYV01051533.1, from coordinate 658,239 downwards.
GGAGATCCAACCCGTCCATCCTAAAGGAAATCAGTCCTGAATATTCATTGGAAGGNTATGCAATGCATGCAGCATGGGGGATCGTAGTGCCCTGACCTTGACCACAGATCAAACCCACACCCCCTGCAGTGAAAATCTTAATCACTGGACCACCAGGGAAGTTCCAGTCTTTATCTTTCCTAACAGTGTCCTTTGGTGCACAGAAGTTTGTTTGTTTAATTTTAATGAATGAATTTATCTTTTTTCTTTTGGTGCTGGTGCTTTTGGTGTCATATCTAAGAATCCATTTGCCAAATCCAAGCTCATAAAGATTTATCCCGTTGTCTTCTTATACGAATTTTATGGTTTTACAGGTTCTATTGCCTGTGGGATACCATGGATCACATGCCCTCCCCTTTAAGTGGATGTAAGAGGTGGTTTGGGGACTGATAGATCCAACCAGCACCCCATGGAGAAGGGGCAGGGTTGTTCAAAGCAAGAGGTGGTGGGCAAATACATTGTGTTTCACCCAATGACTGCCCAGCATCCATGTAAACCTTCTTTTCCCCACACAAGCCCTCTCAAAAATGCTCTTGCTGCTTGATAGAGGTGGTGGTTGCAAAACGTTGGGACTGTATTGTACTAAATGGCACTGAATTGTACATTTTGAACTGGTTAATGTTATGTGAATTTCACCTTGATAAAAAGATATTAAAAAAAGAATCTTATGGGTTTGCCTTTTATCTTTAGGTCGTTGATCCATTTTAATTCCTATGTATTGGTAGGAGTCCAGCTTCTTTTTTTGCATACAGATGTGTAGGTGTCCCAGCACTGTCTGTCCTTATGCCAGCACTGTGCTGTTTTCTTTTTTTTTTAATTGACGGATAGTAGATTTACAGTGTTGTACCAATCTCTGCTGTACAGCAAAGTGACTCAGTTAGACAGATATAGACATTCGTGTTCTTTTCCATGATGGTTTATCACAGGATATTGAATATGATTCCCAGTGGTATACAGTAGGACCTTGTTGCTTATCCATCCTATATATAATAGTTTACATCTGCTAATCCACCACTCCCAGTCTTTCCCTCCCCCACCCCCTTCACCTTGGCAACCGCAGGTCTGTTTTCTATGTCTGTGGGTCTGTTTCTGTTCTGTAGATACATTCATTTGTGCCATATTTTAGATTCCACAGCTAAGTGATATCATATGGTATTTGTCTTTTTCTTTCTAGCTTACTTCACTCGGTATGATCATTTCTGGTTGCATCCATGATGTTGCAAATGGCACTGTTTCATTCTTTTTTTATAGCTGAGCAGTATTGCACTGTATGTGTGTACTACATCGTCTGTATCCACTCATCTATCAGTGGACATTTAGGTTGTTTCCATGACTTGGCTACTGTGAACAGTGCTGCTGTGAACATAGGGGTACGTGTACTTTGAATTTTAGTTTTGTCTGGGACCAGGAGTGGGATTGCTGTATGATATGGTAATTCTGTTTTTAGTTTTCGGAGGAAGCTCCATGTTGTTTCCTATAGTGGCTGCACCAGCTTACATTCCTACCAACAGTATAGGAGTATTCCGTTTTCTCTATATTCTGTCCAGCATTTGTAAAGTTTTTAATGATGGCCCTTCTGACTGGTGTGAGGTGGTACTTCGTTGTAGTTTTGATTGCATTTCTCTAATAATTAGCAATGCTGAGCATCTTTTCATGTGTCTACTGGCCATCTGTATGTCTTCTTCGCAGAAATGTCTATTAAGGTCTTTGCTCATTTTTCAGTTGGGTTGTTTGTTTTGTTGTTGTGCTGTTTGTATATTTTGGAGATTAATTCTTTTTCTGTTTTATCATTTGCAAGTATCTTCTCCCATTCCGTAGGTGTCTTTTCTTCCTTCCCTCCTTTCTTATTTATGGTTTCCTTTGAAGGAAATGGCAACCTACTCTTATCTGGAAAATTCCATGGACGGAGGAGCCTGGTAGGCTACCATCTATGAGGTTGCAAAGAGTCAGACACGACTGAGCGACTTCCCTTTGCTGTTCAAATGCTTGTAAGTTTTATTAGATCCCATTTGTTTATTTTTGTTTTTATTTCTATTGCCTTGGGAGACTGATCTGAGAAAACATTGGTATGATTTATGTCAGAGAATGTTTTGCCTATGCTTTCTTCTAGGAGTTTTATGGTGTCATGTCTTATGTTTAAGTCTTTAAGCCATTATGAGTTTATTTTTGTGCGTGATAGTACTGCGTTGTTTTTATTATGGAAGTTTTTAAAGTAAATTTTGAAATTAGAAAATGTCAGTCCTCCAAATTTGCTCTTATTTTTTCAACATTGTTTTGACTATTCAAGATTCATAGCAATTCCATAGTAATTTGAATATCTGCTTTTTCATTTCTGTAAATAAGATCATTGAAATTTTGATAGGAATTGCATTGGATTTGTAGACCACTCTGTGGAGTACAGTTGTCCCTAGTATCTGTGGAAATTGGTTCCAGGACTTTCCTTATATACCAAAATTTATGGATAGTCAAGTCCCCTATATAAGATGGCAAAGTGGATGTATAGTGTATTCATAGATATATCCTTCATATCCATGGATGTGGGATCTGTGGATAGGGAGGGCCAACTGTATTGCCATCATAACAAAAATTATTAAGTCCTCAAATCCATGAACACAAGATGTTTTCTCATTTGCTTAGGTCTTCTGTAATTTCTGTCAGCAATGTTTTTTAGTTTCCATGTACAAGTCTTTCACCTTCTTGAGTTAATTTATTCAGAACAACAGAATGGTTTCAAATAGAAAATGGAGTATGTCAAGTTTGTATATTGTCACCCTGCTTATTTAACTTATATGCAGAGTACATCATGAGAAACGCTGGGCTGGAAGAAGCACAAGCTGNCTCATGCGAAAAGTTGACTCATTGGAAAAGACTCTGATGCTGGGAGGGATTGGCGGCAGGAGAAGGGGACAACAGAGGATGAGTTGGCTGGATGGCATCACTGACTCGATGGACGTGAATCTGAGTGAACTCCGGGAGTTGGTGATGGACAGGGAGGCCTGGCCTGCTGTGATTCATGGGGTCGCAAAGAGTCAGACATGACTGAGTGACTGAACTGAACTGAACTGAGATGTATTATTCTTTTTGGTAGTATTGTAAATTGTGAAATTGTTTTCTTAATTTCCTTTCAGATTGTTCATTGCTGATGTATAATAACACAGCTATGTGTGTGTGTTGTTTTGTATCCACAACTTTGCTGATTTCATTTATTAGTTCTATAGTTAAAACAATTATTTAGGAGTTTGGGGGGTGTTTTTTTTTTTTGCCTCATTGCATAGCATGCCATATCTTAGTTCCCTGACCAGGGATTGAACCTGTGCCCCCTGAAGTGGAACGTGGAGTACTAACCACTGGATCACCAGGGAAGTCCCTATTTGGAATATTTTATAGATAGTATAATGTCATTTGTGAACAGAGATAACTTTACTCTTTCCTTTCCAATGTGGATGCTTTTCCTTTTTCTTATCTAATTGTTGGTTAGAATTTCAGTACAGTTTGAAAAACAGTGAGGTGGGCCTTCGTGTCTTGTTCCTAATCTTGGGAGGAAAATGCTGCCAGTCTTTTACCTTTGAGTATGATATTAGCTGGGATTTTTTCATAAGTACTTTCTACCATGATGAGGATCTTCCTTTTTTTTTTTTTTTGTTTTTTGAATGTATTTATCCTGAAAGGGTGTTGGATTTTGTCAAAGTTTTTGCTGCATGGAGAGGATCATGTGAATTTCCTTTCTTTGTTCTGTTAATGTGCTTTATTACTTTAGATGATTTTGTATGTTGAAACTTAAGTCCCAGGGAAAATTTCCACTTGATCACAGTGTGCAGTCCTTTTATCTTGCTGTAGGATCTGCTTTATTAATATTTTGTTGAAGATTTTTGCATCTATTAATATATTCATAAGGGATGCCGGTATGCAGTCTTCTTGTAGCATCCCTCTGTGGCTTTGCTATGAAGGTAATATGGCCTCACAGAATGATTAAGGAAGTGTTCTCTTCTATTTTCTTTTCTGGAAGGTTTGAAAAGGATTGATATTAATTCTTTAAATATTTGTTTAGAATTCAGTGGCTGAGCAACCTGATACTAAATTTTCTTATTGGGAAGTTTTTCATTATTGATTCAATCTCTTTGTTATAGATCTATTCAGATTTCCTATTTCTTCTTGGGTCAGTTTTCATAATTTGTATATATCGGGAATTTTGTCCATTTCATCTGTGTTCTTCTCATAGGGTACAACTGTTCCGAGTATTCTCTTAGAATTCTTTTAAACACCACTATATTGAGGCATGATTGACATACAATAAGTTGTACATATTTAATATATACAACTTGATGAATTTGGAGGTAAGTATACTCCCACATAATGACCAAAATCAAAGCTATAAACATTCATCAGATCCAAAAGATTCCTTCCATTGCTTTATTTATCAAGTTAAATAATTTTCTTTCTTTTGTGGTAAGGGCCCTTAACATAAGATCTACCTTCTTAACAAATTTCAAGCATATAATGCAATATTGTTAAATATAGGCTCTATATTGTACGTAGATCTCCAGAATTTACTCAGAGATACTTCCTCATTTCCCCCTCCTCCCAGCCCTGGTAGTCATTATTCTACTTTCTATGAGTTTGACTATTTTAAATTCTCATAAAAGTGGGATCATGTGGTATTTGTCCTATGTCCTGCTTATTTCATGTAGTATAATGTCCTCCCCAGTAGTCATGTACAGATGTGAGATTTGGACCATGAAGAAGGCTGAGCACCAAAGAATTCATGCTTTTGAATTATGGTGCTGGAGAAGACTCTTGAGAGTCCCTTGTAAGGATTCTTACAAGGACAGAAAGGAGATGAAACCAATCAGTCCTAAAGGCAATCAATCCTGAATATTCATTGGAAGGACTGAAGCTGAAGCTTCAGTACTTTGGCTATCTGATGAGAACCACCAACTCATTGGAAAAGACACTAATCCTGGGAATGACTGAAGGCAAAAGGAGAAAAGGGTACAGAGGATGCGATGGTTGGATGGCATCACCAACTCAACGGACATGAATCTGAGCAAGCTCCAGGAGATAGTGAAGGACAGGGAAGCCTGGCGTGCTGCAGCCCATGGGGTCACAAAGAGTTGAACTCAATTTAGCAACTGAACAGCATCAGTGTCCTCCAGCTCCATCCAGGTTGTTGCAAATGGCAGGATTTCACTCATTTTTATGACCTAATAGTATTCCAATATATGTATATGTGTGTGCACTCATTTTCTTTATGTGTGTATGTGTGTGTGTGTGTATACATATCACTTTTCTTTATCCATTCAACTGTTGATGGATATTTAGGTTGTGTCTATATCTTGATGATTGTGAATAATGCTGCAGTGAACATGGGTGTGCTGATATCTCTCTGAGATCCTGGCTTCAATTCCTTTAGATTCTATACCTAGGATTTCTGGATCAAATGGTAAATCTATTTTTAACTCTTTGAGAAAATGTCATAGTTTTTTCCATAGTGGCTGCACCAATTTATAATCCCATCAGGAGTGCACAAAGGTTCTCTTTTCTTTACATCTTTGCCAGAATTTATTATCTTGTATTTTTGATAATAGCCTTTCTAACAGATATAAGGTGCTGTCTCATCATGGTTTTGATTTGAATTTCTCTGAGGGCCATATGCAGCAATGTCCAGCACACCAGGATACTTCATTCCTGGGCCTATTAGCCTCATGGATACTCTTGCTCTTTTTGTGCTCTTTTCTAGGCAGAGACAGAACTTCTTGTCACCCTTCTCAGTCCCAGGCTCTCTCTCTGGACAGCCTGGATTCTTCTTTTAACAATCAGCTCTTGCCCAGAGTTCATGGGAGTTAGCTGGACACTGCCTTGGAACCAAGACACCTGAATAGTAACCCTTTTCTCCTGACGGCATATCACTCTATTTTTTGAGTTTTGGCTTCCTGTTCTTTCTACTTTTTGTATGTTAAATCTGGAGGAGACTGTATGAGTTTCAGAAATTTTCTTGTGCCATCCTTCATAATTTCAGGTCACATTCCTCTCCCTAGACTCCACCCAGGTAGTGACCCTCCAGCTCTCTTATGGCTAACACTACCAGTCCCCGCCCAAGGCTTGTAGCTTCCTATATGCTGCCATCAGAAGACTTTGGGCCTTTCTTATCCTTTCCCCAACTTATCTTTTCTTTATCCTCACCCATTTACTCTTATTCTGTTACCACATATTTCTAGTCCAGGTCTTCCATATACAACTCCTTCTAATCCCTATTCTTGTCCTTTTCTCCTACTCCTTGTTCAAACTTTGCTGATTCTTCTTCCCACCATTCTCCATCTTTCATTCAGAAACAACCCTCCCCCAAGTCTGGAAAGGGGAGGGTGAGAGGGAGCGAGAGAACAATGTTGAGCTCTGGCTGTGGAAGACTCTGGATCCAACAAAAAGGCCAGATTCTCTGCTCTGGGATAATAAGCATTCATATTTAAAGAAAAGATTCTATTTATTCCTATGGAACTTCCATGTATATTTTGCTTCTGTGCTAATAAGTACACTTACCTACTCCAGCTGCCATAGGATTGTGTCTCCGATGTCTTCAATCTAATGTATTGGCCACTTTTCTGTTATTATTACATAGATGAGTAGAAGATGTGGTGTTTTATTTCTTGTGGCTTCCTATCCTAACTCAGGATTTAAGAAGGCATATGATAGCCCAAATCTTGTGGAAACCACCAGAGTAGTTCTGGCCATGGCTCTGGATGACAGCCAACACTCATATGGTTGCTGAGAGTCGTGTCACTGGTAAGAAGGGAGGGAGAGGTGAGTTAAAAGATCATAGTCATAACTGTGACATAAGGGGTTTTATACCTACCACATGGTTGTGTCTTCTGTAACAAGTGCCATGGAGTAGGTTGTGGCTTCTATTCACTCCATATCTATCAGAGACAGAGCAGCGCTGATGATGGAAATATAGGGTCTATGAGTCCCATCCACACCATGGTCTTCTTCTTTTGTAGCCCATCAATAATCCTTCCCTTTTATTAGCTATAATACTTAGAAGAGCAGGGATATTGTACCGCATGTCTTCACTCGGGCCTCGTCTGTCTCTTGTTCTGGGTTTCTTAACTTACTTTCAGTCCTTCCTCCTTCTGTTGCTACCAGTACTCTCTAAGTCTGTGTCCTCATATTTGCACAATAAATTAACGACTTTTACTTTCTGGATTTTGTACACTGCTGTGTTGTTCAAACTGTCTAATCACTGGCATCCCCAGGTGCTGGAGTCCAGCCCCCGCAGGATCCAGGGAACCCGAAGGAGAAACGGCGTTGGTGAATGATTTAGAGAGAGATAAGGAAAGAATGTTGTAGATAAGAAAATAGAGGAGAGAAAGAGGCTGATATTCCTTGGTTTACACAGAAAGCTAATAAAGTATTAGAAGCCCAGGCAGGAAAGTGAACGTAGAGAGCCTCTGTGTTCCAAGGGATCAGCCTGAAAAAGAGAGCGAGGGAGAGGGAGAGAGAGAAAAAAAACACGGGGTGACCAAGCTTCTTTGGTAAGCGAGGCCCATTATTTTATTTTCAAAAAGGACTTTTATACCTTAACTTGTACATAGAGGGAAATGAAAGATGCAAAGTCATACAGAGTCAGCCCAAACATTACATCTGTTTTGTCTTTATCAAAACCAGGATTTTTTCTCCATACCTTTCCCATAAACAATATTGTGTACATTATCTTCTGGCCTTGGAGGCCTGTGAACATTTTATGACCCTCTTTTGATAAAGGCTGCTCAACCAGAAAACTTATTTTCTCTTGAAATGTTTTTTCTTTATATTTCTAATCTATGTCAACCTCAGAAAGTATTAAACAAGTTACATTTCTCACAGAGCAAAGGTACAGTGAGTTACAACAAAGAAAACCAATTAGTTCAAAGGTCTGATGTGGTTATTTTCAATGCTACACTTGTTTTTCTTACATTCCAGCTATGTTAACTAATATACTCCCAGGTTCACAGTGGATAAAAGATATGGGAACTTAGCAACAAGCATTGGCCCAATAATGAAATCCTACACCAGCACTATTCTAATAGTTTTTAACTCTTTGAAAGGCTCTATGTTTTAGGCTTCCCTTGCCTCTCACAGCTGGGAGGCTGTGAACAATCATCTGTGTAGCTGCAAGAGTCTGGATAAACCTGCCAAGCAAGCTAGAATGCTAACAGAGGGGGTTTGATTTGAAATATTCCTCTCATGTCCAGGAGACTTATTAGCTAGAGCCCTAAGTTGATTTTCTCCAGAGTAAGGTGGTCGGGGATAGCCCCCTGTTAATGTCAGAGGAGTTGGTGAAAGTCATGAAATAATAAAACAGACAGATTCTGGGTTTGGGGTAGATGCTCGAGCAGGTCTAGGGAGCCCCTCGAGTCCTGAAGCCCTGCTTAACAGTTCTCTTCCACATGACCTTGTTATGGATGAGATCTCCCGTGCTGGCTCCCAGCATCCAGGTTTAGTGACTCCCTGGGACTCATAGAATTCCACATATAGATGTAATTGTGACTAAGATTTATTCCAGTAAAATGATATAGGTACAATCACCTAAGGAAAAGACAAAACAAGTGAAGTCTAGAGGAAACCAGATCTAAGTTTCTAAGAGTATCTTCTATTAGAGCCACACAGGAAGTGCTTTATACTTCCAACAATGACTTACAACAACATAGATGCCAGGGAGGATAACTTGAGTCTAGAAGCATAGGGTGTTTATTGGGGTTCATTCACATAGGGGCTTCCCTTTTGGCTCAGATGGNAAGCAGCATAAACTACATTGCTTGTACAAACAGTTTAGTTGCAGTAAATGACCTTATCAGTTAGGGAATTGTGGAATTCTCAAAATCCAGATTCCTGTCACTAGTGAATAGCTGACTTTTCAAGCATGTCTCCCTAAGGAAGCTTTCTCAGCCTGCTATGTTAACTCTGTTCTGCACAACTGAGAGTAAACAGGATAGCAACATAGGGGATATGTCAAATGTAATGTGTTCATATAGCATATATCCCAAGACTTTGGGTTTAGTCCCCTTGATATGGTAGCAAGACCTAAGACCTACTGTCAGATTCTACTTGCTTGTTTAATCACTTATGGATGGTACTTCATTGCTTTCCAGAAGTGAAACCATACCAATCATATGTAACTCAGGTCATACAGGCGGAGGGACAAGTCTGCAAAGATTTCCTTCCTGACCATGTTCTCCTGGACTTTATGTGCTCAACATAAAGGTGGCATTACATCATGGCTGTGATGAGATAGTCACAGAAAGGTTTTACTGCTTCCATTAGTTTCAAGGAATGTCACAAAAGCTAGCATGCACGATGAGAGACCATTGCAAGGATTGGGGAGAAGATGCTAGGGACCCCTATGAAAATAGGTCATAGGGATCAAATTATTGGAATTGTAGAAAGACTGTAGAATCATAGAACTGGATGAGATGCTTCTTCAGAACTCAGAACTTTGTGAACCTGATCTCTTCGGCTCCTGTGAGTTTCTCTGCTTCTGTTACCTTCTCCTTCTGTCAGCTAACTAGTGTCCTCATCTTCTTTCTATAGGTCTTCTCTATTTAATAGCTTTAGTTTCCTCAGAATGTTCATGTTCTGCTCTCTATCTATAGAATCTAAGACATGTGAAAGCTCAGCACATGTTCAATGATTCACTCCATATTTACTCTCAGATTCTAACTCACGAGAGTCTGACTGATGATCCGGATGATCCGGATGATTGGGATCATCCTTGTTGAGCAGAGATTTTTTTTTCATGCCATGCCATCTTGTAATAGATCAGGTTTTAATGGGATCTGATTGACATGAAGAATATATAGCACAGAATACAGATGCTGTAGGATATTTCTCTCTGCAGGATCTATTGACCAAGATATATCTGTTAAAACCAATTATGGATCTGACCAAATTGGGTATGAAAATGGCATCCAGGCTGTTAGGTTTCCAGCAACCTATTGGCATATGAATCCTGATCAATCTTCACGCTTTTAAAATTTAAACAATTTAAAATGTTTAACACATGCTTAAATGAAAACAATTTAAAATGTTGAATAAAATTTTTAAATATATTTTAAAAACACTGTTAGTATGATAAGATGGAAAATAATACTGAAACTAATAATACTGAAAATAATGCAGATAATAATATAAATAATAGTACTGAAAATAATACAGAGATAAAATTGCCAACATCTCTTGGATCATAGAAAAAGTAAGAGAGTTCTAGAAAAACATCTGCTTCTGCTTTATTGACTACACCAAAGCCTTTGACTGTGTGGATCACAACAAACTGTGACAGACTTTATTTTTCTGGGCTCCAAAATCACTGTGGATGGTGACTGCAGCCATGAAATTAAAAGACCCGTGTTCCTTGGAAGAAAAGCTATGACCAGCCTAAACAGCATATTAAAAAACATAGACATTACCAACAAAGTTCTGTCTAGTCAAAGCTGTGGTTTTTCCAGTCATGCATGGATATGAAAGTTGGACTATAAAGAAAGCTGAGCACCAAAGAATTGATGCTTTTGAACTGTGGTGTTGGAGAAGACTTGAGAGTCCCTTGGACTGCAAAGAGACTAAACCAGTCAATCCTCAAGGAAATCAGTCCTGAATATTCATTGGAAGGATTAAAAGGCTGGTGCTTTGGCCATCTGATATAAAGAACTGACTCATTTGAAAAGACCCTGATGCTGGGAAAGATTGAAGGCGTGAGGAGATGGGGACGACAGAGGATGCGATGTTTGGATGGCATCACCAACTTGATGGACATGAGTTTGAGCAAGTTCCGGGAGTTGATGATGGACAAGGAAGCCTGGTGTGCTGCAGTTCATGGGGTTGCAAAGCGTTGGATGCAACTGAACTGAACTGAATACTGAAACTCAAAACCAAATCAAAATGGGAATTCATAAAGGTAACTGGAGTTGTAAAGTTGCCTTTTTGTCTTGAGCATATTTGTCAAACCATGTGAGTTTGAGCTCTGGTTGTCACAGCATTATAGGGATCAGGGGACAAGAAGACATGCCCCAAGTGGGAAGTCAAACAGGAGATCTTCTCCAGGTATGTACTAAATAAATATTACCCCTCCAACCCTTGAACATGGCAGAGAAAATTTCTTGAGAGACTTTTTTTGGGGACTGTATAGAAAAAGAAAAGTAGCTCCTGAGGATTTATAACCAGAGACATCCCTCTTACAGGTTTTCAGCCAGAATTCACATGACCTAGATTACCAAAAAACATGTAAGCTGAGATTTTAGTTTGCAGTCCTTCTAGACTAATTGCCTGCCCGACTATTTGAGAGAAGCTACAAAATCCTTTCTGTAGGAACCTATGTTTATCCCAGAAATCAAGTAATTCTCACAGGCAAAGTGAGCAGCTAGCATTAATAATAATAATAAACCCTACTAAAAGACCAGGAGCTGACTATGGCTCAGATCATGAACTCCTTATTACCAAATTCAGACTCAAATTGAAGAAAGTAGGGAAAACCACTAGACCATTCAGGTATGACCTAAATCAAATCCTTTATGATTATACAGTGAAAGTGAGAAATAGATTTAAGGGCCTAGATCCGATAGATAGAGTGCCTGATGAACTATGGAATGAGGTTCATGACATTGTACAGGAGACAGGGATCAAGACCATCTCCATGGAAAAGAAATGCAAAAAAGCAAAATGGCT
>SJYV01051533.1:630382-644427 GCA_006410875.1 Neotragus pygmaeus | reverse complement strand
AGATCAGCCCTGGGATTTCTTTGGAAGGAATGACGCTAAAGCTGAAACTGCAGTACTTTGGCCACCTCATGCGAAGAGTTGACTCATTGGAAAAGACTTTAATGCTGGGAGGGATTGGGGACAGGAGGAGAAGGGGACGACAGAGGATAAGATGGCTGGATGGCATCACTGACTCGATGGACGTGAGTCTGAGTGAACTCCGGGAGTTGGTGATGGACAGGGAGGCCTGGCCTGCTGTGATTCATGGGGTCGCAAAGAGTCAGACACGACTGAGCGGCTGAACTGAACTGAACTGAACTGAGCGGAAATACACAAGGAAAGAAGGCACCATGAGAGTAAGAATTAGCAGGAATGGATCGGCAAAGACCTAAGATATTGATACAGTCAAGCTCAGAAATAAAGTAACTGTTGCAATATTTTGAAATAAGTGAAAGACAAATATAAAAAATTCATCAAAAGCGGCTTCCCGGGTGGCTCAGTGGTAAAGAACCCACCTGCCAATACAGGAAGCATGGGTTCAGTCCCTGACCAGGGAAGATCCCACATGCTGTGGAGCATGTAACACATGTGCCACAACTATTGAGCCTGTGCTCTGCAGCTACTTAAGTCCATGCACTCTGGAGCCTGTGCCCTGCATCAAGAGAAACCACTGCAGTGAGAAGCCTGTTCGCCACAAACAGAGGAAAGCCCATGCAGCAACAAAGACTCGGCACAGCCAATAATAAAATTCATCAGGAAATAGGCAAATATACATAAGAAGCAATTTTAGAAACAAACCAAATAAAACTTAACTGAAATACAAAAAATACAATAACTGGAATAAGAAAAAATGATAGTATATATGGTGAGGACTTTAGGAGTCTTCACTCCATCCTAGCAAGTGAAAAACTAAATAAACTAAAAAATCAAAAAGACTTTTTCTGTCAGAGAAGTGAGGTCACAGGGCAAATAATTGGAGCTCTAGATAGGTGGGTACAGGGAATGACAACTTATCAGAGCAGAAACCTCTATAGGAACCAGTGTGAAGACAGGAAGACCTAAACTATAGTTAAGGAATTGTCGAGGGTTCAACATGGACAAGGAAGAGAGAGAAAAACACAGGGCTAGTCATCGTGGGGCCCTCACATTTTGTGAGTTTAATCTCCAGAAGTTCTACCAGGTCCTCACTGTGAATATCAGAGAAATATACCCTTGTGCTTTTGACAGGGGGAGAGGAAATAAATTATTTTAAGTATGCAACAGCATTCTGTTTCCTTAACAAGGCCTGCCCTTGGGAGAAACTTTTTACCCAGGCTTAACCTGTTGGCGTTATATCACAATCTAACCTACAAGATCGAAGAGAAGTACTCAATTATAGTTGGCTCTGCCTACCACATGTGGGAAGAAAAATACACAACCCCAGTTCCTCCAGCCAATCTGTTCCATGCAAGGAAGAAAAAGACTGAAAAGCATTGGTGAACTTTACAGTCCAGGGGTACAGCATCATCAAAAGACTGGGACATAACCACCAAACTATAGAATGCTTCACCTCCCTCCACAACCTACCACTACATTACTAAAGGTTTATTTACCACAATTCCTTTTACCCAGTACCTCAGATCTATCTTTGAACAAAAAAATTACAAGTCATACTAAAAGGCAAAAACTAACACAAAATAACCAAAGAAGCAAACAGTTTGAAGAGACTAAATAAGGATCAGAATCAGAAAAAGATCTGGCAAGAATGCTGAAATTACCACACCAAGAATTTTAGCAAACATATTAATATGTTATTGGCTTTATTTATTTTTTTCCCCTCTGAGGCATTTTATTTGTATGTATTACATCCCTAGAAAAAGAATCCAAGGATTTTCCCTCCTATATNAACCCAGGGATTGAACCCAGGTCTCCCGCACTATAGGCAGATGCTTTACCGTCTGAGCCACCAGGGAAATCCTTACCTTATGGGGAGAGGAATAACAAAAATTGCCCGTCTCCACTTCAGTAGTTTTTAACGCTCCCCTGCCCAGAAGTTAGTCTTTACATGTATATCAGCACCAGCATAACTCCTTTCTCCATGTTCAGTAAGATGATAAGTTTCCTTTCCTTCCACCTCTCCTGCCTCCCCAGTCCTGGCTATTTACTAAGAGCCAAGGACTTCCCTGGTAACTCGGTCGATAAAGAATCTGCCTTCAGTGCAGGAGACCTGGGCTCAATCCCTGGGTCAGGAAGATCCCCTGGAGAAGGGCTTGGCAACCCACTCCAGTATTCTTGCCTGGAGAATTACATGGACAGAGGAGCCTGGCGGGCTACAGTCCATGAGTTTGCAGAGTCGGACGTGACTGAGCGATTGAACAACAACACAACAAGGGCCCCTGAGCAGTGAGGGAAAGCAGGCATCCCTGGGATCTCTCCAGCACCCAAAGGAGGAGCTGGCACCAGCTGGAGAAGGACGCCCCTTGTGTAGGAGGGCACTGGGTGGGCGAGTGGGCGAGGGTGTAATTGCAAATGCAGCTGCAGGGACTGTGGCAAGAGGTGGGCACACCGAGGGCCAGGAGGACCCTGTCTGGCCCGTCATGTCACAGGGTATCAGGCATCAAGCCCGGTTGCCCCTTCCACCAAGGGGACACTGGATCAAAGCCACCGGGAGCTGTGCTGGTCTGATTCTCAGCTTGGTTCTTGCGTGGCACACGCATCTGGCAGTGTTTGTGCCTGTTTTCTCCCCGGGGCCACCCGAAGCCCCTACAGAAGAACCTTTGCTTTCTACTGCAGGTAATTCAGGGTAAGCAACTCTGCCACGGCCGGAGTGAAGACTCCTGCACGCTCCACCCCCTGGTTGGAGCCTTGGCCTGGCTGCGCCTCTGCTCCTGGTTCCCAGGTATCTCTTTCTCTGCCTGCCCCTCAAAGGTCACTCTTCCTAAGGGGCCTCAGGGGCCTCACACCCTCTCAGTTCACGCTTTCCCCCTGCTGATTGTATCTGCTGCCCTGACTCCCTACAACACCCTTCACTGGATCTTTTTGCATAACATTCAAAATGAAGATGGGTCTAAATCTCATCAGGGCTTCCAGGTTACAGGACATAAACAGGAGGACGAATATGCCAACAGACACCAGGGGAATGCAACCAGCAAGATCCAGAGTATGGGAAATTCCATGGGCAAACAGATTTACTTCAAAGATAAACAGGAAGAGGAGTAGGGAGTGCGGATCAGAGAGGGCGTGGAGGGAGAGAATTCATAGAGTAAAAGAGTCTTAAGAGTCTATCATCGATCCCAATCTGTGGTCTAATGTGAATCCTAATTCAAATAAACTGTTTTATAAAAAATGAAAATTTGAACCTGACTTGGTATTTGATTTTAAAAAATATTGTTAATTTTTAAGGCATGATATTAAAAGACACTTACTCCTTGGAAGGAAAGTTATGACCAACCTAGATAGCATATTCAAAAGCAGAGACATTACTTTGCCAGCAAAGNTTCAGGATTTGAAATAGCTCAACTGGAATTCCACCTCCACTAGCTTTCTTCATAGTGATACTTTCTAAGGTCCACATGACTTCACATTCCATGATGTTTGGCTCTAGATGAGTGATCACACCATCGTGAATATCTGGGTCATGAAGATTTTTTTTGTATAGTTCTTCTGTGTATTCTTGCCACCTCTTCTTAATATCTTCTGCTTCTGTTAGATCCATACCATTTCTGTCCTTTATTGAGCCCATCTTTGCATGAAATGTTCCCTTGGTATCTCTAACTTTCTTGAAGAGATGTCTAGTCTTTCCTATTCTATTGTTTTGCTCTATTTCTTTGCATTGATCGCTGAGGAAGGCTTTCTTATCTCTCCTTGCTATTCTTTGGAACTCTGCATTCAGATGGGTATGTCTTTCCTTTTCTCCTTTGCTTTTCACTTCCCTTCTTTTCACAGCTATTTGTAAGGCCTCCTCAGACAGCCATTTTGCTTGTTTGCATTTCCTTTTCTTGAGGATGGTCTTGATCCCTGTTTCCTATACAGTGTCACAAACCTCCATCCATAGTTCATCAGGCACTCTGTCTATCAGATCTAGTCCCTTAAATCTATTTCTCACTTCCACTGTATGATCATAAGGAAATTCTTAGTCACTGACTAAAATCTGCTTCAGTATTTTTACCCCAAATGTTAAGGAAACATGATCACAAAGCAAACTCAGAAAATGTCCATGAGAAAATGGATTAAAATATTTGAACACAGGTTCAGACCTTCCTCTCCCACTGCAAATTCCTGGGAATAACGGAAAAGGTATACCTTTTTTTAAGGCATACCTTTTTTAAAAACCTCTAATAGTACCTTGGGAATTCCCTGGTAGCTCAATTGGTAAAGAATCTGCCTGCAGTTCAGGAGACCCGGGTTCAATCCCTGGTTTGGGAAGATCCCATGGAGAAAGATATGGCAACCCACTCCAGTATTCTTGCCTGGAAAATCCCATGGCCAAAGGAGCCTGGTGGACTACAGTCCATGGGGTGGCAAGAGTTGGACACAACTTAGCAACTAAACCATAGTACCTTAAAAAATAGAGATCTTCAGTGGACAGAAATTATATGGATACTTTAAAGAACAGAGGCAAATATGAAAAGACTTAAAGAAAATAAACCAAAGATCTAAAAAAGATTTCATATATAAGTGGAGAATGGCCATCCACTTCCTGCAAGGTAGGAGGCAGCTTGTGCAGGGGGCAGCAGAAGCTGTGCGTTATCATAGGAACTAGTTGGAATATATCTGTAGTAGGAGCAGCTAACTTTCCTGCTGTGACATACAGTTGGCAAGATAGGACCTGTCTTCAGGGAGGAACTGACTGGCCTGGGAAGAGGCAGGGCCTGGTACCAGGTAACATTCTTGTACAAGAAGACTCCTTCCCGGGAGTCTTCCCACTTACATCTCACCCAAACAGTTTATCCCACGTCTCCCATGTAATCTGTCGAATCAGGGACTGAGCACTCATCAGTAAGTTAAAGGAAATCTCAAAAATGAACACCCAACCAGGAATCATCAAGCTTTAGGGGAGACCAACAGCATGAAAAAACCTCCCTAAGCCCAACAAGCAGAAACACAGTAACTAAAGGGAAGATTAAAGACAGTTTAAAGGAATTAAGTTAATGTATACATTAGTATAAAAAATATATAATTACACTTTTTTTTGCCACACCACATGGAATATGGGATCTTAAGTTCCCCAACCAGGGATTGAACCTGAGCCCCCTGCTGCAGTGGAAGCACAGTCAACCATTAGACTACCAGGAAAGTTCAATGTTCATATTTTTGACAGGAGAAGACCACTTAGCCTTAAAAAAGGAATAACACATTATTAGAAAGAGCCACTTATGGATCTTGGAGAGTGACAACATAGCTATCAAAATTACAACCTGAGAGATGGGTGGTGGCCAAGAGAGCAGAATCAGAAGACCTTGAATTCACCTCCTACTACAGGCACACCAGAATTACAAGTAGTACTGAGAAACCATCTATGATAATGACCTGAAGAGTGGTAGAAAATATTTTCCACAACTAAAGACATAAAAGGGAAACCACAACAAAATGGGCAGGGGGCCAGAAACGCAATATAGTCAGGACAAATCTTTGGGAGGGTGACCCACAAATGGAAGGAATAAGCACAACCGCAGAAGTCCTCCCCAAGGACTGAGGGGTCTGAGACTCTGCAGCCCCTGGATCCTGCACTGGGAAGGTGAGCCTTCAGAACATCTGGCTTTTAAAACCATAGGGACACAACAAAAGAGACACAGACATATAGAACGGACTTTTGGCCTCTGAGGGAGAGGGAGAGGGTGGGATGATTTGGGAGAATGGCATTGAAGCATGTATACTATCATGTAAGAAACGAGGCGCCGGTCTATGTTCGATGCAGGATGCAGGATGCTTGGGGCTGGTGCACGGGGATGATCCAGAGAGACGTTGTGGGGTGGGAGGTGGGAGGGGGATTCAGGAATCGGAGCTCATGTACACCTGTGGTGGATTCATGTCGATGTATGGCAAAGCCAATAGAGTATTGTAAAGTAAAATAAAGTAAAAATAATAATAAAAAAATTAAAAATTAAGAAAAAAAAAGGGGGGGCTTATTTTGAGAAGAGCCAGAGGGCTATAGGAAACAAACTTGACTCTGAAAGGGTGAATGCAAAATCTCAAAAGATTCCAAGTCCAGATACAGAAGCAGTAGCTTGAGAAGAGCTTGGGGCAGACCCACTTGCTCATCTTGGAAGCCCTCATGGAGGGGCAGAATGCAACTGGAGATCTTCCTGCGGGTAGAGGTTGTGACAGCAGCCATTTTGGGAAGCTCTTTCAACTATGATAATAACCTGCAATGGTAAGCACCATTTTGGAATCCTTTCTCTAGCCTGTTAACACCAGGGACCCAGCCTCCTCAGACCAATTAGATAGCCACAGTTAGAATTTCAACAAAGAGAAAATATAAAGAAGAACCAAACAGAGCTGATGACTAAATGACAAAATACACTAGAGGTTGTCCAAATATGAAAAAAGAATTTTTTTAAATGAGGATACTTTAAGAGACCACTAGGGGCTTCCCTGGGGTCTCAGTGGTCAAGAATCTGCTTGCCATTGCAGGAGACATGGGTCTGATCCCTGGTGGAACATCCCACATGCTGCAGAGCAGCTAAGCCCATGTGCTACAACTATTGAGCCTGTGCTCTAAAACCAGGAGGCCACAACTATGAGCCCATGTGCCCTCGAGCCCATGCTCTGCAACAAGAGAAGCCACCACACTGAGAAGCCCTCACACTGCAACGAGAGAGTAGTCCCCACTCTCCACAACCAGAGAAAAGCCCCCCCTCCCCGCAAGCAATAAAAACTCAGCACAGCCAAAATTAAATAAATTATTTTTAAAAATCAATGAAGGCAGCCTAAGAGACCTCAGGGAAAACATTAAACACACCAACATTTGCATTATAGGGGTCCTAGAAGGAGAAAAGAGAGAGAAAGGACCTGAGAAAATATTTGAAGAGATAATAGCTGAAAACTTCCCTAATGTGGGAATTAAAAGACAATGGAAAAAATTTTTGAAGGAACATGGGAAAAAATAACAAATAACATGCAAAGGAACTTGTGTACAGTTATCTGCTGACTTCTCAGCAGAAACTTTGCAAGCCAGAAGAGAGTGGCATAATATATTTAGAGTAATGAAAGGGAAGAACTCTACCAAGAATACTCTACCAAGCAAAGCTCCATTCAGATTTGACAGAGAAATCAAAAACTTTATAGACAAGAAAAAGCTAAGAGAATTCAGTACTACCAAACTAGCTTTTCAACAAATGCTAAAGGAACTCCTCTAGGCAAGAAAGAGACCAGCAATTTAAAACAACCTTGTACATATATATATTATTATATCAAAACCTCAAAAACTTCTACTGTACTCTTGGCGGGCTGTTTATATGCACGAGTGTCCCTGCATAGCTTGTTTGAATTTATTTATTTTTTGGCAGAGGGCTAGTTTTGGTTTGGATGCTTATTGTCTCTCCTCAGTGTGTGCTGGCCACTATCCCCTGTGGTGGGTGTGGTCAGCCACCTCTGCCAAGTGACCTGAGACCAGGAGCCAACCACTGCCCCTCCTTCCTGGAAGCATGCATGTGAGCTATGTACCTGCACACCCCCTGTCAGCACTGATGGTCTGTGTGAGTTTCTCTCTGCTTTGCTCTCTGCAAACCTGTTGCCACCCTCTCCCCTGAAGCTCCAAAGCTCCTCTGTCATGGCTGATCCCCCTGCTGGTGAGGGGGACTTATCAGTGTTTGAAAATCTTTCCGCTTTCACACTCCCCTCCCAAGGGTACAGATCCTGTCTAGATTCCTTTCTTCTTTTTTCTTTTGTCCAGTGCAGTTATGTTGAGATTTTCTTGCCCTTTTGGAGGTCTGAGGTCTTCTGTCAGTGTTTAGCAGATGTTCTATAAGAGTTGTTCCACATGTGTATGTATTTTTGATGTATCTGTGGGAAAAGGTGAACTCCATATCCTACTCTTCCACCATCTTGATCTTTCCCCTTAAGCACTTCTTAATAGATGATTTGGGTAAGTTTTCACAATTCTGTATTCCCCAGTAAGCACCACTGAGAAAAGACAGAGCACCTTTTGTGTGTGTGTGTGTGTGTGTGTGTGTGTGTTGTTTGCAAGCAATACATCTTATAACTCTACTCTAGGTATAATCTTTATTTGGAATCATTTCACCTATAGTTTAAGTTTGGTTATTTTAAAATGTTGAATAAATGAATCATCCTGTAAATAGTTTGTCTGGCTTCTTTCATTTAGCATGTTTTTTAGATTCACCTATGTTATTGTGTGTTTCAGTGATTTATTCACTTTTAACACTGTGTATTTCGTTATATAAATATACTAAAGTTGCTATCTCGAGTCAGTTTTGGTAAACATTTCAATTGTTTCCAATTTTGACCTATTGGAATAAACTTGCTATGAACATTCTTGCACATATCTTTTGTAGATAACATGTTTTCATTTTTCTTGTGTAAATACCTTGGAGTGGAATTGCTGAGTTATAGAGTGGAGATATGTTTCAATATATTAGAAACTACCAAACCATTTTCCATAGTATTTATACTGTTTTATACATAACCACCAACTGTATATAAGAGATTCAACTACTGTACATTCTCATCAATATTTGATTGTCACTGTCTTTCACTTTCGGACACGACTGAGCGACTTCACTTTCACTTTTCACTTTCATGCATTGGAGAAGGAACTGGCAACCCACTCCAGTGTTCTTGCCTGGAGAATCCCAGGGACAGGGGAGCCTGGTGGGCTGCCGTCTATGGGGTTGCATAGAGTCGGACACGACTGAAGTGACTTAGCAGCAGCAGCAGCAGTCTTTTACTTTAGCCATTCTCTAGAGTATCTAAAAAAATCTCATTGTGGTTCTACATTTATCTCCATCATGAATAATGATACTGGGCATCATTTCATGTGCTTCTTAGTCATAGTACATCTTTTGTAAAACACTTAAGATTTTGCTCCAAACTCATTCTTTCTGTATATTATTTGCTTCCATTGTTTGATTGAACTGAAATCCATGCAATTGAATTCCCTGTTGATGAATATTTAAATTGTCTCAAATGTATGTTTTTATCAACGGGCATGAAATGATGAACTTTGTACAGCTTTGTGCGCCAGTGGGCCAATATTTTCAATATTCTGCCATTTTGGCCATTTATAAAAAATGGACAGAACTTACATGTTTTCACAAAAAGGGCTCAATGGTTGGGAACCATTTTGATGCCTGAGTCATAGGTGCCCTTATGACATCATTCCTGTCTTCCCTTCTTCCAGTCTGAAATGTAGCTGGAAGAGTACAGACCTGAGAGCAATGGAACCATCTAACTCCTAACTATGGGAAATTTAAGGGATCGCAGACCTGACAGATTTGAACCATCTATTTCCAAGTCATGGGCATTCGATTTTGTGTAAGAGAGAGTGCCAGTCTACCCGAAGTTGCAGGCAGGGAAAGCTGGATTTCACAGTTGTTAAGGATACAAGTCCTACATGTAGGGTCTCTGGGCAAGGCAAGAGGTTAAGCATGTGGTAGACTCAGAACCAAATTTACAGAGAGCAACCTACTCTTATCTTTTCCCTCTAAACTCTGATTACAGAAGGAGGGCCACGTTTGTCAAATTATAATAGAAGACATTGATGAAACCACATTACTACGTGAAGCAAGGAAGGAAGAGGAGAACAAAAAACCTGAATCACCTCCACAACAGGTAGGCCAATGGAGGTTCTCAAAGTTGAAGGAGACCCAAACCTGCAATGTATCTAATTAAAGTCACCCAGGGGTGACAGTTGTCTTTCTCTGTGGCCCATAGCATGGGATGATCAGGGAATTTGTCACCCTTGTAGCACAGCTGGTAAAGAATCTGTCTGTGATGTGGGAAACCTGGATTTGATGCCTCAGTTGGGAAGACCCCCTGGATAAGGGAAAGGCTACCCATTCCAGTATTCTGGCCTGGAGAATTCCATGGATTAAATAGTCCATGGGGTCACAAAGAGTCGGACATGACTGAGCAACTTTCACTTTCATTCTTACGTCCATACATGACTACTGGAAAAAGCATAGCTTTGACTAGAAGGACCTTTGTTAGCAAAGTAATGTCTGCTTTTTAATATGCTGTCTAGATCAGTCATAGCTTTTCTTTGGAGCAAGTGTCTTCTAATTTCATGGCTGCAGTCACCATCTACAGTGATTTTGGAGCCCAAGAAAATTAAATCTGTCTCTGTTTCCACTGTTTCCCCATCTATTTCCCATGAAGTGATGGGACTAGATGCCATGATCTTAGTTTTCTGAAGGTTGAGTTTTAAGTCAGCTTTTTCACTCTCCTCTTCCACTTTCATCAGAGGAGCCTCTGGGCTTCAGTTCCTCTTTGCTTTCTGTCATAAGGGTGGTGTCATCTACATATCTGAGGTTATTGATATTTTCCTGGCAATCTTGATTCCAGCTTATGCTTTATCCAGCCCAGCATTTCACATGATGTACTCTGCATGGAAGTTAAATAGCAGGGTGACAATATACAGCCTTCGGTACTCATTTCCCAATTTGGAACCAGTCTGTTGTTTGTGTCTGGTTCCAGCGATTGCTTCTTGACCTGCATAAAAATTTCTCAGGAGGCAAGCAAGGTGGTCTGGTATTCCCATCTCTTTAAGAATGTTCCACAGTTTGTTATAATCCACACAGTCAAAGGCTTTGGCACAGTCAATAAAGCAGAAGTAGTTGTTTTTCTGGGATTCTCTTGCTTTTTCTATGATCAAACAGATGTTTGCAATTTGATCTCTGGTTCCTCTGCCTTTTCTAAATCCAGCTTGAACATCTGGAAGTTCTTGGTTCACATACTGTTGAAACCTGGCTTGGAGAATTTTGAGCATTACTTTGCTAGCATGTGAGATGAGTGCAATTGTGGGGTAGTTGAACATTCTTTGGCATTGCCCTTCTTTGGGATTAGAATGAAAACTGACCATTTCCAGTCCTGTGGCCACTGCTGAGTTTTCCAAATTTGCTGGTATATTGAGTGCAGCACTTTCATAGCATCATCTTTTAGGACTTGAAATAGCTCAGCTGGTATTCCATCATCTCCACTAGCTTTGTTCCTAGTGATGCCTCCTAAGGCCCACCNACAACAGAAGCCCACACAGCCTGGCCTTGGCCTTCTCACTCTCTCAGTACCTTCCCTGATGGCTCTGTTAATATCAAATAAACCCAGCACCCTCCCATCTCAGTGCTTTGCTCTTGTTGTCTCATCTAGAATTTGAATGGTCTGGGTGAGAATCTAATCATGGATTGGTCACCTGAGAGCCAGATGTGGAATTTTATCCTTTGCCTAGTTCAACTGGTCAGCAGAACAAAGCCATAGACAATCATCATCCATTCCTGAAACAACTGCATGAGGAAGAGATGAACTGGTCAGGTCCTTCTCTTGCCCTCTACTCCAGTTAGGCAAAGCATGTGTATGTCAGCCTTCACTCAAGAATAACCTCTGAGCTCTACCTCCTAAAGAAAGTGAGCAGTCTTACCATGAAGAGATCCTATTATGTATGCTAGATCTACAGGAAATAGGGCAATGTTTTCCAAACTTTACCAATGGTCCCAATGACATGGAGGGTCTCATTAAAGCAGATTGTTGGGCCCAACCTGTCATTTCTGATTCATCATATCATGTTTCCAAGATGAGTGTTTCTAACAAGTTTCCAGGTGATGCTGTGACTACTGTTTTAGGAAACTCCATTATCCATATCACTGGGGTAGAGTTTAACTATGTCGTGGCTGTAGATGAAAGCAGAACTAAAGTAATAGTGGTTTAAACAAAAAGAGGTTTAAGTTTGCAAACAGGTGTTCCAAGCCTGGTACAGTACCCACAGGGTAAGAAATCTTTTCCCCTTGTAATCTGTTACTGTGCTATATATGGCCTCTCATCCCCAGGTCACTTCATGATCCAAAATGGGAGGTTCAAGATCAATAACTGGATCTGCAATCTAGCCAATAGAGATGAAAGAGAAGGAGAAAGGCATGCTACTTCTCTTTAAGGGCATATCCTTGAATTTACATATGCTGCTTTTGTGCACAGAAGGATATAAAAGATCTAAAATAGGAAAAGTAAACAGTCATTGATAAGATGACTTGGAGTTGTAAAGTTGTCAATTATCTCTAAGTTAATCTGTAAATTAACCTCAGTTCCAGTAAAAATCTCATTAGAAGTTTTGGGGAAATTACCAAACTGAGGGAAAAGTATCTTTTTGAAGAATAAATAAATATCCACAGAAAAAGAGACTGGGAAAATGATCAGTCACATAAAATACATTATAAACTTGTAATAATAACAAACTGTGAAGTTGAGGCACCAGCTGTCAAGAGTCTAAGGTGAGGATTAAACATTTATTCAAGGATTTGTAGAATTTCCCCTTCATGCCATTCCCCTCCTTCATGTGTATCATTGGGTGATAGTCCCTCTTCTGCCCTAGCAGGAGAGAGTTTTGTTTTCTGGATAATTTAAAGCAAAGAACATCCGGACTCAAGGATTTCACGCATTGCTGAAGGCAGAGGTGAAGTGCCATACTAACATGGAGGGATTGATTGGAAGTGTGTAGGCTGAATAGTGAAGCCTCAAGCTGTCAGTGCCAACTCAGCTACCTAAAGGCCTGCAGTCAACTTTCATTTCCTACACTCTGACTGAAAGTTTGGGATTCTTCTCTGGGGAATCAGTCCATTATTGTTGCTTGAATAGCAAACTGCCACAAGCTTCAGTTGCATGCAATAGTAAAGCATGTTGACCTAGGCTGCATTCAACTGGGGTGGTTTGACTGGGGAAGCTCTGCTCCACATTTCTCATCCTTCTCCTCATACCAGCAAGCTACCTAGGCATTTTCTTGTCTTGGCAATGGCAAAAATGTGAAATAGCAAACATTAATGGACCAAACCTTTCAAAGCCAAAGTCAAACTTTCATGTCATGCTGCCTTTATTCTACTGGCCAAAGCAAGTCACATAGCCAGACCCAACACACAGGAGGACAGATTCCATTCCCTTATGCAAAGAAACTTCAAAGTCCCATAGCAAAAGGTGTGAATATAAGGCCTCTAATGCAATCTACCACAGGCTCCAAAGAATAAAACAAATGTTTACTGATGTTTGAAATGAAACCGAACTCTGCCTTATTAGCCCTTACTGAATGGCATCCTAAGCCCCACCATGGACACTGAGTAGCATTCTCTTGTTATACATAAATAGACAACTTAACATAAATCATTGATATTTTCATAAGGCTGCTCATATGAAAGACTAAGACAAAAACACAAACAGGAAAAAGGGCTTAAAATAAATAGAGCCAGTACTGGGAACAGCAGAAAAAGGTTAAAAAAAACTCAAGCTAACAACTATAGTTTTATAGACTGATAAGAGATGATAAATCAGTGAAATAAGAATGATGTGCCAGCCTTCAGAATGCGAGAAAATAATAGCAAATAAAGCAACTGACAAAGAATCTCTAAAATATACAAGCAGCTCATGCAGCTCATTACCATAAAAATAAATGACCCAATCAAAAAATGGGCCAAAGAGCTAAACAGACATTTCTCCAAAGAAGACATACAGATGACTAACAAACACATGGAAAGATCCTCATCACTCATTATCAGAGAAATGCAAATCAAAACCACAATGAAGTACCATCTCACACCGGTCAGAGTGGCTTCCATCAAAAAGTCTACAAACAGTGTAAGAGGGTTCCCTTTTCTCCACATCCTCTCCAGCATTTATTGCTTGTAGACTTTTGGATCGCAGCCTTTCTGATTGGTGTGAAATGGTACCTCATTGTGGTCTTGATTTGCATTTCTCTGATGATGAGTGATGTTGAGCATCTTTTCATGTGTTTGTTAGCCATCCGTATGTCTTCTTTGGAGAAATGCCTATTTAGTTCTTTGGCCCATTTTTTGATTGGGTCGTTTATTTTTCTGGAGTTGAGCTGCATAAGTTGCTTGTATATTTTTGAGATTAGTTGTTTGTCAGTTGCTTCATTT
>SJYV01051533.1:584341-629353 GCA_006410875.1 Neotragus pygmaeus | reverse complement strand
AAATAAATGTCATCAGAAAAAAAAGTCTACAAACAATAAATGCTGGAGAGGGTGTGCAGAAAAGGAAAGCTTCTTACACTGTTGGTGGGAATGCAAACTAGCACAGCCACTATGGAGAACAGTGTGGAAATTCCTTAAAAAACTGGAAATAGAACTGCCATATGACCCAGGAATTCCACTGCTGGGCATAACACCAAGGAAACCATAATTGAAAGAGACACATGTACCCCAGTGTTCATCGCAGCACTGTTTACAATAGCTAGGACATGGAAGCAACCTAGATGTCCATTGGCAGACGAATGGGTAAGGAAGTTGTGGTACATATACACAATGGAATATTACTCAACTATAAAAAAAGAATGCATTTGAGTCAGTTCTAATGGGGTGGATGAAACGAGCCTGTTATACAGAGTGAAGCAAGCCAGAGAAACACCAATACAGTATATTAAAGCATATATATGGAATTTAGAAAGATGGGAACAATGACCCTATATGCAAGACAGCAAAAGAGACACAAATGTAAAGAACAGACTTTTGGACCATATGGGAGAAGGTAAGAGTGGAACGATATGAGAGAAAAGCATTGAAACATGTATATTATTGTAAAACAGATAACCAGTGCAAGTTAGATGCATGAAGCAGAGCACAAAGCTGGTGCTCTGGGACAACCAGAGGGATGGGGTGGAGAGGGAGATGGCAGGGGGTTCAGGATGGTGGGACACGTGTATACCCATGGCTCATTCATGTCGATGTATGGCAAAAAACCACCACAATATTGCAAAGTAATTAGCCTCCAATTAAAATTAATTAATTTTAAAAAAAGAATGGTGTGCCACTTAAGGAATATTCAGAGAACAGGAAAGAGTGCCTGAAAGTTGACTCTTAAAAAAATGGAAACAGTCTTCTCAAAAGTAACACAGGAAACACAGAGTTGGAAGATAATGTAGAAAATATTGAAAAAATAGAGGATTGCTCTATGATATGACTAATAAGATTTGTGTAAGTATTAAAAGTTAGCGGCAAGTGACAAGACTCTGGCCTGTCAGCTTTGTAGAAGGTGAATTTCCATGAAAAAATTTCCACAGAAAGTATTGAAACAAGTAAAATGTTTATTAGAAGGAAAAAGTACGAATGAATTGAATCACATAGGTGGGCTCAGAAAGAGTCCTATCCTCATGGTAGTTGGAATCACTTATATGGGGACATTTCTTACAGGTTTCTTCTAGCCTGTAGAAGGTTTCATCTTGCCCTTTCCTGGCTTTGAGTCTGTATTTGGTTTAACTCAGGGTCCTCCCAAGTGTGTGCGTGCATCTCTTAGCCAAGATGGATTCTAGTGAAGAGGCCAAGGATAGGTTGACATCATCTACTGTGGGGTGGTGCCTCCTCCCTTTCTGGCCTTTCTGCTCATGTGTAGTCAGAAAGATCTCTTTGACCTCGAGAATAAGAAATATGTGGTCTCTTTATCTTTTATCTAGGCAAGGCTCAGCTCCTCTCTCGTTCCTGCTATTATCTTCATCCTGGGAGTATCTGTCCACAGGGGACAAACTTCAGCTGCTCAGCCTGGAGCCCACCTATCTCCTGCCTCAAGTTCACACAGCCAGAAAGAATCTATATCAAGACTGGAACCCAGATACTTATCCTTGAGTCACACTGTGTCTTCACAGAAGTCTCACAGCCTGTCTCACACAAGTCTCTAGTCACAGAAACGCAAAGTGAAACAGCAAGGCGACACCTCTTTGCATCTTTCAGTTTAAGAAAAATTAGTGATTGACAGAAGTTAGGTCGGATCTGCCACTGTGGAGAGCAGTTTGTCAGGATTTTGTGGTGTGGAGGAGCCACCTGTTCTATGACTCAGCAAGTCACCCCGTGTGTAACCCTGGAGAATGCCTCCCACAGCTGCTGAGCGACAGGAAGGTGCTCCTTGGAGCATTGTCTGTTGTAGAGAATCCCTGGAGGTCACTTAGAAATTAATTCAGAGGATAAAAACAGATTATTCTGAGTCATGAGTACATATAGAGACTGTTATCAAATTATATATATATATATATATATATATATATATAAACATTTTCATAATAAAAAGTTTCTATGAAGCTGCGTGGGAAGAGAAAAGGAATCAAGAGTGTACTTCATGGTATGGCTGTCCGTAGCACTCTTGTCATGATAATATAAACACTAAGTCATGATCAGACCTAAGTTGCAAATAACCTCATAGGGAAAATGAGGGGAGGAAAATGTGGGGTTGTTTGGAATGGGGCATAAAAACTAAATCATCTTCTTTGGTGGAAAGTTGATAGATAATGCTTTGAAATGAAGAGGCCATGTCAGCCTGTTAACTGAGATCTGGGGAGAAAGAGTGTGAACATGGCTGGGGAAGTGACTGTGGAGACAGTTAAGCAAGCCTGAATACCTAATTAACCTTAAATGACCACTGCCACTACAGGAGGAGTCTGAGATATTACCTGTCTCCTAGGTAATGATCATTTGGGAAATTCCTCCTGCCCACTAGATTTCAGACAAGATGAAAGGGCTTCTTTTGTTATAAGGAATGTAACATTGGCCTGCTAAGTGCAGCTCAACAGTTATAGAAGGACAGCAGCTGGAGAGAGGGAGCAGAAATTGACTGAGGTGCATCCATCCCAAACCTTCCTTGGCCCCTTCTGCTCACCATCCATACCCACACTCTTCCGCATTAGAGGAGGGCCTTTCTCACCTGCTGAAGAAGGGCACCATTGCAGAGAAAATGGGAGGGTGTGGAGAGCAGCCTGAGCCTATGCACCTTCCTCTGCATTATGGGAGCTGCTGTGCTCAGTAGCTGAGGACAGGATGATCTTGTGGGTGGACCAAACCACAGATCATTCTTGGGACAAGACACACTCTCAGGGGATGTGGTTCTACCAAAGACCCTGGTGCATCCTTAGTAGGAGGGAAATGCAAGTGTTTCCACTTTATCCAACAAGTTTGAGCCTGGAGAAGGCAACATGGTCCTTGGGTCATAGTTGCCCTTGTGACATCATGGCTATCTCCTCATCTACCATCCTCCCTGCCTCTGCCAAGACCAATGGAGCAGCGACCAGAGAGGGATGTGAACACCTGAACCACTGCCCCAAAGCCATGGGCAGTAAATGCTCTGTAAGACTTAGACACTCCCTTCCCCAAGGGTGGGGAGTTGCCTCATGGCTGAGAGAAGCACTAGATGACTTCAAGGACCCTGGAAAAGAACAGGGAGCCGGGGCTTTGGGAACTTTGCACAGAGACTGGTCCTCACTCATGTTTTCTTCCTACATTCTGATTGCAGAAGACTGAACCAGATAATGACGATCTAGAGAAAGAGAGAAAAAGGAAGGTAGGTGGGGCCCAGGAGCATGTGGGAACCTCAGACCATTGGCCTTCTGACCCCAGGGTCCCTGGAAGTAAAGGCTTCATCTCTAGTCTCACAGGAATCAGCTCAGTGGTGCCTTCCTGTCCTGGTATATTCCCTCCATATTCTGGGTGAGGGAGGGAGAGAGACATTAGAGAAGCAAGGAATCAGGATACTCACAGGCCGTATGGAAGGTGAGACACAGCACAGTGAAAACTGGAGAGCTGGAGAAAGGGCATCCTGGGCCTAGAAGGATATGAGAGTGATTGAGAGATAGTGAAAGTTGCTCAGTCATGTTCGACTCTTTGCAACCCCATGGACTGTAGCCCTCCAGTTTCCTCTGTCTACAGGATTCTCCAGGTAAGAATACTGGAGTGCGTTGCTATTCCATTTTCCAGGGGATCTTCCCAACACAGGGATCCGAGCCAGTCTCCTGCATTTCAGGTAGATTCTTTGCCATCTGAGCCCCCAGGAAAGAGTAGTGGAAGTCAAAAGAAATGAAGTGGAGGAAGCTACGAGGGGGCTATGATGGAGGTAGCATCACAGGCTGGAATCTGGGCTGAGATGCAAGCTACGAACGCAAGAGTTTAATCCTCATGAGGACCCTTTGGTTCCTCACATCCATGTCTGGTCTTCTGGATCAGAAAGTGTTTCCACTGATTCCATGAACCTGTGAAGACCACAGGGCAAGCATATCCTCATTTTATACAGACAAAGACACTGACTCAGAGGGTAAGCAGATGTGTTTGTGGGCAAACACAAGACAGATGTAGAGCCAGAACCCCACCCAAGGTTCCTGGGCCCTGAGAACCACCGGGGAAAAGGCCGATTGTTCAGAGAGACAGTCAGAGGTCCTTTGTGGCAGACACCACAACTGTGGTTGATGGTGACAAATTCACTGGGAGTCCTCTGCTTTGCTTGGTTAGTTGCTTCTTGCAAAACAACGCCAGATAGCAAGGATGAAGGCGGCTAGGAAGATCCAGGCCTGGTGGCGTGGAACCCTGGTGCGTAGGACCCTGCTGGCAGCCGCCCTCAGGGCCTGGATGATTCAGTGCTGGTGGAGAAGAGTCCTGTGGAGGAAGTTGCATAAGCGACGGCAGAACTCACTGAAGATCTATATAATCGAGGAGCAGGCAGCCGTCAAGCTCCAGTCCTGGGTTCGCATGTGGCAGTGCCATCAACGTTACTGCCAAGTGTGCAACGCTGTATGCATACTACAAGCTCCAAAGAGCTGCTTCACCTTTCAGACCAGTGATGTGTCACAGTACGGGGGTGCTTTCAACCAGCCAGAGTTCCATATTGAGATCCTGTCAATCTGAGAGAATACTATAGGGTAGAGAACTGGCTTCACCACCCAAATAAATGTCTGACCAGGTTTTGTGTGTTTCAGTGACTCTCTCAGGATGGGGACCCCAGAGATTCAGGCCCTGCCCTCTTCTACTCAGGGAATACTTCAATATAGGTATCTCTCCCTCCTACCCCCACTCCCGCCCCTCAGTGCCAGTGGACCCTGTTTGGACCTGTTTGTAGCCATGTGCCACTCTATCCAAATCAGAAACTGCTGCCTGAGGGTGACCTCATATATGCAGAGCCAGGTGTCCCATTCCACATCTCCATCATCAGTCTTGTCTCCTAAACTCGCAATTGGGAGGCATTGGGCTTTGTATTTCTGAAGACTCTGGGTACCTGCTCATATGAGAGTGAAGACATGCTACACACTCTCAGCCTGCCACTAGGACCCAGCGAGGATTGCACCCATTGGCTTTGTGTTTAGCAAGCCCCAGACAGAAGTCAGCTACTTGGCTGG
This sequence comes from Neotragus pygmaeus, assembly GCA_006410875.1. Taxonomy (NCBI): domain Eukaryota; kingdom Metazoa; phylum Chordata; class Mammalia; order Artiodactyla; family Bovidae; genus Neotragus; species Neotragus pygmaeus. The sequence goes on along the minus strand of SJYV01051533.1, from coordinate 624,185 downwards.
CTCTCCTGGGAACAGAGCAGCCCAGAGAAACCACAGGAGGCTGGCCTGAGTGATGACCGACACGAGGTTTTGCAAGCTTCGTGCTAATTTAGATTTGATTTTCTTTTTTTAAATTAATTTATTTGGCTGTGTTGGGTCTTAGTTGCAGCACATTATGGGGTCTTTGTTGTATCTGGATGCTATTTTCTTTGGGAAATAGCAGATACCATGATCTTAAGGAACCTCAGTACTGCCTCTACCCTCCCCCATCATTGCGAGCTTCTCAAGGGTGCTAAACACAAATAAGGCTCACATTGATATCGAACACCTCCACTCTATGTATGACACCATTCTTAGTGACTTCCATATTGACTGGATGATGCCCCCATGCTTCTTGCCTCTCACCTCCTGTGATTTTGACTTCCACCCTAGCTTAGTCATTCACTCCTGTGATTGCAATAAAAACCATTGTTTCTGAGGCTGTCTATGGGGAAAGACCATTTTTTAAAATGTTCAATCCATCATAGGCCAATTATTTTGTTAAACAATCAAATTTTGATGAAAATAAATGGAAAAGCATATAGAATACAAGGCGTGTTTTTAATTATTAGAACATACATAAAATTACTATTTCAAGTTGCTTTCAGTTCAGTTCAGTTCAGTTGTGTCCAACTCTTTGCAACCCCGTGAACCGCAGCACACCAGGCTTCCCTGTCCATCACCAACTCCTGGAGTTCACCCAAACCCATGTCCATTGAGTCGGTGATGCCATCCAACCATCTCATCCTCTGTCATCCCCTTCTCTTGCCCTCAATCTTTCCCACCATTAGGGTCTTTTCAAATGAGTCAGCTCTTCGCATCAGGTGGCCAAAGTATTGGAGTTTAAGCTTCAACATCATTCCTTCCAAAGAACACCCAGGGCTGATCTCCTTCAGAATGGACTGGTTGGATCTCCTTGCAGTCCAAGGGACTCTCAAGAGTCTTCTCCAACACCACAGCTCAAAAGCATCAATTCTTTGGCGCTCAATTTTCTTTGTAGTCCAACTCACATCCATATGTGACTACTGACAGACCTTAGTCGGCAAAGTAATATCTCTGATTTTCAATATGCTGTCTTGGTTGGTCATAACTTTCCTTCCAAGGAGTAAGTGTCTTTTAATTTCATGGCTGCAGTCACCATCTGCAGTGATTTTGGAGCCCCCAAAAATAAAGTCTGTCACTGTTTCCACTGTTTCCCAATCTATTTCCCATGAAGTGATGGGACTAGATGCCATGATCTTCGTTTTCTGAATGTTGAGCTTTAAGCCAACTTTTTCACTCTCCTCTTTCATCAAGAGGCTCTTTAATTCCTCTTCACTTTCTGCCATAAGGGTGGTGTCATCTGCATATCTGAGGTTATTGATACTTCTCCCAGCAATCTTGATTCCAGCTTGTGCTTCCTCCAGCCCAGCGTTTCTCATGATGTACTCGGCATATAGGTTAAATAAGCAGGGTGACAATACACAGCCTTGACGTACTCCTTTTCCTATTTGGAACCAGTCTGTTGTTCCATGTCCAGTTCTAACTGTTGCTTCCTGACCTGCATACAGGTTTCTCAAGAGGCAGGTCAGGTGGTCTGGTATTCCCATCTTTCTCAGAATTTTCCAGTTTGTTGTGATGCACACAGTTGAAGGCTTAGGATAGTCAGTGAAGCAGAAGTAGGTGTTCTTTCAGAATTCTCTTGCTTTTTTGGTAACCCAAGAGATGTTGGCAGTTTGATCTCTGGTTCCTCTGCCTTTTCTCAATCCAGCTTGTACACCTAGAAGTTCACAGTTCATGTACTGTTGAAGCCTAGCTTGGAGGATTTTGAGCATGACCTTGCTAGCATGTGAAATGAGTACAATTGTGAGGTACTCTGAACATTCTTTGGCATTGCCCTTCTTTGGGATTGGAATGAAAACTGGACCTTTTCCAGTCCTATGGCCACCACTGAGTTTTCCAAATTTGCTGGCATATAGAGTGCAGCACTTTCACAGCATCATCTTTGAGGATTTGAAATAGCTCAACTGGAATTCCATCACCTCCACTAGATTTGACCCTGCACGGCATGGCTGATAGTTTCATTGAGTAGAAAAGGCTGTGATCCATGTGATCAGTTTGGTTCGTTTTCTGTGATTATGGTTTTCATTCTGTCTATCCTCTGATGGAGCCTACTTGATTTACAATGTAATAGTTTCTACTGTACAGCGAGGTGAATCAGTTATACATATATCCACTCTTTTTAGATCCTTTTCACATATAGGTCATTATAGAATATTGAACAGAGTTCTCTGTGCTATACAATAGGCTCATCTGTTTATATATACTAATGTGTATGTGTCAATCCTGGTCTAATTTATCCCTCCCCCCATTACCCTTTGGTAACCACATGTTTGTTTTCTACATCTGTGACTATTTTGGTTTTGTAAATAGGTTATAATCTTGCTTCCTGACCTGAAGATTTTACATTATTTCCTGTCTCTTCAAATGGTCGATTCTCCCTCTTTTCTTCTTAACCTCAAATGATGCTATCACCACACTTAACAGAGGAGACAGCAGCAGACAGGAACCCATCTTGCTATTGTCCCATCCTCTATCTCAGCATCATTTGCACCCCACTTTGTTGCATCCCACCTTTTGCCTTCCCTGAATTGAACTGTCTTCACCCTATCTGAGGCTACCCCCTCCACTTTGTTCTTCTTGTACTCTTTTTTATCTTTTGTTCACTGTCACCTCTTACCTTTGCAGTGATGTCATTCTGTAATTTCATTTCTCTGAATCAGTTTCCACCTTTTCACCAAGTCATTCCCATCAGCCTACAAACTATCCCCCATAATTAAAAAGTCCATGCTTGACTATCTCATGTTCCAGGTTTTACATCTCCTCAAAGCAAAATATGTTGTCACTGCCTCCCCTTCTATTGTTCCCATTCTCTCCTAAACTCACTCCAATTGGGCTTTCCTTACCCCCAACTCCATAGAAACAATACTTATCAAAAGTACTCAATGAGAGAGACTGTTGGCAAAAATGACCAAAATTAGGGACTTCCCTGGTGTTCCAGTTGCTAAGAATCTACATTTCCACCTCAGGGGGGCACAAGTTCAATCCCTGGTTAGGGAACTAAGAACCCACATACCACATGGTGCTGCCAAAAAAAAAAAGAATACCTCCCTTGACCATTCACCCAGTCTGCTTGAGTCAGAGGAAGCCTCTCTGAATATTCACTTTTAGTTTCCTCCATTCATTCCATTCCACATCAGTCCATCATGAAATGCCGTTGGCTCCATCTCTGCAATACGACAGTATCTGCAATATAAGAGATGAATGAAGATTAGAAAAGCTAGATCTCTCACACATTGCTCATGGAAATATAAAATGGAGTAACTGCTGTGGAAAACAATTTGGTAGTCTCTCAGAAAGTTAATTATGGAATTATGAATAACCCAGCACCTAGATATATACCCAAGAGAGCTGAAAACATATGTTCAAACAAAAGCTTCAAAATTTTGTAGTTAGATAACAGCTAAAAACTCGGAAACAACCAGAATGGGTGAATGACTAAATAAATCATAGTACATTCATACAATGGTATACTACACAGCAATAGAAATGAACAGCTGCTACATACAACTTTCATGGACCTCAAGGAAAAGTATGGACCTGACACTGATAGAACCGTCTGCCTTCCAACTATGGGGAAATCTAAGGGGTCGCAGGCCTGAGGGGTTTGAACCAATATTCCCAAGCCATGGGCATTCGATGTGGTATAAGAGAGAGAGTCAAGTCTACCCAAAGTTGCAGGCAGGGGAAGGTGAATTTCCACAGTTGTTAAGGATTGAAGTCCTGTATCTGGGGTTTCTGGGCAAGGCAGGAGGTGGAGCGTGTGGTGGACTCAGCATAGAATTTACGGAAAACAACCTACGCTTATCTTTCCCCTTTTACCTCTGATTACAGGAAAATGCACTGATGAACGTGAAAGTAGAAAAGGAAAAGACAGAAAAACCTCCACCCTCCAAACCAAAAACTTCACCCTCTAAACCAAAAGTAAGTCAACAGAGCCCCTCAAAGTTGAGGGGGACCCCAACCTGCAATGTGTCTAAAGTCACCCAGGAGTGACAGTTGTCTTCTCTGTGGCCCATAGCATGGGATGAGCAGGGAATTTATCACCCAAAGCAAACTCTATTTGTGAGTGAAAGATAGTGCTAGGGATTATTGTTCAGGAACAACAATCATAAACTGAGAGTGTCCCAGTCCAACCAAGATGAGTGGTTGTCCTGCCCAGAGTTGGAATGAATAAAAATGGACTCATCCTCGGTTGTTCTTTTGTCCTACTTCCTTCTAGGTCTGAAAAGGTGGGTGACTGAGACATGGAGACATGGATTACAGGGAGAAGAAACCCTGCAAAGTGGGAACCCCAGGCTATGCCAAGTTGGGGAGTGGGTTGGTGAGGGCTGTGTTTGGGGGATACATAGTCAATTATAGGGAAACCCAAGTCTAGAATTGTATGGGAGTGCGTGTCTGTTTACATGAGTGCATATATATGTGTTAACTGAAGTTCAAGATGTGAGAACCAAAAGAAGTGAAAGTGAGGAGTAAAGGAGCAGGGCTCCAAACTGTGTGGGACAGGCAAACATCTAATCCCGTGATTTGACAGAGAAGCCAGCAGTTTGTGCATTGGGAGCTGGTGTCAGGCATGAAAGGAGAGCAAAGGATGCCCCTTCTCCAGCCTGTGGATGCGGTCTGAAGGGAAGTGATATGCTTCCCAGGTAGGTTTCAGGCCCGGGGTGCAACAGAATAACCCTTTGACTCATAGACTGTGCTGTTCTTGTTCTAGACTGGCCAAATAAGCCCAAGGAACCAGGTGACACCTAGGGCAGGCGTGCCCCCAAGCAACATATGAGGACTGTGAGACTCCAAGTTCAGCTGTGATATGTCTGCTAATTAAGAGTGGCAGGGATGGGGAACTTGTCTGGTCTTCTGGCTCCAGCCAGTGGCCTGCCCAGTGCTCAGGAGCTACTGAGGAATTGACCATTGCTGACGAAGTATCAGGACCCCTTCCTGGCTCATGCCAGAGCTCAGGTGGGTGGGGAACATTTTCTGAGTGTCCCTTCTTTTTCCTTGCAGGCCCTCCCTAAAAACGAAGGTGAAGAACAGAAAACTATAAAGATCCAGGCCTGGTGGCGGGGCATCCTGGTGCGCAGGACGCTGCTGCATGCAGCACTCAGAGCATGTATCATTCAGTGCTGGTGGAGACAGAGGCTGGAAGGGCTACTGGAGAAGAAGCGATTGTCTGTGCTGGAGCATTATGCTCGGGAAAAATGGGCAGTGGTCAGGCTACAGTCCTGGGTTCGCATGTGGCACGTCCGGGTTCGTTACTACCGTTTGCTCCATGCTGTCCGCATCATCCAAGACTACTGGCGCTGGCATAATTGCCATACCCGTGGCGTTTTTAGGGGCAGCTATGAGCTCACAGCAAGCCAGCTAGGACTTGAGCTTGAGATCTGTCTGGAATCACACATCTGTCGGATTACGGACTGCATCCCCTTCCCAATAAAAAACTGATCAGGTCGGCTCCAACACTGTGTCACAAGGTCTCTGTCAGACAAGCTTCAGTTCAGTTCAGTTCAGTTGCTCAGTCTGTGCGACCCCATGGACTACAGCACACCAGACCTCCTTGTCTATCACCAGCTGCTGGAGTTTACTCAAACTCATGTCCATTGAGTTGGTGATGCCATCCAACCATCTCATCCTCTGTCGTCCCCTTCTCCTCCTGCCCTCAATCTTTCCCAGCATCAGGGTCTTTTTAAATGAGTCAGTTCTTCCCATCAGGTGGCCAAAGTATTGGAGTTTCAGCTTCAGCATCAATTCTTCTGATGAATATTCAGGACTGATTTCCTTTACGATGGACTGGTTGGATCTCCTTGAAGTCCAAGGGACTCTCAAGAGTCTTCTCCAACACCACAGTTCAAAAGCATCAATTCTTTGGCACTCAGCTTTCTTTATAGTCCAACTCACATCCATACATGACTACTGGAAAAACCATAACTTTGACTAGACAACCTTTGTTGGTAAAGTAATGTCTCTGCTTTTTAATATGCTGTCTATGTTGGTCATAAATTTCCTTCCAAGGAGCAAGCATCTTTTAATTTCGTGGCTGCAGTCTCCATCTGCAGTGATTTTGGAGCCCCCCAAAATAAAGTCTGTCACTGCTTCCACTGTTTCCCCATCTATTTGCCAGGAAGTGATGGGACAAGATGCCATGATCTTAGTTTTCTGGATGTTGAGTTTGAAGCCAACTTTTTAACTCTCCTCTTTCACTTTCATCAAGAGGCTCTTTAGTTCTTCTTCACTTTCTGCCATAAGGGTGGTGTCATCTACATATCTGAGGTTATTGATATTTCTCCCAGCAATCTTGATTCCAGCTTTTGGAATTGGCCTAAATTAAATGGGAATGCTCTTGGGTTAGAAGAATTAAGTTTAAATGGTCATGTTACCCAAAGCAATCTGCAGATTTAACACAATCCCTATCAAATTATTCATGACATTTATCGCAAAACTGAAACCAAAAAAATCCTAAAATTTATATGCAACCCAGAAAGACCCAGAATTGGCAAAGCAATCCTGAGGAAAAAGAACAAAGCAGGAGACATGACCCTTCCAGACTTCAGACAATACTACAAAGCTACAGTAGTCAAAACAACATGGCACAAAAACAGACCTATAGATCAATGGGACAGAATAGAGAACCCAGAAATAAACCCATACACCAATGGTCAGTTAATCTTCAACAGGAGCTTCCCCAATAGTCCAGTGGTTAAGAATCCACCCTGAAATTCAGGGGACAGTGGATTGAGCCCTGGTCTCCACATGTTGTGGAGCAACTAAGCCTGTGCACCGCAACCACTGAGTCTGTGCTTTACAGCCCAGGAGCCACAATACTGCAGCCTGTGTGCCTAGACCCAAGTGCCACAATAAGAGAGGCCACCACAATGAGAAGTCTGCACACCACAACCAGACGTAGACCCCGCTTGCTACAACTAGAGAAGGCCCTTGCACAACAAAGACCCAGTACAGCTAAAAATAAAATAAATCTTAAAAAAAAAAATCCTCAACAAAGAAGACAAGAATATATAATGGGGAAAAGACATCTATTCAGCAAGTGGTGTTGGGAAAGTTGGACAACCCCATGTAAATCAATGGTTATGAGAGGGTAACAGGTAGGAAGGCAAGAAGTCCCCAAGCGGCAGGAGGAAATTAACTGCAAGTGGCAGACATTTTTTCCTTCTCTACAAAAAATTAAGAGAGACACCTGGTTCTGCCTTGAGTTAACCAATGTGTTTTTCTCATGGTTTTTTTTAAGCTATGTTAACGAAACCATGTATTTGCTTAGGAATCTGCCTGCTGAACGCCGAAGAATTGATGCTTTTGAACTGTGGTATTGGAGAAGAATCTTGAGAGTCCCTTGGACTGCAAGGAGATCCAACCAGTCAGTCCTAAAGGAAGTCATTCCTGAATATTCCTTGGAAGGACTGAGGCTGAAACTCCAATACTTTGGCCACCTGATGCGAAGAGCTGACTCATTTGAAAAGACCCTGATGCTTGGAAAGATTGAAGGCAGAAGGACAAGGGGACGACAGAGGATGAGATGGTTGGATGGCATCACCGACTCAATATTCATGAGTTCGAGTAAACTCCAGGAGTTGGTGATGGACAGGGAAGCCTGGCATGCTGCAGTCCGTGGGGTCGCAAAGAGTTGGACTCGACTGAGTGACTGAACTGAACTGAACTGAATTCCAAAAGTCCCCCCAGTTGCCTTGGGCTACATAAGCCTCCACAGCATGGCCTTTCCCACCTCACTCTCTCAGTGCCCTTCCTGGTGGCTCTGCTAATATCAAATAAACCCAGTATGTCCCCATCTCAGTGTGTTTCTCTTGTTGCCTCATCTACAATTTGAATGATCTGAGAGTGAATCTAGCCATGGATTGGTCACCTGAGAGCCAGAAGTGGAGTGTTATGATTTGCCTAGTTCAACTAGTCAACAGGAGGAAGCCATGGACAATCATTAGCCGTTCATGAAACAGCTGCATGGGGAATAGATGAACTGGTCAGGTTCTTCTCTTGCCCTCTACTCTACTCAGGCAAAGCCTGTGTCTGTCAGCCTTCACTCAAGAATAACCTCTGAGGGAGGGGGGTTCAGGGTGGGGAACACATGTATACCTGTGGAGGATTCATGTTGATGTATGGCAAAACCAATTCAATAGTGTAAAGTAATTAACCTCCAATTAAAATAAATAAATTTATATTTAAAAAAAAGAGAATAACCTCTGAGCTCTACCTTCTAAAGAAAGCGGGTAGGCTTACCATGAAGAGATCCTATCATGGGTCTACAGGGAAATTGTCAGGGCAGTATTTTTCACATTTCATCAATGGTCCCAATGACGTGGAAGGTTTAATTAAAGCAGACTGTGAACCCCACCCATCATTTCTGGCTCAGTATATCATGTTCCCAAGAATGAGTATTTCTAACAAACTTCCAAGTGATGCTGTGGCAACTTATCTAGGGAACACCACTACAGTAGAAAAATCTACAATTCTTGCCCTTCTGAATGGGAAAGGTCACTTTCTGCCTCCTATGTGTCTCCTTTACTGCTCATAAAAAATACTTTATATTTGACACTTGTGGAGAACCTTATTTCTGGCCTTTCCCTTCTCAAGAAAAAGGGTTTAAACTAAAAATTCTGTGTTTTAATCTTGTTTTGATCTTTTTGATGACCAGCCTCATCATTAGTCCATCCAGGAGCTCTCCCAGAGTCACCACATTAGATCAAAGGATGCTTCTAACACCCAGGAAATCATAAGAATTTCAGGAACTCTGTATCAAAATCCAGTTCAAAGACCAAATATTAGAACAAAAGATACTCCTCGTGCTCTTATCACTTAAGAAATCACAAGAGTGCTTCACTCTAGGCTGCTACCATTTCTCTGTGGTTCTTCTTGTTTCTCCACTCATGCTATTCCTGCCTCTTCCCCTCTGCCTCCTGGATTTAACAAGCTCTCCTGAGGCCGAGGCCTCCAAGTGTTGGGAGAAAACAGTGTCAGCCACATTGGCAAGATCAAAGCCATGTTCATTTCCAGGGCAAACATCATGAAGCCCAATGGTGAGAAGCTGGACAAGTTCCAGTCTGAAATCTTCTACACCCTCCTGGCGTTGGAGATGAACTCGGACCTGAAAACCCAGCTGCGGGAGTTGAACATTGCGGCTGCCAAGGCCACTGAAGTTAGTGTTGGTCAAAAAGCTCTTTTAATCTTTGTTCTTATTCCTCAAATGAAACATTTCCAAAAATTCCAGGTCTGACTATTGCGTGACTTGGAGAAGTTCAGCAGGAAACATGTTGTTTGTTGCTCAGAGGAGAATTCTGCCTAAGCCAACTCAAAAAAGCTATACAAAAAAATAAGCAAAAGCATCCCAGGAGCTGTAGTCTGACAACCGTGCATGATGTGATCCTGGAAGATTTGGTTTCCCCAAGTGAGATTACAAGCAAGAGAATCTGCAAGAAACTCAATGGCAGCTGGCTCATAAAGGTTCATTTGGTTAAAACTCAGCAAAAAAATGTGGAATGCAAAGTTGAAACATTTTCTGGTGTCTGTAAGAAGCTCATGGGTGAACTCCCCACTGGTTCAGTGGTTAGGAATCCGCCTGCCAATGCGCGGGACATGGGTTCGATCCCTGGTCTGGGAAGATCCCTGGTCTGGAGCAACTAAGCCTATGCACCACAATTACTGAGCCTGTGCTCTAAAGCCTATGAACCATAGCTACTGAAGTTCACACACTATAGCGCCTGCAGCCCACAAATACTGTGTCCACACGTTATAACAAAGCCTGCCCTCTCTAGAGTCAGCAGGCCATCTCTATTTATTATAATTAATAAATATATTTTTGAGCAGCTGCTTTTTAAAATCTTTGTTTCTTCAGTTTTGGCTGCGCTGGGTCTTCATCATTGCCTGCAGGCTTTCTCTACTTGTGGCGAGCAAGGGTTACTCTGGTTGTGGTGCTCGGGCTTCTTATTGCCTTGGCTTCTCCTGTTGTGGCGCACACACTCTAGGGCACAAGCATGGGCTCTAGGGCACTCAGGCTCAGCAGCTGCAGCTTTCAGGCTCCAGAGGGCAGACTCAGTGGTTGTGGCACATGGGCTTTGTTGCCCTGTGGCATGTGGAATCTTCCTGGACCAGGGGTCGAATCCATGTCCCCTGCATTGGCAGGTGAATTCTTAACCACTGGACACCAGGGAAATCCCAGCAAAGCAATCCTGAGAAAGAAAAGTGAAGCTGGAGGAATCAGGCTTCCTGACTTCAGACATTTTTAATTCAAAAATATACATACACCCCAGTGTTCCCTGAAGCACTGTTTACAGTAGCCAGGAGATGGAGCAACCTAAGTGTCCATCAACAGAGGAATGGGTAAAGGAGGTATCATACATTTATACAATGGACTATCACTCAGCCATAAAAAGAACAAATTAATGCCATTTGCAGCAATATGGATAGACCTGGAGATTGTCCTAGTAAGTGAAGTAAGTCAGACACAGAAAGACAAATATCATATGATAGCGCTTACATGTGAAATCTTATTTTTTAAAGGTACAAAATAACTTTTTTTTTAAATCTGCTACAACAGAGGTTCCCAACCTCCAGGCCAAGGACTGGTAGTTCCTTTTTTTTTTTTCATATTTTTAAATATAAATTTATTTATTTTAATTGGAGGTTAATTACTTTACAATATTGTATTGGTTTTGCCATACATCAACATGTATCTGCCACAGGTATACACGTGTTCCCCATCCTGAACCCCCTTCCCTCCTCCCTCCCCGTAGCTTCTCTCTGGGTCGTCCCAGTGCACCAGCGCCAAGCATCCAGTATCATGCATTGAACCTGGGCTGGTGACTCATTTCATATATGATATTATACATTCAATACCATTCTCCCAAATCATCCCACCCTCTCCCTCTCCCAGAGAGTCCAAAAGACTGTTCGGTACATCTGTGTCTCTTTTGCTGTCTCACATACAGGGTTATCGTTACCATCTTTCTAAATTCCATATATATGCATTAGTATTGCAAAGAGTTGACTCATTGGAAAAGACTCTGTTGCTGGGAAAGATTGGGGGCAGGAGGAGAAGGGGACGACAGAGGATGAGAAGGCTGGATGGCATCACGGACTAGATGAATGCGAGTCTGAGTGAATTCCAGGAGATGGTGATGAACAGGGAGGCCTGGCGTGCTGCAATCCATGGGGTCGCAAAGAGAAGGACACGACTGAGCAACTGAACTGAACTGAACTGAAAGGAGTTCTNTTTTTTAACACCAAATACAAAAGTGAACTCAAAATGATTAAAGACCTAAATGTATAGCCAGATACTACAAATCTCCTAGAGGAAATTCATAGGCAGAATAGTTTTTGACATAAATTGCAGTAATACCTTTTCCATCTGGTTCCTCAAGTAATGGAAATTTAAAACAAACAAATAAGACCTTACTAAAATCAAAATATTTTCCACAGCAAAGGAAACCATAAAAAAAAAAAGGCCTACAAAATTGGAGAAAATGTTTGCAAGCAATGAGATCAGCAAGGGATTAGTCTCTAAAATGTACAAACAGCTCATGTGACTGTATATTAAAAAACAAAAACAAAACAAAACAAATAAAAACCCCTCAATTTAGGAAAGGATGAAAGATCTAGACATTTCTCCAAAGAAATATACAGATGGCCAAGTGGCACACAAAATTATGCTTAATACCTCTAAATATTAGAGAAATATAAATGAAAATTACAATGAGATAACACCTCACAGCAGCCAGAACGGCCATCATAAAAATAAAATAAAATAAATTTACAAACAATGAAATACTGGAGAGGATGTGGAGAAAGGGGAACAATCTTATACTATTGATGAGACTGTAAATTGAAGCAGCCACTATGAAGAACAGTATGGAGATTACTTTAAAAAGTAAAAATAGACCTATCATATGATCCAGCAATCCCACTCCTGGGTGTATATCCTGTCCAGAGAAAAACATGGTTTGAAAGGATACATGTTCCACAATGTTTTGCAGTGTTATTTACGAAAGCCAAGACATACAAGCAACCTAAATGTTAGATGAATATATTTTTAAAAATTTACTACTAAAGAAGTTCAGTCCTGTGTGTTTATTGGAAGGACGGATGCTAAAGCTGAAACTCCAGTACTTTGGCCACCTCATGTGAAAAGTTGACTCATTGGAAAAGACTCTGNGCAAAGTAATGTCTCTGCTTTTGAATATACTATCTAGGCATCTAGAGTAATCGAATTCATAGAGACAAAAAAGTATAACAGTGGTTGCCAGAGGTTGTGGGTACAGAGTTTCAATTTTGCAGATAAAGTTCTGGAGACAGTTGTGATAGTTGTACAACAATGTGAATATGCTTAATATTACTGAGCTCTTTACTCACAAATGGTTAAAATGGGAAATTTTATGTTTTATATATTTACCACCGTTTTTAAATAGTAGTTTTTAAAGACTTTGGGGAAAAGAGCAAAAGATGACACAGGCCTCCATGTTGCACGATTACATTGGTGCACTGTTTACATAGACTACACACCGAAGGAGCCTCCCTGGAGTTGCCCGACTTGGCAGCCCTGCAACCTCAACTCTCCTAGCCACAGCAGCAGACACTGCTAATCAACCACAGACCCCACTCATCCAGCACCAGACTCTTAAAATCCTCCACACCGACCCCAGGCAACCCCCGTCACTTCCACAGAGCTGATTTATGAGACGCCAAGTCTGCCATCCTTACCCTAATGACCTCCTTGAAGTATGTCTGACAAAAGAGCTGGGGCCACAGATATAGCAGACCTGGTCATTCCTTTATTGGAAGTGGTATGCATTGTTGTACTCTACAAGCTTGTGAACCCAAAGAGATTTCAACTTGAAGATTCAGTTGGTTTTCTTTGAGGTTGTAATGACCCTGAATAAAACCACGGGTATGACAACTATGCCATCGCCAATAGACCTGGATGATGCGGACGGCCTGGAGCAAACGTAAGTAACGGAGGCGGATGCACCACATGCGGGCCCAGGACTGTAGCTTGACCACTGCCCATTCTTGCCTTGCGAAGGCGTCTAGGGCCACCCGTCGTCTGTTCTCCATCAGCCACACCAGCTTCTGTTTCCACCAGCATTGAATGACCCATGCTTTGAGAGCCGCATGCAGCAGCGTCCTGCGCACCAGAGTGCCCCGCCACCAGGCCTGAATGGCAACAACTGCCTTGTGTTCTTCATTTATCAGGATTCTCACTTTGGGACCTTAAAAGAGAAAACAGGGGACACTGAAGAAATGCATGCATTTTGGCCCTAAGTTGTGGTAGGAAGGGGCCCGTTTCCCTGACGTTCGGGAGCTCTGTCGTGAGCAGCAGCTGCACCTCGAGTTCGACTAAGTGGCCTGCTTCTGCCACTTCCAGTTAGTGGACATGGGAACCTCATCTTGTCCTCGGGGTCTCGGGGTCTCCATCTGTAAAATGGAGGTGCACCCGCACTTGCAAACTTGCCCAGTTTTGCGCAGACCTGGTTGACTGTCTACAGCAGGAACCCCCTGATCTAGAAGTGAAAGAGACAGACATCTCACCTGGACCTGGCCGCCTACCCGAGAACCACGGCTCTTCCCTTCAGCCACCTCTCGTCTGCTGGAAGAGTGGCATTTTGGCTCTCCCTGCCATCTCACCTCTGATTTCAGGTTAAACCTGCCTGCTGCCTCCCTCTGCCTCACCAAAACGTTAAAAGATTCCTGCACCCCACACACTTTAGGCTCTTAACACCAGTCAACACATACCTCATTACAAAGATGCATGTGCAAGTGTTCACGCACACACACACCCCAGTCTTCCTGTCCCTTGGCCTTTGCATTGCCCAAACACAATCCTCACTTTGAGACTCTCAACCCTGTGAGGCCTGGATTCACACTCTTTGCCCTCCTCCTCAGGGCACACCTTGGCTAGACTCTCAACCTGAGGAAGAAATAGGGGGAAAAGACAGCCAAGGAGGAGTCAGCCCCTCTCCATTTCCTACTGTGTGTGTGGTGGCCATTCGTTCCAGTTTGCCCAGCATATCCTGGGTCTATGCCTGTTGTCCTGGTGTGATGGTGATAAGTGGCCCTTTCACTCCCTGAAGCATCTGTCTTTGGAAAATAAATTACATGGTCGCAGACCTTGGAGTCATTCCACTGGGCCTCAAGAGGCAGAGATAAAACAAGTCAAGGCTCTCCCCAAGACAATATCCCAGATCCCTCGCCCCAGGGAGGGCTGGGAGGCAGTGGCGTGTAGGGTGTTGGAAGTGGAATCCCTTGCTCTCCTCTCCTTTGCTCCTTCAAGCTCTGTTCTATCAATGAGACTTCATCATCACCTGTGATTATAATTTGGAAGGTTTGCTGTCCTTATCAGAGGGTAGAGAGAAAAAATGAAAGTAAGGGTGCTCTCCCCACCACTAAGTGCCAAGTCAACCACACACGAGGCTTCCTGGACTTTCCTAGGATCTCAGACATGAGAAGGGCTCCCATCCTGAGGTAACTGTGGGAGATGTACCCAGCTCCAGAAAGCTGGGGTAGATCTACCGCATAAGACATTAAATGCCCATTGTTTGGGTCGGATAGTCAAACCGCCTTAGGTCTTAACTCTACGAAGTTACCCATGGTTAGGGGCTAGATGTTCCCATCCCTCTCAGGTCTGCTGTCCAGTGCTCTGGCCGGAAGAGATGGAGGGGAGGAAGGAGAGAGCGTGATGTCACAAGGGCACCTGTGACTCAGGCACCAGAATGACTCCCAACGGATGAGCCCCTTCTAAGGAAAACTTAAAAACCTGTCCTTTCTTTCCTACCTAAATGAACACAGCTCTGGTTACAAAGGAGAACACCTCAAATACTGACCCACTGATGCAAAGGTCTATAACATTGCTCATTAAACCCTGCCTGGTATTCGTTAGGAGGGTTTCTGTTCATTTATTTTTTAAATTTATTTTATTGAAGTAATTGATTTATTATGCTGTGTTAATTTCTGCTATACAGCAAAGTGGTTCAGTTATATACAGTATATTTACATTCTTTTTCATATTCTTTTCCGTTATGGATTATCATAGCGTATAATATATAGTTCCCTGCACTACACAGTAGGACCTTGTTGGTTATCCATGCTATACATAATAGTTTGTGTCTGTTAGTCCCAAACTCCCAGTCCATCTCTCCCCCACTCTTCCTCCTCTTTGGCAACCACAAGTTTGTTATCTATGTGAGTCTGTTTCTGTCCCGTAGATAAGTTCGTCTGTGTCATATTTTAGATCCCACATATGAGTATTATATGGTATTTGTCTTTCTCTTTCTGACTTACTTCACTGAGTATGATAGAATTCATTTATTTTCATGGTTATTTTTGTTTGTTTGTTTGACTGTGCCGGGTGGTAGCTGTCGCCCTTAGGATTTTTGATCTTCATTGCAGCATTTGGGATCTTTTAACTGTGGCATGTGGGTCCTGCTTCTCCAACCAGGGGTGGAACCAAGCCCCTTGCATTGGGAGTGCGGAGTCTTAGCCAGTGGACCACCAGGGAAGTCCTGATTTCAATTCATTTAAACAATGATATACCAAGTAACAGTTAGAAGCAATGAGTGTGCCCTCTATGTACTGATATAGAAGAGTGTGCAAGATTTAGCAAGATTAGCAAGTTCATCAAATCAAAATGAACTAAATAAAAGCATAGATTTATACATGTATCTTGTAAAGGTATTATTTTAAAAGGTGGTAGAAATTAGGAAGATATCCCCAAATATTAACAATGATCACCTCTGATGAGGATATCAGAGTTGGGGGAACAAAGTAAACTCCCTTCCTGTGGCTAAACTTACCTATCTGTAAGTCTCCTGGTGATTAGGTCCCTGGGAAAGCAAGAACCACGCAGGCCGGAAGACCCCTAAGACCTCAGGACCAGCCAGGACCCACATCTCAGGCTCAAGTGGTCTCAAGCACTTTTCTATCTCCTTCTTCTTTCCCCGAGGACCTCAAGGTCGCAGTGAGGAGATGGGGGGTCAGTCAGACACCGCACAAGCAGGGCCCCACCTCTGTCTTTTCCTGGCCTCTGAAGACCCACTTGGCTACAGTGAGGCCCTGGTCCCCTCAGGGTCACAGCCCCAGGGGTCACTGAGAATTGCACTGTCGTGTGAAGAGGGAGGGTGAAGAAAGTCAGTGTGGGGCCAGGGGGAGAGCAGCTGAAGAGAAGAGGAGGAGGCCACTGAAGGCTGAAAGGGAGTGTCCATGTGAAGGCAATGAACGGGAGAGTGGAAAGAACAGAGTGAACGGAGAATGGGGAAATAGCGGCGTACAGTGCACGGGACAGGGAAGGGACAGGAAGCATCCGTTTGAAGGTAGAGGTGTTGGCCAGACCCCTGGGAGACCCACATCAGTTTAATGCCCCTGTTAGCCTACCACCGTAGTCTAGCCCCTGGTCACCACTGTCCCTGATGACGTTCACCCCATTTCACAGACGAGGAAACTGAGGTGCGGAGACCTTACAACTGATTAGGGAAGAGGCCAGGGACTGGGGTGTTGGTGGATGTGGTGACCCTAGAAGCAAGGAGGGTGCTGGGGTTTCGAATGCCACTGGGACCTGCTCAGACTCAAGCCAAGGGGCAGGGAGGAGCCTCCTCAGGGGCGGAGGAGCATAGGGGTAGCACCATCCAAGGGAAGCTTTTGCAGGTGTGCTGGCTTCATCATGATGAGGATGCGTCTCCTGGGGCCGGGGTAAGGGACACAGCACAGGAGACCAAACGCAGGCAGCCCTCAGGACCACTGTGGGCGACCCACAGAAGTGCCAGCATTCTGGGGTCTCTCCCCGTTCTCCTACCCTATCCCCACCATTCTCTGCCGCCTCTACCAGAGTTTCCTCCTCGAGGTTCTCAGTAGATCCCTTCCGGGAGGGGCAGAAAGAAATAAGGAGGAGTCAGTGAGCGTCAATGGGATCAGCCCCTTGAATGTACTCCCAGCCCAGAGCCTGAAGAGGAAGGGAAGCAGGTTTGCTGGTCCTAGGGGCCTCACAGAGGTCCCCGATATTATATGAATGGATCAGCAATTCAACTCTTCTCACAGAAGACATAAGAGACGTGGGTTTGATCCCTGGGTCAGGAAGGTCCCCTGGAGGAGGGCATGGCAACCCACCCCAGTATTCTTGCCTCCAGAATCCCATGAACAGGGGAGCCTGGAGGGCTAGAGTCCATAGGGCTGCAAAGAGCCAGACACGACTGAAGTGACTCAGCACGCACCCTCGCACTCCTAATGTAATTGTTGGTAGTAGTTTCATGTGTATAACGGTTCTTCCTTCTTTTTAAAAAATTTTGTAATTCCATGTATTTATTTGCGGCTGTGCTGGGTCTTCATTGCTGTGTGGGTTTTTCTTTAGCTGCGTGCGGTGGCTTCTCTTGCTGCAGGGCACAGGCTCCAGGGCCCTCAGGCTTCAGTAGCTGTGACATAAGGAAGGGCTCTGCAGTTGCAGCTCCTGGGGTCTAGAGCACCGTCACAGTAGGTGTGGTGCACGGTCTAGTTGCTCCATAGCATGTGGGATCTTCCCAGACCACAGATCGAACCCAAGAATCCACTGGCAAGAGGATTCTTTACCACTGAGCTATCAGGGAAGCCCCAAACATCTGCAGTTGGTTTCGATGGTAGGGAACCTTTGGTGTTCTTAACTGGACTAAACGTAATTCCCCTCCCACTCTGACTGTTCATTTTTCAGGTGTGTAAATGTAACCTTCTTCCCTCATTCTCTTGCTAAGGCTGAATTTTTATGCTGCTTGACAGTCACACTGAACGATGAGGTTATTAGCCCCACTTCACAGCTCAGGGAACTGGGGCTCAGATAGGAAAAATGACGTATCCATGGCCACACAGCAGTGAGTAGGGAAGCCACGTTGGTGTGACATAGCTCAGTTTGGTTCCAAAGTCCTTGCTCTTAACTCTGAGTCACTGAACACAAGAGAGAAGGGGAAATAAGGGGAGAAGGGACAGAAATCTTTCAGAGCAAGAGAGAGAGAGACCAGAACCTGAGCGAGACACAGGGGCAGGACACAGAGGGACAAAAAGTAGGAAGGACACAGCTCAAGCCCCAGTGCAAGACAGAGAGCTGGATGGGCAGAAGGAGAGCCTAGGCTTGATCTCTTAATCGGCCCTTGATCATCACCTAGGCCCCAGTCTAACCCCAGGTGGCAGCTTGTCACAAGAAGGGACTGTCAGAGGACCAGTTCTTGCAGAAACTGGGGAGAGGGTGAGGGAGACCCAGCTTCTGCCTTCTCAGCTCTGGGTCTGTGATCACCGAGGGGCTGACACTCACCAGAAGGTTCAGCTAGGAGTAGAATGCCTTCCTTCCCCACCCCCAACCCCAAGCCCATGGAACCTCCCACATCAGTAAGGTCTGGAAGAGAATGAGTCCAAGCCTCCATTCAGGGTCAGTGAGTGAAGGACAGAGATTGAGGTAGGAATGAGGACAGGGGCCATGCACTCTAACCATTTTCAGTTTGGGGTGCAGATTCTAACTTGGAGGCCAAGTGTGAAGTTACAGCCCCTGAAGTGAGCAGGAGGTTATTGGAAGGGATCACTGAAAAGACATACTGCGGCTGACACACCAGAGAGACCTGGGCAATTGGATGCCCGTCACCCCCTCCCTTTTCTTGGAAGAAAAGCTATGACCAACCCAGACAGCAGAGTAAAAAGCAGAGACATTACTTTGCCAACAAAGGTCCGTCTAGTCAAAGCTATGGTTTTTCCAGTAGTCNCACCGTTTTCCCTTCCCCACCCTGAGCTCTGTTTGCAGTCAGACTTGTGCTGAGGGCAGTGGGCAGCTGCAGGAGGGCGCTGGGAGGAGAGGGTCTGGTCAGACCTGTGGTTTAGAAAACTTCGTGCCAGGGAGGAGGACGAGGGCTGGGATGAGCCAGGGCTGGGTGAGCTGTGCTCAGAGGTTAGGGACTGGTGCATCCTCTCCAGGCGGGCTCCAAATCCATAGGTGGACCCCAACCATGTTCCCAGAGGAGAGTTTTGGTGTTTCCCCAACCCCTCTGGCCTCCATCGTTCTCCTCTTTACCTTTCACCATGAGTGCTGGGATCCTGAGAACCAAGGACTTGGCATTCCGAGAACTTACAGCAGAAAGCCTGGGCAGGAGCCCCCCCAGACTCTTGGGCTGGAAGCCCACTGAGCCAGCAGTGGGAGTGAAAGGTGGGCACGGGCTCTACAGACAGACGGTCAGAGTCCAGTGCACTCCTTGCACCTGCTGCCTGTGTGGCCTTGGGCACATGAGCTAGCCACTCTGTGCCTGGGTTTCTCATCAGTTAGGCGTGACTGATCCTACCCAAAACCTTGCCTTTGGGAAGCCTTCTGGAGCCTGGCAGTGAAGGCTCCCTACTTGGACCCCTGGCCCACAGCACAAGCCAGCACTGCTGATGACGGCCTCTCCCCTCCCCACACCTTCAAGGCAGGAGCTGCAGTTGTCCCAGAGCCAGTCACACAGAAGGGGCTCGTGTTGGGTGGGAGAGTTACAGAAATAGCACTTTGTTTTCTCAGTGACAGCTGGGCTGAGCAGCACAGTGTGTATCCTCTCACTTAGCCTTGACCTTGTATGAGGCTGTGCTCTGTTTCACAGATGAGGGTCCTCACACTCAGGTCGGGTAAACGCCTTGGCCAAGGCCACAGAGCCAGGAAGCAGCTTAACTTGCCCCCAGGTAGACCTGATTCCCAAACTTGCTAAGTGTGAGCGTTCAGCAGAGGGTTCGGGGTGCAACAGGAGCTTATAAAAGCCATTTCTTCCTCTGCTGTTGTCCCTGCTCATACGCCTTGACCTGTGATGTCTTCTCCGTCTGTGTCCCTACCCAGACTGCAAGGCTCTCTGTCCTGCCCCAAGTCACTTCAATTATCCCCCCCAAATTTTGCATAGCCCTGTGGCTAAAAGAACAAGCTTTGGGACGGTTCAGCTCTGCAGAGGCTGCTCCTGAGTTGGAGCTGTGCGGAAGCCCTGCTTGCATTTGGTTTTTGTATATTCACGCATCTTTTTAACAAACACTAAGACTTGCTCCGGGTGGGGCTGCAGCTCACTGCTCTGTGGGCAGAAGAGAAGTTTTATTACTCTTTTCAACAAACATTTAGTAGGTGCCTAGGGTGCCAGCTGTGGTGGGGGCTAACAGCAGGGAGTTCTAAAAGTCTCAGGACACTGACAGCTGGGGCCCGGGACTCAGAAGCAATTCAGTGGGGAGTGATCCAGGTAAGGGAGCTTCCCAGTGAGCGGCCAAGACAGGGCTGAGCAAGTTTGGGGCACTCTGGAGGCAGTGGGCCTCAGTGGGAGGTCACCTTTGGTTGCAGGAGAGGAAGTGTCTTGAGCTTGAACTGCTGTCGGTGGGGGTGGCTTAGAGGTGGGGGAGGTGGCGCCCCCTCTTGGCAAAGCCCGGCCTGCAGTGTCAGAGTCCCCCCCAGCATCACAGGGCAGGGCAGAGAAGCCTGTGTTNCGTCACCCCCTCCCTTTTCTTGGAAGAAAAGCTATGACCAACCCAGACAGCAGAGTAAAAAGCAGAGACATTACTTTGCCAACAAAGGTCCGTCTAGTCAAAGCTATGGTTTTTCCAGTAGTCATGTATGGATGTGAGAGTTGGACTATAAAGAAAGCCGAGCGCCAAAGAATTGATGCTTTTGAATTGTGGTGTTGGAGAAGACTCTTAAGAGTCCCTTGGACTGCAAGGAGATTAAACCAGTCAATAATCCTCTAGGAAATCAGTTCTGAATATTCATTGGAAGGACTGACACTGAAGCTGAAACTCCAGTACTTTGGCCACCTGATGCAAAATACTGACTCATTGGAAAAGACCCTAATGCTGTGAAAGATTGAAGGCAGGAGAAGGGGACGACAGAGGATGAGATGGTTGGGATGGCTTCAGCGACTCGATGGACATGCGTTTGAGCAAGCTCCGGAAGGTGGTGATGAACAAGGAACCCTGACATGCGTCCATGGGGTCGCAAAGAGTTGGACACAACTGAGCGACTGAAATGACCTGAACAGAACACTGCCTCCCTTGTCCTTGAAGTGTATGATCTACCCACCGTTCCCACAGTGAGAGGCATTTTCAAGGATGCTGCCTTGAGAGTCACGTGTTGTTGAGAATATCTGGATGGTATATGTGGCTGAACCCCACTAAGGCCTCTATATAAACTTTCAAAATGCTGGCACGCAAGTGCAGAACCGAGATCTAGTCTGCAGCTGCCCAAGACGAGCCTTGTAAATAAGTTCCCTTGCTTATTAAACCTGCCACCTACTGATCTGAGGTAGTCTGCCTCTTCCATCTTTTCTCGTCCTCCATTTACAGGGGGTCGGGGGGGGGGGGCACACAGTTTACAAAACATCAGGAGCCAGGATCAAGACCTTGGGGTAGGTGGGCTCCCCTCAGTCATGAGGATGGGAGACCATGCCCGGAGCAAGTAGACTNGGGGGGGGGGGGGGGGGGGGGGGGGGGCACACAGTTTACAAAACATCAGGAGCCAGGATCAAGACCTTGGGGTAGGTGGGCTCCCCTCAGTCATGAGGATGGGAGACCATGCCCGGAGCAAGTAGACTGGGGTGAATGAATTCCTGGCAGATGTGCTGCTGTGTGGGACAACCCCACCCCTGCCCCAGGCTTCCATTATACCCAGCCTTGGGGAGAGGCACCATTTCCATTGACCAAACGTGAGTGATGCTCTGAGTTGGCGACATGGCAGATCTGTACTCCCAACTTCCCTGCCTATGTCAGACATTGCTAATCAATCACAGTCTAGAGTCCCTTGGACTGCAAGGAGATCCAACCCGTCCATTCTGAAGGAGATCAGCCCTGGGATTTCTTTGGAAGGAATGATGCTAAAGCTGAAACTCCAGTACTCTGGCTGCCTCGTGCGAAGAGTTGACTCATTGGACAAGACTCTGATGCTGGGAGGGATTGGGGGCAGGAGGAGAAGGGGATGACCGAGGATGAGACGGCTGGATGGCATCACTGACTTGATGGATGTGTGTCTGAGTGAACTCCGGGAGTTGGTGATGGACAGGGAGGCCTGGCGTGCTGCGATTCATGGGGTTGCAGAGAATCGGACACGACTGAGCGACTGAACTGAGCTGCTCAGTCTGGACTAGGGCTCAGAATCCTCTTCCTCAGAAAAGCTCAGACAGCCCATGCCAGCTCCTCAGCGCCAGCATGTGAGATGCTAACCATTTGCCACCCTTGGCTCCGACGTCCTGGCGTTTACCAAGCAGAGAGGGGCTGGGGAAAGACCACTTCACTGCTTTATTGGAAGGGGAATACGCTCCAACACAATGCAAGGCCCCGAGCCCAGCAAGAGCTCGAGTTCGAGATGCAGCTGGTTGGCTGTGACCCTGTAGTAGCCCTTGATGAAACCCCGGGAAGTGCAGGAGTGGCACCTCCAGTAGGCCTGGATGATGCGGGCGGCACTGAGCAGACGGCAGTAGCGCTGACGGATGCGCCACATGCGGACCCAGGACTGCAGCCTGACCGCTGCCCACTCCTCCCGCGTAAAGTCCTCCAGAGCTGCCCGCCGCCTGCTCTCTTGCAGCTGCGTCAGCTTGACCCTCCACCAGGCCTGAATAGTCCACACCCTGAGCGCCGCGTGCAGCAGCGTCCTGCGCACCAGGGTGCCTCGCCACCAGGCCTGGATCTTTACTGCTTCTGGATCACTCACGGGAGGCTTCTTTTGGGGTTTTGTGACCTAATGAGAAAAAAAAAGGATACATTGAAAGGATATTCCCCACCCGCTTCAGCCCCAGGGTGTGCCACGAAGGGTCCCTGATGCCCTATGAGCAACCACTCCTCCTCTGATCCCCAGGAGCACTGTGCAAGATGCTGGCCAAGTTAGGTGTCCTTTCTCTGTCCCCCTCTGGTTACTGGGCATGGGTACATCACACTGACCTCTGCATCTCAGAGCACCCATCTGTAAAATGGGAGTATATGTGTCCTGGCTACCTGGTATTTTTAAAATTAATTAATTAACTTTAATTGGAGGCTAATTACTTCACAATATTGCAGTGGTTTTTGCCATGGGTGTCCATATGTTCCCCATCCTGAACCCTCCTCCCACCTCCCTCCCCATCCCATCCCTCAGGGTCGTCCCAGCGCACCAGCCCTGAGCACCCTGTCCCCTGCATCAAACCTGGACTGGCGATCTGTTTCACATATGATAATATACATGTTTCAATGCTACTCTCTCAAATCATCCCAGCCTCGCCTTCTCTCACAGAGTCCAAAAGACTGTTCTTTACATCTGTGTCTCTTTTGCTGTCTCGCATATAGGGTCATCATTACCATCTTTCTAAATTCCACCCATATGCATTAGTATACTGTATTATTGTTTTTCTTTCTGACTTGTTTCATAATAGGCTTCTGACTTGCTGTATAATAGGCTCCAGTTTCATCCACCTCATTAGAACTGACTCAAAGGCATTCTTTTTAATGACTGAGTAATACTCCATTGTGTGTATGTACCACAGCTTTCTGATCCATTCGGTTGGGTTGCTTCCATGTCCTGGCTTATTGTAAGCAGTGTTGCGATGAACATTGGGGTACACGTGTCTCTTTCAATTCCGGTTTCCTTGATGTGTATGCCTAGCAGTGGGATTGCTGGGCCATAAGGCATTCTATTTCCAGTTTTTTAAGGACCCTCCACACTGTTCTCCATAGTGGCTGTGCTAGTTTGCATTCTCACCAACAGTGTAAGAGGGTTCCCTTTCCTCCGCGCCCTCTCCAGCATTTGTGGTTGTAGACCTTTGGATAGCAGCCATTTTGACTGGCGTGAGATGGTACCTCATTGTGGTTTTGATTCGCATTTCTCTGAAAATGAGTGATGTTGAGCATCTTTCCATGTGTTTGTTCTGGCTACCCAGTATTACATGGGTCAAGTTGGCCAACCTCAGGCCAGAATTCCATAATCAGCGTGTTATCAAAGTTCACCTGAGCCTGCCCACCCAACCAGGATCCATGACTCTTCCCTTCAGACCCCACACGCCTCCTGGAGAAATGGCTTCCTCTGCTGTCCTGCCCTTTCATCCTTGGTTCCAGCTCCTGTTCACTACCTGCTCTCTTCCTCTGCAATATCACAGTATTTAAAGTTTCCCCCATCCCATAAAATGCTGCCTCTCGTCTCTTCCTCGTCTTCACTTCTCTTGACTTTCAAACTTTAAATCTTAATTAGCAAGCAAACATAGATACACACATGCTCAAACACACACACACACATGCACATACACACACACACACAGACACATACATAGACACAGACATACACACACAGACACATACACATACACACAGACACACACACACAGACACACACACACATATACAGACATGCACATGCACATACACACACAGACACACAGACACACAGACACAGACATACAGACATACACACACAGAGAGACACACATACACACACGTGCACATACAGACATACACACACACATGCACGCACGCACACATACACACAGACACGTACACATACACACAGATACACACACACATACACACAGAGACACATACACATACACACAGACACACCATTGATTAAACCCAGCTTCTAAATAGAATGTTGGCCATTCCATTCCACAAACACAACTCCCACATTCGCATTCCCAGCCCTATGTCATCTGGGTGGGGGGATCATACTACTCCTGATCTCTTATCAGCATCATCCACTCCCTTTGTTGCTGCTTTATTCTCTTGTTTAGACTTTTTTAAAAAAATGGGAAAAGGGGACAGACAAGAACAAGTTTATTCCTGCCCTTGGCTCTGGAACATACCAAAGACACCAGCCACAACATCAGGACACAAAGCCCGGAGACATCCAAGTCAGGGCTCCTCTTACCTCCTCCTTCTTTAATGTCGGCGATGGTTCTGAGGGTAAACTGTTCTCCATCAGCCCCTTATTCTCCTGAGGCTGATTTTCAGCATTTTCATCAACTGTCTTAGGCTGGTCTGTCTCCTGCAAGCAGCAGAGAAGGGAAAGGCGAGCGTGAGCCTGCTCTCCCTCTCTCTCCAGTAAGCAAGCCACACAGCCCTCGTGTACAGGGCTTCCCAGAGTAGTCAGAAGTTAGGGGGAGTTCTCTCACCCTGAGATTTATGGGGACATCCCCCCAAATGCCTAGTGTGTCAGCCTCTGCCGTACTCACCATTGGTTCCGCATGGATTGGGTGTAGATGGTTCAAATCCCCTCAGGTCTGCGTTCCTCTAGTCATGGCATGGGAGAAAAGAGTCAGGGGGCAGAGCTGTGATGTCATAAAGGCAGTTATGACGCAAGCACCAGGATGGCTCCCAAGAGTTAAGCCCCGTCCAAGGAAGAGACAACAGCGGTGTCCTATGATCTAATGGTTTATAGTCCTTTTATACTATAGCCTATAACATAACTGTTGAAAAATAATTTTATCTATAGGTACTGATGAGAAAGTGTATCCAAGATGCATTTGTAAGTGAAAAAAGCTAAACATCATTATGATCCCATTAGATGAGATATAAAACCATCATTGGATGGGACGGTAAAAAAAAACATCAAGATGTATAATTATACAGATATGCTATAAAGGCAGATAAAGAAGGAGAAAGGTATGCACACAAACAGCTACCAATGATTACCTTAGGAGAGAAGAGTTGAATTGCTGACCCATTCATACAATACGGCAGAACTCTGTGAGGCCCCCCAGGACCAGCAGACCTTCTTTCCTTCCCCCTCAGGCTCTGGGGCTGGGAGCATATTCAGGGGGTTGATCCCTTTGACACCCTCACAGACCCCCTCCTTTCCTCTCTTCTTTCCGCTCTCTCCTGAAGAGGTCTCCTTCGGACTTCTGGTAGAGGTGGAGAAGAATGATAGAGAAGATGGGGGCTGGAGAAGGAAGCTCACCCCCGTCACGCTCACCCCAGGCCCCTGGCTTGAATAGTGTCCCCCTCCGCTCCTCGGCCCCTGGGGCAGCTCCTCCCTGCCCACTGGACTGAGTCTGAGTCAGTCCTGGTGGCGTTCAGAGCACCAGCATCCTCCCTGCCCCTAGGGTCACCACATCCACCAACACCCCACCCCTGGCCTCTCCTGCTTGAGACTCCCTCCACCCTGGGACTCAGCCCCCTCGTTTACCGGGGCTCCATCTATGCAATCATGCCTGTGTCCTTGGAGTGCAGGGACTTGAGTTTCTCCCCTCGCTCCTCAGATGCTCATGGATCCAGCTATGAGGCCATTCGTTTATCTTCTTTTATGAAGTATTGGTTTCAGCATTTATTCCACTTGTATTGAGCTGTTTGTCTTCATCACTGAGTCACAGAAGGTCTTATACTCTGGATATGAGTCCTTTGTCAGATACATGTATTGTCGATGTTCTTTTTCCCCGTCTGTGACTTTTTAAGTGCTGTCTTTTCATGAACAGATGGTTTTAATTTGGATGAAGTCCAGTTCTATCAATATTTTATACTGAGTGCTTTCTCTGCCCTAAGAAATCTTTGTCAACTCCAGGGTCACAAAATATTTCTCATGGGTTTTCTTCTAGAAGCTTTGTATCAGCTTTGCTTTAGTTTTTGTTTAGGTCTATGATCCATCTTGAATTAATTTATTTTTGGCTATGTTAGATAGGGGTCCAGTTTTCTGTTCCATTGAAAAATACATTTCCTTTCTGCATTGACTTAGCTTGTACATAAAAAAAAATCAATAGACTGTGTAAATGTGAGTCTATTTCTGGCTTCTCTATTCTGTACCATTGACCTGTTTGTCTCTTCTTACATTCTTACCTGTCCTGATTACTGTAACTTTATAGTTTTTCAAGACAATAAGTCCTGAAATTAGATAATGTATCTCCTTCAACTTTGTAATTCGGTATCAAGAATTTCACAACTGCTCATACAGTTGATCTCTGTATACTATAACCCTTGAATCTTTCCATTTCAGGTATGCTTTTAATTTTTATGTTAATAGCTTTGTTAGAATGTATAATAATGCAGATGCTATACAATTCATCCCCTTAAAGTACATGGTTCCGTGGGTTTTATGTTTTTAATGTTTTGTCTGCGTCGAGTCTGTGGCACACGGGAACTCTGTTGTGGCATGGGGGCTTCTCTCGAGTTGCGGCTCACCAGCTCGGTAGCTGTGTGTGGCTTACTGCCCCACCACATGTGGGATCTTTGTTCCCTGACCAGGGATCAGACCCGCATCCCCTGCATTGGAAGGTGCATTCTTTTTTCTTTTTTTTTTAATGTTTCACATACTTATTACTGAGCAAACGGATCCCTAGTGAGGAAACACCCATAGCCAAACATTCCATTACTCCCACAAAATACTCATGAGCTGTTCAGACAATGGTGATGTTCTCATTGCCGTGATTCCCTTAAGATGCGCGTGATCTTGACACAGCATAAACGTTTGCCACTTCATGTGAAACTCCTTATATCCCCAGCTTGGGTCTTCTCCAGCGTCCTCTCTTGGAGCTTTGCCTGATTTTATTACCAGTTTTCATTCGAATCCACTAGGGGATAGGATGATTCTGTTTTTGTTTCCTGGCCAGGAATCACTTGATCGTGCAAGTCTTATGAGAAGACGGCAAGGAGCAAATTCAACCGAACATAAGATAGGATGGTGGAGAAAAGACTGAACGGCGGATTCTTAACCACTGGATCACCAGGGAAGTCTGTATTCAATGGGTTTTTTTAGTATATTCACAGATACATGCACAATTTCCTTATTCCTGTATTTTTTCGGGTAGACTGGGGGTGCCTGTAGGCCATTTGGGGGATCCGGAGGTGAGGCATCCTCAGTGACATGGGCAGGCTTCCTGATGGAACCTGTGAAGTGGTTAGTGGGATCTGCATCCGTTTGTTAAGTTTTAAGCCCTACCTGCGGGGAAGGCAATGGCACCCCACTCCAGTACTCTTGCCTGGAAAATCCTATGGACGGAGGAGTCTGGTAGNCTGATGGAACCTGTGAAGTGGTTAGTGGGATCTGCATCCGTTTGTTAAGTTTTAAGCCCTACCTGCGGGGAAGGCAATGGCACCCCACTCCAGTACTCTTGCCTGGAAAATCCTATGGACGGAGGAGTCTGGTAGGCTGCAGTCCATGGGGTCACACAGACTCAGACACGACTAAAGCGACTTAGCAGCAGCAGCAGCAGCAAGCCCTACCTGCTGTTCTTTCAGCCCCTCCCCACCCTTCAGTCAAGCTGCTCACCTGTGTTTTAGGAATGAGAAACACACTTTAGTGACCCTGGGGCTGTGACCTGAGGAAGTCCCAGGGCCTCATGATGACTAGGTGGGTCTGCAGAGGACAGAAATAGGCAGAGCCAGGAAGGGCCCCACCTGGTGTCTTTTGCCTGCTTCAGAACTACAGAGCTAAGAGTTTCTACAGTGGCTCAACTCACCCTCACCTGTGGCCCTGAGTCCATCAGGGGTGGAAGAAGACAGGAGAGCTCTTGAGCCCACTGGAGTGTGGGCGGTGGGAGGCATAGCGCAGCACCCCCGAGTCACACGGCTTCTTCTTTGTTATAAAACAGAGCAGTGAGCTCACTGCCTGCTCAGCTTCCCTGCATCCACCGGACACTGTAGACTGACATCTTGATCCCCCTCCTCCATCCTGCTTTCCCCTCGGTCTTCCTCATCTTCGCAAATGTCACCACTGACTCCTATGTTGCCACCTTCATCTCATTGCACAATCAACACATCAACAAGGTCTATTGACTTTTCCAAACACATCCCAAACACAGCTCTGTCTCCCCGTTCCTGCTGCAGGGCCCTCACACACCTCCGTCACCTCTCACCTGCTATTACTATAGCTCCCTAAGTGGCCACCCTTCTTTCCCCCAAACCTCTACTAATTCTCCACACAGCAGCGAGTTGTGTTTTCTCTTTACTGTGAGCCAGCTCATCTTACGTTTTTGCTTTCAACCCTCTCATGGCTTCCCATTGCCTGGAAGGAAGGGAGCGAGGGAGAAAGGGAGGGAGAACCCTCCTTTTTACAGAGTCTCAGCTGACCAAGGCCAAGAATAGAAGCCATAGGAGGGATTGTTTTCAGTTTCAATTCCAAGGGCATTTATTTTCGTTCTCCCTGGGAATGTGCTAATGGAAAAGGGGTTTGTGGATTAAGGGGCATCTCCATATTACTTGCAACATTGTTCAGAAGGTATGTGTATCCCATCGTTAAGCTCATTTTAAGGCGGGGACATAGGGAGTGAATTCTAGTAACATCCTCTGATCCATAACAAGATTTTCAGGGATGTTCAGTCTGAACCTGATCCTCAGGCCCCAAGAGAATGAAAGGAGCAGCTCTGTCCAAGGGGGAGGCCTGGGGGGACCAGGGGGAAGCCACCGCTGCTTGAGAACCACAGGCTCAGCTGCAGGACTCAAGGCATTAGAGGAAAGGTACGGCAGAATCCTTAACATTCCCATTTTCCACTGTTTCCAGAGGAGAGGCGGCTTCACTGCCCTGCTAGCTCTCCAGTCAAGCCTCTCCACCTCTTTACTCCACCCTACAGCAGGAGCTGAATTATCCAGGGAAATCAGGAGAATGAACATTCCCTTGACATGTTTACTTGGCAGGGGCAGTGTTCACAGGACTCATGCAGCCTGGCTGTCATTTGGACCAAGGGCAGAGCTATTCCCACCTCTGACCCCTGTCCCCAAGCAGTGAGCAATGCAGGGTCCCACCTCCACCCCGACCCCCNTATCCAGGGAAATCAGGAGAATGAACATTCCCTTGACATGTTTACTTGGCAGGGGCAGTGTTCACAGGACTCATGCAGCCTGGCTGTCATTTGGACCAAGGGCAGAGCTATTCCCACCTCTGACCCCTGTCCCCAAGCAGTGAGCAATGCAGGGTCCCACCTCCACCCCGACCCCCACCCCAAGGGCAGCCTGGCTCCTAAAGCTTCCTGACCTGGCCTGGGTGGGGCAGATCAGCCTGACTTGTAGGAGTATGTCCGTGATGGTCTGTTGGGAGACAGTTTCTTTTAACTTTTGTTTATATCTTCCGGCCGTGTGTGGGCTTTTCTCTGGTTGCGCCAGGCAGGGACTGCTCTCTGGCTGGGGTGCTCAGGTTCTTCATTGCATTGGCTTCCCTTGTGGAGCACGGGCTCTCGGGTGGGCAGGCTTCAGTAGTTGCGGTCCCCAGACTCCAGACCACAGGCTCAACAGTTGTGGTGCACAGGCTGGAGAAGGAATGGCAACCAGGATTCTTGCCTGGAGAATCCCATGGACAGAGGGGCCTGGCAGGCTATGGTCCACACGATTGCAGAGAGTCGGACACGACTGCAACGACTAAGCACGCACGCACGCACAGGCGCAGCTGCTCTGCAGCACGTGGGATCTTCCCGGACCGGGGATTGAACCCGCCTCTTGCAATTGGCAGGCGGATTCTTTACCACTGAACAACCAGGGAAGCCCCCTGACTATCTTCCTTTCAGCCCTCAGACCCCATAGCCAGGCCTTTACACACACTGGACAGCCACAGCTTCTTAGCTGAGGGGTCAGCAGCTTCCGACCCCAATCAGCCCAGAGCAGGGGGTAGGAAGCTGACCTAATGAGGTCACAGAGGACACTCAGGGTCCAGGAGCCAGAAGCCAGCTGAGGCCCCCATCCCCAAATTCCCTGGAAAGGCTAAAGCCCCTAGGCCTTTACTAAGCCATCTCTGCCCTCCCCACCCAAGAAGCTGGAGGAGACAAGGCCCAAAAGGGGAGACGTTTAATACAAAGAAAGCAGGGGATGACCTGGGGAGAACTTAAATAGAGGGGGTGCGAGTGTCAGGAGCCAGCGGCCGGGGGTCTGGGGGCCCTGCGGAGAGGGATGATGCAGACAGAGTTCCGGGCCTCTTTGATCCGCCACCACCGGCCAAGCCTGCGGGAGGGAGAGGTGCCGCTGAGGCCAGGCCCAGCCCCCTGCAGTGTCCACCTCTGTTCCCACCCTGCCAATGCCACCTGTCCCTCCCTCGCCCCCCGAGGCACGCCTCATACCTGTGCTCCTGCCCCACCCCAGCCACCAGGAAGTCCCCAGCACTGGAGAACTTGAGGCTATTGACAAAGCCCACCTGGGAAGAGGGAAGGACAGCGTAGTGAGATATGAGAAGAGACCCTCCACCACAGCCCCAGCATCACAGTTAAAGGCCCACGGCGCTCTGCCCTCCACTGCCTGGGCCTCAGCCTCCACATCTGTGAGATGGGGAAAGTAGATCGCAGGCCTTGCAGAGGGTTTGTGGGGATTAGGGAGACACCGTACACCAAGTACGGCCTGGATCCTGGCTCAGGAGACCCCGTGACCAAGCCCTGAACTGCCACTCTGCCCTAGGCTGCCCCAAGTCCACACGCTAGCCTGGCATTCAGCCCGGCACCAGCCTTGCAGAACCCATCACAGGCCCAGGCCCTCTGTGCTCTGCACACACTTCCCTGCCTTGTAGCCCAGGACCCAGGACAGGGCCTGGGACTCCTTTGGGAGGGGAGTGGAGGCGGAGAAGGGAGAGGAAGAAGGGAGAGTTTCTGCAGGCCCTGAAGGAGCTGGGGCTACAAAGGGAAGTCACAGCTGGCCCTGCCCTGAGGAACCACCCTTCTGGAAGGAAAAGACTGGTAAGGGGCTTTGGGAGAGTGGTAAAGACAGGCTGGTATTCAAGCCCCACTCACCAGGGGGATGTCGTAGAGAAGGTCAAGCTGCCGGAAGCCCTCTCCACATTGCCAGAGCCGCACAGAATTGTTGTGGGAGCCTGGACGACAGGGAGACAGTGAGCAAGCCCCTCAGCAGCCCACCCTGGGACACCCTCCTCTGCCACACACGGAACCCACCTGTGGCCACAAGGTCTGTGTTGAGCAGGGCTGCCACTGACGACACCCAGAAGGGCTGCTCCAAGCCCGGCTCCCCCCGCAGCCCATGGGCCTCACGCTGCAGGGCAAGTGGCCGCTTCTTGGAGAGGCCCCACAGGGCCACAGAACTGTGGACAGGGAGCAGGGTGAGAGGTCAGGGCCAGGGCAGAGGGCCACATGGCAGGAAGGGACTAAGTGCACACCAGCCACGCGAAGCAGACAGGGTGACCTGCACGCTCTGCCTCAATGTCCCCACCTATGGAAAGCGGCTGCTCCAGCTCCCAACCAAGGGGATTTTCTATGCAGCAAGCCCGGGGCAGGGGCGGGAGGCAGCTCTTACCCGTCGTCTGCGCCCGACACCATGTGCTCCTCGTTGATGAGCTGGATGCTGTCGATGGAGCCCCTGAGAAAAGAGCCGTGAGGGGCATGGCCCAGCCTCACCCCCAGCCCACGCTGCCCCCTGCGCTGGGCAGAGCAGGCCGCCTTACTGGTGGCCATAGAAGACAAGCTGGGACTCCTCGGGTATCTTCCACACACGCACGGTCCCGTCCCGGCCCCCGGCGGTCACACAGCACTCCCTGCTCAGAGCGTCCAGTGCGGCCACGGCGTCCTGGTGCCCGAAGCTGGAGCAGGGGACAGACGGAGGATGAGGTCACCCGGGAACCTGAACACACACGTGTGCATGCCCTCTCCCCGGGCACACTCACAGCGTCTCCACGTAGGAGTTCTCTGCCACATTCCACACCTTCACAGAACGGTCGTGGGACGTGCTGTAGAGCTGGTGGGTGCCTCTGCGGAACGCCAGCCCCTGGGGGTTCATGGAAAGAGGGAAGAAGGGGACCTGCGCTACAGCAGCCAATACAGAGGTCAGGCCCAGGGAGGACGTCCTGAAAAGCACGTCATGTGGCACAGGGAGCCCCCCCTCGAGAGTGCTCTGTGGGGCTCTACGCGGAGCCAGAGGCACACTCTCTTGTCCTTGTCAAGCAGGTACAGACTCCTCGGAGGCCTCCTTCTCCCTAGGCAAGCTCGCCTCAATCTCCCCCAGCTCTTCCCCATCGCTTTCCCCTGCTTCTGTCCTATACACCAACGTGCAGGTTCTATGATGAGCACCCTCTGTCTCATCCACGCCATTCCCTGGAGCCCAGCACCAAGCCTGGGCCACTCAGGTGCTTGAGGAATGTCCACCAACGGAGGCCCAGCTCCTTACCGACACAGCATCCCGGTGGCCCGTGAAGGTGTACAGGTGCTGGCAGCTCTGGGCCTCCCAAATTAGAATGAGCTTGCTGCGGTCGCCTGAAGCCTATGGGGACAAGGACCATGGCCAGAGGCACCCACTGTGTGCCCAAACCTCTCACCCACCGCCGGGGCCAACGCAGCCTTACCAAGTACTTGCCATCGGAGGAGATGGCCATGCAGAGGACATGGGTGCTGTGGCCGGGGGGTTGCCCCTTGGCGCCCTTCTTGGCTCGAGGGATCACATGAAGTTTCCGCCCACTCTCCACGCTCCCTGGCACCAACGGGAAGACAGATGCTGCTAGGATTGGGGTAGGCATCTGGTAGCCCCCTTCGAGGGCCCCATGGGACCATGGAAAAAGTCCTGGCCTCAGGTCAGAAGATCTGGCTCAGCCACTGGGAGCCCCTGGACAAGTCACCTCAGTTTCCTCATCTGTCAAGTGGTGCCAGTAATCCCCAAGGGCAGCCAGGAAGCCCGGAAGAGAAGGGACAGGAAAGTGCTTGGGGCTGATGGTGCAAGCTCTTCCTGTTACTACTTGGGTGGAGGAGGCCAGCCCTCAGCAGTCAAAGGCTGGGAACCCAGGAGGACCAGGAACTCCATCCCAGGGCTGTGCGGAGCCTCAAGCATCCTCTAGTCCAACTGCCCACCTGCAGCATCAATTCCTCTTAAATCACCAGCCCGCCTCTCCTCTATCACCTCGGATGACAGTGGCTGGGAGCAGACACT
Organism: Neotragus pygmaeus; assembly: GCA_006410875.1. NCBI lineage: Eukaryota > Metazoa > Chordata > Mammalia > Artiodactyla > Bovidae > Neotragus > Neotragus pygmaeus. Next base: position 590,342 of record SJYV01051533.1, on the reverse strand, counting down.
TCCACCATCACCCAGAAAACACCTCTCAGGGAGCAAACCTGCCTCCAGAAGCTTCTCCGTCAGGCCTCCGTCTTCCCTGCTTATTCCCTCCTCCCCAGAGCAGCCCTCCCAGATGATCCCTCGGGGCTGCACCCCCACCCAGGCACTCACTCACACTTAATAATGGTGCAGTCTTTGGCAGCAGAAAAGATGGCCAGGTCATCAGGGGTGACAACCAAACATGTGATAGACAGCTGGTGGCCCCGGAAGACTCGAATGTCAGCCGGGTCTGGGGCCTGGATCTAGGCAGGCAGGGGCTGGGTCACTGCGACTGGGGGCAGGAAGGCCCCCCTCCACACACACACACACACGGACACACACAGACACATGGACACACACAGACACACACAGACACAGACACACACACACACAGACACACACACACACACAGACACGCGCCATCCTTTCCCACCACGCTGCCAAGAAGGAAAGCCAAACCCAAGGTTGCAAGGACTGATCCTGTCCGGCTAGGTACCCACTACGTTTCACAGCGAAGACCCCACAGCCTGAGCCCCCAGCTGGGCCATTTGCCCACCGCCCCAGGTGATTCCCTCCAATCTGACACCAAAGGGCCCTGCCCACTCACCTCCTTTGCCACTGACTTCTGCAGCCTGCCCCTCTGCTCGAGCTGCGTGGAGAGGAAAGGAATGAGATCCCAGAAGCAGACCAATGCCATCCCTTCCCTGCTACCACTCTCCCTCCACACTCACCACATCCTCCTTCAGCCTCCCTGCCACCTGGTCCTCCTCAAATTCACGGGCCTCAGCCTTCTCCTCCTCTGTGGAGGACAGAAGAGCCCAAGTAAACCCAGGCCAAGACCCTGCTTCTCCCTTCCCATCCCAACCTGCCGCCTCAGTCCTAGGCCCTGAACACTTGGGCTGTGTCCCATGGAAGTTCAGGCCGCCTTGGGCAAAGGCGGCGGGGGGCGGGGAGGGCTGGATGATCTCCTCCTGCCCACCCTCTAGCTTCGCTTATCAGATCAGTCTAAAGCCCCAAGAAGCCCGGCCAGCCCAAGGAGGTCCATCAGAGCTCGTGCCACCCTCCCATAGGGCAGCCAGCACCTGCAACCCCGGCTGCCCACCAGGCACCTGCATCGGTCACCCACCAGGGGGCACAGGCCGTGCCCCTCACCTGCCCAGCCCACGGCTCACCTTGCTGCCGGAGCTGCTCCAGGTAGACCTTGGCCAAGCGCAGCTTCTTCTCCTGTGCGGTCTCCTCCAGCTCCTCCTCCTCCTCCTCCTCAGCCCTCCTGGGCGCTAGACTGTGGGCAGGAGCGGGCTGGGTGTGAGGAGGTTCAGCCCACTCCTCTGGCACTAGGACTCTGCCCCTCACTGCTTTCCCTGCCACTTGACCACCTCCACCCCTGCCAGCCCTCATGGCCAGGGACCACACTCACAGAAAAAAAGATGCGACTTACCAAATTGAAAGGGCCCATCCAGGGACCAACATAAGGGTGAAAATAGACCCCAAACCCAAAGACATAACTGGAGGGAAAGAGAAGGTTCTATAGGTCCAAGAAAAATCAGATCATGTTCAAAGGGTCAAAATGACTCCAGACATCCCTCAGAGCAGGACACAAAGGAACTGCACACACGAAATTCAGAGTAAAATGCTCAGCACTGGGATGGCGCCAAGCTGAACCATCCATGATGAGTGAAGACATTTTCAGGGGTACAAGGTGCCACAGAACTGGTCCCTTCTCCTCCTTTTAAGGATGGAGGGTGTGCTTCCCGAACAAGAAGATGGAGCTAAGAAGGGGGAAGGTGTGGGTTAGTTGCTCAGTCATGTTCGACTCTTTGCAACCTCATGGACTGTAGCCCACCAGGCTCCTCTGTTCACAGCATTCTCTGTGGGTTGCCATTCCCTTCTGAAGGGATACCGAAGTGGGCTGGGAATACTGAAGAATACTGAAGTGGGCTGCCATTCCCTTCTCCAGGGGAGCTTTCCGACCCAGGGATAGAACCTGGGTCTCCTGCACTACAGGCTGATTCTTTACTGTCTGAGCCAGGCACAGGAGACAGGAAACAGAAGATCCAACACGGAAAGTGGAAAAGGTGGATCTCAAAACCACCATCACCCCCAGACACAAGGAAGCCACCAACCCAGATCTGACGTGAGGAACCAAGAGGCAGACGTATTGGGACTGTCACCACCCCATCCTCACTGCCGAAGCCCCATCCTCTACCCTGAGGGTGGGATTCCAGGTGAAGCTTAACTGGGTCTGGCTAGACCTTGTGAAGATCTTGATTTCCCCTCCACACCCCTCACTTAAGATGAGTCCTACGCTGACTTGCTCCTGGGAGCTGGAGGTAGGTCATGGGAACTCAGAAGCAGCAAACCCAGGGCTGCCTGTTCCCTCTGATCACATGCTTGCAGATATCTAGTCCCTGTAAGGTACCCCAGGTGTTTCCAAGACTCATCCATGACCTTGCCCACAGCTTCCCCAGAAGGGACATTGGAAATTCTCAAGGAAGCCAAGGCCTCATGCTCTTGAGACCAGTTAGTACCCAGCACCAAGCAAGTCTTCAGCCGACAGAGTTGCTGCCCTTCCCTCATATAACCAAGGTCTACACTTCTACTCAGTTTACTCAGACGAATAAATCTTTGTTTAGTGCTCGCACATAGGAGACAGAACTCTAAAGAAAATCAAGAGAAGCATACACCATTATAATTCCACTCATATAACATTCTGGAAAAGGCAAAATTCTAGGATAGCAATTACCAGGGGAGAGAGAGAGGAACTGACTACAAAGGAGCCGGGGGGAATTTTGGAGGGTGGTAAAACCCTTCTATATCTTCATAGTGGTGGCAGTTTATATGAGTCTGTTACAACTCACAGAAAGGTACACTAAGAAACAAATATCACTGTATGTAAATTACACCTGAATCAGAAAAGAAAAAAAAAGAGAGAGAGAGAGAGAAAGGAAGGAAGGAAACCAACGAAATTATTAACTCAGGAATGGCAGCAGCTGGGTCTTCCACGTTTCTGCACAGGTCTAGTTCTGGTGGGTGCACAGAGGTCCATCATTTCGTCATTACTGTCTATGGTACAATTACATTTCATTAACTCTTCCGTAGCTAATAAATTCCACAACACGTTTTAAAAATATTTAAAAGTGTTTCACACAGGGCCTGGGACACACTCACCCGCAGAAACCTCAGGGCTACAAAAAGTATATAAAGTCCTTCTGCGAGCAGGCAAAGACCAACATGTACTCAATATTTAGAGGCAGAATTTCTAAAGCCAACTTAAAAAAAATAATAACGTAACATTTGTATTTATTTCTTTGTTGGCTGCGCCAGATCTTTGTTGCTGGGCCTGGGCTTTTTCTACTTGTGGCAAGCGGGCACTGTTCTCTAGCTGTGGTGCATGAGCTTCTCGCTGTGGTGGCTTCTCTTGTTGAAGAGCTCTAGGTCGTGTGGGCTCAGTGGTTGTGGCACACAGTCTTAGTTGCCCTGTGGCACGTGTAATCTTCCCAGACCAGGGATTGAACCCATATTGGCAGGTGGATTCTTAGCCACTGGACCACCAGAGAAGCCCTCTAAAGCCAACTGTTAAGGAAGGCACCAGGATTTCCTGGTGTGACAGCTTCCATTCCACAAGGTCAGGCTTGACGCCTCGCTAGCCCCCTTTGAACTCCGCAGTATGTTTCACCCCCATCACCTGCAGAATGAAGGAGGTACACAAAGCCCTTCACAATCTGTATGCATGCACCACCTGCCCTTCCACCCTCTCCATCTTCCATTTAGCCGGTTTAAACCCCTAGACGTTTCTCTGATCCCTGAATGCCTTCCCTACCTCTCCATAAGGAAGCCCTCCTGATCTCTCCAAGCCCTATTTAAACTCCCCTTCTCTGTTCCCACAACACACAGCTCTAAGATACGCCTCCCATCACAACACACTCTGTCTTCACCTGCCTGCTTATCTCTGTTCTCAAAACAATGAAACTAGTGCCTGGCACTCTCAGTAACTGAAATTGTGAAGAACTAATGAGCATTTCTTGTATCCTCCCCTTGCCTGGAGTTCAGCTCCCTGTCACGAGCCAGGAAGGTTCAGCAGGTCTCCCATTGGGACTGGGGGTCCTCCCCACACAGAGACCCTGCAGAGAAGGAAATGACAGTCCTCAGGGTCAGAAAGTGGAGGAAAGAGTCAAGACCTGAGATCCTGGGTTCTGGCCCAGTTCTAGCACCCCTTCAACTGAGGATTCCTTCCATACACCATGAGTTCCACGGTTCCTTTCCACGAGGTGGAAAAAAAGAGCTCACCTCTCACTCTCCGAGTCGCTCGAAATCTCCTCATTCATCTTGCCGCCACCCTTGGACTTGACCTTGTCCACAGAGGAGTCGCCCTGGGAATTACATAATACGTTTTTGGTCAGGGGTCTCGACCACTCGAGCTCTGACAAAGAGTCCCTTAGGGTCCCTCGAGAGCCAATGGGAAAGGCAGTGGCCCCTGGCTCAAGTGAAAGGCTTTTCAGGATTTGACGCATGGAGAAGGGGACGAAGCTGACTCCAACCCGGGTCCCGGGGGCGAGACCACCGGATGGGGTGAGGGTGGTCCCAATAGGAGGGATAGACCCCCGCCTGCCAAAGCGCCATGCTCACCTTTCGCCGCCGCTTGCCGGCCCCCGCACTAGCCCCGGCCCCTGAGGCCGGCTTTCCCCTCTTACGAGCCGCCCCTGTCGCCAACATGCTGTCCGCTGTGCGTGTTGCAGCCGGCACTAGAGAACTCACGCGGCAGCTAAACCCTGGCAGTCCCACCAGACTCCCCGCGGGGATAGGCTCCCACAGCCCTATAGGTCCCGCCTCCCACAGCTCTATTGGGTCCTTGGAAAGGTTCTGCCTCGCCCCCAAGCTCCCATAGGGTAAATGCCTGTGGCCCCGCCTCCTAAAGCTCCTATAGGTTCCCGCGCCCTGGCTCAGACGGTAAAGGAAGCAAGCCTCTTCCCGGCGCTTCCGGCCAACGACTGTGGCGCATGCGCCCCGCCGCTGACTGACGTCTGCAGAGGGCTCGGACTCCGACGCCTTCTCTGTATTTGCGCCCCTTGGACGCTGGGGGGCGTCAGAGATGCAGGGTTCCTTTCCCTGGACCGTGACTCCTCCCCGTCAGGGGCGGGGACCAGGGTGAGAGTCTGACTCCCTAGTAACCGGGGGAGAGGGAGCCAGGCAGTCCCCGGGAGAGGAAGGCAATGCCTGCACCTGCGGCCAAGGTCACTTGACAAACCGGTGGACACGTATTGCATGCCTCAGACGAGATGTGCGCCGCTAAGGGTGCGTCAGTCCCCTGGGCCTTAGCTGTGTCCAGATCAAGTGTCCACCCATCCATGGGACAAGCTGCCCCGGCTCCGCCTGCCCAGCCTCTGACTCACCAGGCTGGTGACCAAATAACTGGAAACCTATCCACACCCAGTTCATCCCTGCTCCCCTAAGGCTTACAGAGTGTTGTTAGAACTGGCTGCCTGGGAGGTAGATCCCGTGGCCACGACGTCTCCCCGGTCCCTGCTTCTCAGGTGAGTGCCTTATGGCCCTGCCCACAGACCTCCACAGGGCAAGGCAGGGCAGGGTGGGTGTGACTGGCTTTTGCCCTCTGGCAGTTCAGTGCCACTGGTCTAGAACCCGGACTGGCATCCCAGAAGTCTTGAGTCTGATGGGAAGAGTTTCTGTGCTACTGGGTCCCAAGCTCTGGAGAGATGGAGCTGGCCCCAGGAGTGCTGCCCCCGGGAGCCACTGCCCTCTCTCCTCCATAGCTGGGGTGACTCAGCCCAGCACCCATGCCAGGTCCAAGTCAGCTGAGAGAGGGGAGGAACAGAGAGTGCTCTGCCAGGAGCAGCCCAGAAGTGTGAGGGGGGAGATTTTCCTTTCACTTTTCCTTCCACCTCAGTACACACAGGAGAGCTAGAGAGGGTGGAGAGCCCCTCTTTCTTAACCAAACTGGGAAGACTGTACAGAGGCCGGGCCTGGC
>SJYV01051533.1:535977-584280 GCA_006410875.1 Neotragus pygmaeus | reverse complement strand
GCAAAGAGTCGGACATGACTGAGCGACTGAACTGAACTGAACTGAACTGAATGGGCTAATTCTAGACTTTAAAATGCATTCAGTGTTTTTATTTACCCATTAGCACTTTTGACATAATAACTAAAAAATAAAAATAAAAAAGAAGAGGATAATGTCCAGGTCACTCTCTTGTTCTCAGGTGGACAGTGAGAGGAACATGAGCCAGAGGCACTGCATAGAAAATCACAACTCTGGGAAATAGCTCAGCTGAAAACAGAACAAAGATTCTGAATAAATCAACATACTCCTCAGTCACAAATTAAAAGCTGTCCTGTAGATTTTTAGCATAAGTATATATTTATTCTTGACCACCACTGAGTTCCTGCAATTATTTTCTACACTGCATATTTGTGAAAATAACTAACCAATACAGGATAATTAGAAGCAAAATGCTTGTGAAATGCTCAGAACAATGCTATTATGTGCTCAATAAATATTGAATTATTATTTACCTATTTGCATATTTTTCAGAATACCAAGAACAGAGTTTACAAAGAAGGTGCAAAACATTTTATAAAAGTAAATGGATAAAAAAATTATGGAAATTACTTCAGCATGAAAGGCCAGATACTTCATTCTATTTTTCAAAGTAAGGCTGTAATTTCTATTTCCATTTTGAGTGCACTAGAGAAGAATGCAATCCTATGAAGTAACTTATCAAGTAAGTTATCACCCAAGTGTCCAAATGCATTAGTCTGCATTTAGCCAGACTAAATCTGGCTCATGAGGTCTGAATTGAAACAACTCTGAGTATACGAATGTTATAGCTATTATAAGTATCAGTTCAGTAAAGTTCAGTTGCTCAGTTGTGTCCAACTCTCTGTGATCCCATGGACTGCAGCATGCCAGGATTCCCTGTTCACCACCAGCTCCTGGAGCTTACTCAAACTCATGTGCATCACGTTGGTGATGCCATCCAACCATCTCATCCTCTGTTGTCCTCTTCTCCTCCTGCCTTCAATCATTCCCAGACTCAGGGTCTTTTCCAGTGAGCCAATTCTTCACATCAGGTGGACAAAGTATTGGCATTTTAGCTTCCACATCAGTCCTTGAAATGAATATTCAGGACTGATTTCCTTCAGGATGGACTCGTTGGGTCTTCTTTCAGTCCAAGGGATTCTCAAGAGTCTTCTCCAACACCACAGTTCAAAAGCATTAATTGTTTGGCACTCAGGTTTCTAAGCTGAGCTTTTATAAGGCATTCAGCTTTTAGTCTAGCTCTTACATCCATACATGACTACTGGAAAAACCACAGCTTTGACTAGATGGACCTCTGTTGGTAGAGTAATGTCTCTATTGGTAAAGTAATATGCTCTCTAGGTTTGTCATAGCTTTTCTTCCAAGGAGCAAGTGTCTTTTAATTTCAAGGCTGCAGTCATCATCTGCAGTGATTTTGGAGCCCCCCAAAANTTTGACTAGATGGACCTCTGTTGGTAGAGTAATGTCTCTATTGGTAAAGTAATATGCTCTCTAGGTTTGTCATAGCTTTTCTTCCAAGGAGCAAGTGTCTTTTAATTTCAAGGCTGCAGTCATCATCTGCAGTGATTTTGGAGCCCCCCAAAATAAAGTCTCTCACTGTTTCCATTGTTTCACTACCTATTTGCCATGAATTGATGGGACCAGATGCCACGATCTTAGTTTTCTGAATGTTGAACTTTAAGCCTACTTCTTCACTCTCCTCTTTCACTTTCATCAAGAGGCCCTTTAGTTCTTCTTCACTTTTTACCATAAGGGTGGTATCATCTGCAAATCTGATGTTATTGATATTTCTCCCAGCAGTCTTGATTCCAGCTTGTGCTTCCTCCAGCCTGGAATTTCTCATGATGTACTCTGTATACAAGTTAAATAAGCAGGGTGTCAATATACAGCCTTGATGTAATCCTTTCCCGATTTGGAACCAGTCTGTTGTTCCACGTTGAGTTCTAACTATTGCTTCTTGACCTGCATACGAATTCCTCAGGAGGCAGCTAAGGTGGTCTGGTATTCCCATCTCTTTAAGTGTTTTCCACAGTTTATTGTGATCTACATAGTCAAAGGTTTTGGCATAGTCAAAAACAAAAGTAGATGTATTTTTCTGGAACTCTCTTGCTTTTTTAATGATCCAGCAGATGTTGGCAATTGATCTCTTGTTCCTCTGCCTTTTCTAAATACAGCTTGAACATCTGGAAGTTCACGGTTCATGTACTGTTGAAGCCTGGCTTGGAGAATTTTGAGCACTACTTTACTTGCATGTGAGATGTATAAATGTTTGCATACATATATGTATACATATTTCATTAATTATATATAATTTTTTAAAAAGGAAAAGACGAAAGGGGGGCTTGCTTTGCAGTCTAGAAGAATTGTCACACTGCTGTGGCACTTCATATTTNTACTTGCATGTGAGATGTATAAATGTTTGCATACATATATGTATACATATTTCATTAATTATATATAATTTTTTAAAAAGGAAAAGACGAAAGGGGGGCTTGCTTTGCAGTCTAGAAGAATTGTCACACTGCTGTGGCACTTCATATTTCCCTTAAAATGGAAACAAAGAATTTTTATATTAATGTACAGAAGAAAACTCAGGCACACAAGGGACAGTGACATGTAGAATTCTTTCAACTAAATACTAAAAACAAGACTAAAATCTAGGTTTCCTCCTCCAAATTTGGTACTACTAGCATAATTATTATAAAAGGACATCCCCTTCCTCCAGTATACTAACTTTGTGAGAATACAAAGTGAAATATTCCATTAAATCATTTCATGGTGGTGGGGACTTGGGCACCTCAAAACTCCCCTTAAGATATTCTGCTTCAGAGAGTATGGTTGATAGACAATTTCTAGCTGTGCATCTTCAGATCCACCATGGTATTTATGCCAAGGAAAAGCATTCTGAGCTATTTCAAATCCTAAAAGCTGATGTTATTAAAGTGTTGCACTGAATATGCCAGCAAATTTGGAAAACTCAGCAGTGGCCACAGGGCTGGAAAAGTTCAGTTTTCACTGCAGTGCCAAAGAAGAGCATTGCCAAAGAATGTTCAAACTACTGCACATTGAACTCATTTCACATGTTAGCAAGGTAATGCTCAAAATCCTACAACTAGGCTTCAACAGTAAGTGAACTGAGAACTTCTCAAGATGTTCAAGCTGGATTTAGAAAATGCAGAAGAACCACAGATCATATTGCCAACATCTGCTAGATCATCAAAAAAGCAAGAGAATTCCAGAAAAACATCTACTTCTCGACTGACTATGCTAAAGCCTTTGACCATGTGGATCACAATAAACTATGGAAAATTCTTAGAGATGGGAATACCAGGCCATCTTATCTGCCTCCTGAGAAACCTGTATGCAGGTCAAGAAGCAACAGTTAGAACAGAACATGGAACAACAAGCTGGTTCCAAATAGGGAAAAGAGTGTGTTAAGGTGGTATGTTGTCACTCTGTTTATTTAATTTATATGCAGATTATAATATGAGAAATGCCAGACTAGATGAAGCACAAGCTAGAATCAAGGCTGCTGGGAGAAATATCAATTAATATCAGATAAATAGATGACACCACCTTTATGGCAGAAAGCAAAGAAGAACTAATGAGCCTCTTGATGCAGGTGAAACAGGAAGGTAAAAAAGCTGGCTTAAAACACAACATTCAAAAAACAAAGATCATGCCATCTGGTCCCATTACTTCATGGCAAGTAAATGGGGAAACAATGGAAACAGTGACAGACTTTATTTTGGGGGGCTCCAAAATCACTGCAGATGNGCAGTCAGAGCCTTCCCAGAGGGGTTAAGTAATGACAGTGGGTGTCATCATAAAATTCAAGCTACAGATTTTCTTTTTTGAGAGACAGCTTACCAGTACACCACTGTCCACAATTATTCTTTATTCTTGCTTACACTCAATGCTTACCTAAATAGGCCATGCTGTTTCATGCCTGGATACCTTGCCCTGTGCTCTTTCATCTGCTTGGAATGCTCTTCTCGAAATGTTGTCTATTGGAGAAATCCTATCCACCCAGCGTTGATCCCTTTCTACTTTGTCACCCCATACCTGGTATATGCCTCTAAATATGTACTTACCACACTGAACTACAATGATTTATTAGGTTTCCATTCCCTTAACTGTAAATTCCTTGATGGTAATTGACTGTTTATTATCTGTCTTTGCATCCCTAATACTTAAGGACAGTGCCTAATAAGCAGTAGTATTCAGTAACTATTTAAAGATTGAATGTATGAATAAACAGAATGCTATACATGTGGTGAAGTGCCATAGCATGAACAAATCTTTCATTTGTTGCTGGCATTCAAGGTATTCATTTCTTGTCCAAACCTTCTGAACTCCTGGTAAAATTATAATCGTCAACACAGAGCATAATTGTTACTAATAAAATGATTNACAGAATGCTATACATGTGGTGAAGTGCCATAGCATGAACAAATCTTTCATTTGTTGCTGGCATTCAAGGTATTCATTTCTTGTCCAAACCTTCTGAACTCCTGGTAAAATTATAATCGTCAACACAGAGCATAATTGTTACTAATAAAATGATTTAATTTATGCTAGTTTTATTTCTCCAAACAATTATAAGATCATTAGAGGGGGAGATCGAGTCTTTTTCTACATACCTGTTTCAAATAAACTATATGCTCCTATTCTGAGGGGTGATTTAGTTTCCAAGATACTTCACTCAGAATACCCTCATTATTGATGCTGGTCAGGACTGGAAAAGATCAGTTTTCATTCCAATTCCAAAGAAAGGCAAGGCCAAAGAATGCTCAAACTACNTGTGTGTGTGTGTGTGCGCGTGTGTGTGTGTGTTTGCAGGGGTCAGGGAAGTGGCTAACCAGAGGCCTGGGGCTGCTTCAAAACAATACTAATATCTGGCAGTTACACAGTGAAGCTTCCATTCCAGACGTTAGGTCCTTAAGACAACCCTCTGCGGGTGACAACCCTTTGTGGGCCTAAAGACAACCCCTATCCTTAACCCTGCCATACAGACCAGAGACTAAGGGTGGAGACACGCTGGTGGGAAGAAGTCGGGTGACTTCTCTTTATGCCCCAGCTCTCAGGCCGAAAAACAACCTGGAAAATCTGGACGGTGGGAAGTGGGGCCGGGCCTCTGTGCTTTGGGGGTGCCTCCCCCCAGTGTCCCTTGCAACTTGGCTGCCAGACGCAGGACTGAGACCGCGGACTGCGCAGGCGCACTGAGGCTCTCCGCCACCTAGTGACCGCAGCGCAGCGGCCCGCAGAGTGGTGGAAGCGGCGCCAACGTCGCGGCGCCGTTTGACCGCTGGTTGCATCCGAGCAGAGCCCGCCCAGCGGTGGCGGGTCCAGGCATCCTGGTTGGCCCGGTAAGTGTCCCCGGCGAGGGAGGCCAGCGGGTTGCCCGGGGCGGCCACTCTTGCCCCGCCCCTTGCCCCTTGTCCCGGGAGCCTGGGGCAGAGTCCTGCCCGAGGGGCGGCGCTGGGGCAGCCCGGGTGCTTGTTTGTGTCCCTTTGTCACGTGTGTGCACTCGCTCAGTTGTCGGCGTTGTGTTCTTGGGGGCCTGGGGGTGTGTGCGTGTGATGTGTGTCAGCTTCTCTGTGCGCCTGCGCTGGGGGCAGTCTGTCAGTCTATCTGCCCGCTTCTGTCTGTGTATGTCAACTGTGTGTATTTCTGTGTGCTGTGTGGCTTTGAGGGTGTATATCGACCTGTATGTATGTGTATTTCTGAAGCTCTGTGTTTGGGTGTCTGCCTGCCTGTACCTCCAAATACACGTTCTTGTGTATGTGTGTAGTTTTAGGATTGTGTGTATGACTCTATGCTTGAGATACGAGGGTCTGCATATGATTTTAAAAGCGTGTGTGTGTGTGTGTGTGTGTGTACCTGTGCATCTGCCTTCCTGATAACTGATGTATGTGAGATTTTGATGGTGTATTTCAAAGTACACAGGCCCGTGCATGCGCAAGGAGGCTGTGTGTCCATGCAGGGACTAGCCTGTACAAAGGAAAAGTGTTTGGGGACAAGAGTTTGTGTGCATGTCCATACACCTGTGTGTCATTGGTGAAACGTATGCCAAGGACCTCGTGTGGGTACAGTGCCTCCCCTCCCTCTCTTCCATCTCTGTAGCATAGTGTTGTCTAGTGCCTCAGCTGCCTGGGTTGCTATAGCAACAGCTACAGTCCCATTCCTCCCTACCTGGAGAGGTGCCCCAGGCCCACCACAGGAGAGGTTCAGCATGGATACTCTGCTTGGTGGGAACCTAGGCTGATGTGTTGGATGCTTGCATCCGAGGCTGGTGGTGGGCAGAAAGAGAGGAGTGTATTCTTCCTCCACACAGCTCCTGGTTCTGCTCCAGAGGGGCTGCCACTGCCCAGTCACCACCTGACCCTGGAGAATGGGGCTGGGGGCTTGGGAAACATCCCCAAAACTTCTGGGAGACGTGGGTAGGGTCCAAGGCGATTCCCCAGCTCAGATCTAGGGCCAGTGCCCAGTGGACACTCAAATAAAGACATGTTCACTGGAATCCAGGAACAAGGATTCCTAGACCCAAAAATTGATGATAGGCTAGCCCTTGGTCAGGCTCCCTGTATTACTGAAATCTCACAGAAGGCTTGGGAGAACGGCTGCAAGGTTATTTTCTCCATTTTACTGACAAACAAGGTACACAGCCAGGAATTAGCAGAGGAGTCTCAAAGTCAGAGCTGACTGCTCTGGGTGTGGGTCCTGAGACCTGTCTTCCGGGCTGGCAAAGACTCAGACTGGAGGAGTCCGTGAAACAGGTCACTTGGCGTAAAAGCTGGAGGGTAGGAGGCATTTGTCGCTCCAGCCTCCTGCAGCCCTTTCCATTTGTAAGTGTGCCATGCTTCTTGCTAGCCCCATACTCAGGCCTAGGCACTTTCTCCATCAGGGATATTCTCCATGAGCTCTCTTCCCACTTAATATCAGTTGGGATAGAACATTAAATATTGCCATCACATTCTGATTTTAGCATTATTGGATGCAGTCTGATAAACAGAACTGTTTGCAAACATGCCCTTAGTAGGACATTGCTTTGCCCTTTGCTCTTTCACCTTTGATGACCCTCATCCCTCCAACCACCAGTTCATCCATCACCTCCCAGCGCCAGTTTCCTTCCTGGCAAAGTTAGTGTGGCCTGGCAGTTGGGAGGCCAGCCCTGGGCTCAAGTGTCAGTTCTGCTACTTGCTACTCTGCACATCAGGCAAGAGAATCTACCTCTCTGAGTTTCAGTTTGCTCATTTATTAAGAAACCTATAATCATATCTGTTCCCTAGCGTTCTTGTGTGGATTCATGAGTCATTACATGTGAAGGGCCTAGCACAGGGCTTGGCTGTCATAAGTCCTTGATGAGTGGAAGTGGTTTTAGCTGGCACAAGGATGGTGGTGGCCACTGATGCCAGGGGGACATCTCAGATGCTCCTCACACTTATGGGGTATCTGAGCCCTTGCCCTGGCACGTGGAGTACTTGGGTGTGAACCTTCAGATACTTGCCCAGAGCAGAGGAAAGGGCAAGGGCTGAGCTTTTCCTCTGCTGGAAACTCCTGGGTGGGATTTGAGGGGGTTTTATCGGGGCTCAGCTCTACCCTCTTCTCCATCTCCTCTTCTCCAGACTGTGGTACAGACCTCCATGAGCCGGTCCCAGGTTGCCCTGCTGGGCCTGGGCCTGGGCCTGCTGTTCTTGCTGCTGCTATATGTGGGGCTGCCAGGACCCCCTGAGCAGACCTCCTGGCTCTGGGGAGACTCCAATGTCACAATCCTGGCTGGTCTCACCCCTGGCACCTCCCCCATTTTTTACCGTGAGGTGCTCCCATTCCACCGGGCCCACAGGTAGGTGCTTACCCTAGGGTGTAGTAGAAGGACTAGGCCCAAGGACAGTCCCCATGTGGGACCCCCCAGCTCAACTCAAAGTGCTCAGGGCCTGGGAGGGCGGTGGGAGAAGCCTTGGAAGAAAGAACCCCCAAGACACACACACTGCCCGGTGTGCCCACAGGGTGGATGTGGTCCTGCTCCATGGAAAGGCCTTTAGCTCCCGGACGTGGGAGCAACTGGGCACACTGCAGCTGCTGGCGCAGAGGGGTTACCGGGCCGTGGCCCTTGACCTTCCAGGTGAGCCCCTGCCCCTGGGTCCAGGGAGGTAACATGCAGCAGGGACAAAGGGACAGAATGCCAGAGGGTAGAACTGAAGGGGTAGGAAAGCCCTAAGGTGTGGCTGGGGAGCTTCTGCACCCCAGGGTCTAGACAGGCAGTGGCAAGTCACAACACAAAGGGGCAATGTGAAAAGCTCTGTTTTTATTTTCTACCTTGAAAGCTACAGTGTGGATTGTTGTATGTCACAGAGCACTTAAAAGAAACATGCCCTGCCTCACAAAAGGTCACATGGGGAGATCTCACTGTACTTTTTATGACAAACTAGGTAGCTTTATGTCTTTTTCAGCTATACAAATGATATTTTGCTGTTATCCTTGTCATGAAAAAATCAACCAGAGTGACCCCTCTCAGAGACCCATGCCACTTCTCTTTCCCTGTCACTTCTCTAAGCAGTTTGAGGGTGCCAGATCCTCTGGGGGCTTTTAGACCTAGAGATGCAGGGTCCTGTGGTGGGGGTTGTAAACATGACCGGTGTCCTGCCTGCTTAGCGAATCTCTCTGCAACCTGGTTTTCTTCCCCTCTGCCGTGTCTCATGGGTCATGCCAGGCACTGTAACCCTCCCTTATCCTAATGTGTGTCGTTGGAGGGATAAACAGATATCATTTATCCACTCGTCTACTGGTGGCTGTGTAGGCTGGTTTAGAGTTTTCAGTGTCAGTCAAAATGCTCAAGTAAAGAAGCTGAAGCATCTTTGGGCATGCCTCTTCTTTTCTTTTTTTCATTGCTTATTTTATTTTTTGACCACGCCACACAGCCTGTGTGATCTTAGGTCCCTAACCAGGGATGGAATCTATGCCCCCTGCGTTGGAAACACAGTGTTAAGCACGGGACCACCAGGGCGGCCCCTGGACATGCTTCTTTGAGCATGTGGGCGATAATTTCTGTAGGGTAGCCATCAGGGACAATTGACTTGTCAGAAGACACACATTTAAAATTTCTTGACAAATATTATCTTACCCTCCAAAAATGCTATATGGATTTACTCTCCAATCAGTCATGCATGAAAGTATCCGTTTTCCCTCATCTTCCCTAACACTGTATTATCAATTTTTTTAAAAAAAATTTGACTGCACTGTGTCTTAGTTGTGGCACACAGGATCTAGTTCTCTGACCAGGGATTGAACCCAGGCCCCTTACATTGGGAGCATAGGGTCTTAGCCACTGGACCACCAGGGAGGTCCCTATCAATCTTTAGTTTTGCCAGTATAATGAATGAAAGATGGTTTTCTTAACAGCCCTATCACCTTACAAAAAATCCCTTCCAGGGATTTGGGGGTAGCAGATGTTATGAGCCACTGGTCCCCATCTCTTTGACTGCTATGGTGAGCAGGAAGTGCTGACCACCTTCCCAGCCTCCCTCAGCTGATGCCTTCTGCTGTTCCCAGGTTTTGGGAACTCGGCACCTTCAAAGGAGGCAAGCACAGAGGCAGGGCGGGCAGAGCTGTTGGAGCGAGTGCTGCAGGACCTAAATGTGCAGAACGCCGTGTTGGTGAGCCCTTCTCTGAGTGGCCGCTATGCCCTGCCCTTCCTGATGCGAGGCCACCACCAGCTGCGTGGATTCGTGCCCATTGCACCTGCCTCCACCCAGAACTACACCCAGGAACAATTCCAGGCTGTGAAGGTATTGGGAGGAGGGTCTCTGAAAGTCCTGGCTTCCTGTCCCTGGCTTGGGTCATGGGGGGAAAAGACATAGGTTGTACATGGAGGACACATGGCCCCATCCTTGATCTGGATGGAAGAGATGGGGTGTATCGGGAAGATATCCTAAGGAGGTGGCTTGAGGGTCAGTCCCCCTCAGGCCCCAGGATCATGGCCCCTTGCCTTGCCCTGCAGACCCCAACTCTCATCCTGTATGGGGAGCTGGACCGCACCCTGGCTCGGGAGTCACTGCGGCAGCTCCGCCATCTGCCCAACCATTCCACGGTGAAGTTGCGCAATGCAGGCCATGCCTGCTACCTCCACAAGCCACAAGACTTCCACCTCGAACTCCTTGCTTTCCTTGACCATCTACTGTGAGCTCACCCACCGTCCAGGCCCCAGGCCTGGCTGGAACTTGGAGAGTCTGGACAAGTCCACACCAGGGCAGCAGCCCCTGTGATTAGAGGCCAGAGGCCAGAGGGCTAGACCCAGTCGGGGCCTTTCATTTTATCTCAGAGGCACAATAAAAAAAAAAAAAGGCATTTTTGTCATACCTGGGGAGTGACAGGTCCTGTTTGCTGGCATTGCTGCAGGTGGGGTGAGAGTTGGAGCCAAGTGTGGGACTGCTCGGGACTGAGAGCTGGAGGGAGTGCTCCAGCAGCCTGAGAAGGCTGAGGACATAGGCTACTTACTAGATGGCTGCTGAGTGGCTAATCTGTGACTCAGTTTCCTCATCAGTAGTGGTTTTAGGATTGAATGAGTCTGGGTAAGCAGAGCACTTGGCCACACAGGGCCGGCAGGTAAGACTGTCATTGAGAGGGGTCATTACTCCTGCTAAATGATCACTGGGATTGATGGGAAATCCAGGGTCTGGTGGCTGAGATGAGTGAATCAGGATGTAGGTTCCATGGCCAAAAGGGACAGGATGTGTAGAGGAGGGGATGGAGAATGTGGTTTATCTTGTAACATAGTATTGAATTCTTGGCTGGACTAACAATAAAACCGACACAAAACAGATTAACAGGAGAAAAAGAAATTTTAGTTGTGTGCAAGGAGGTCTCATAGAAATGAGACCTAAGAAGTGACCAAAGCAGGCAGCTTTTATACTTTTTAGACAAAGAATAAATTTGTGAGGACTTGACAGGACAAAAACATATTTTGGATGCTCAATTAGTAAAGAATCTATTAACAAACAGAGTTTGGGCTTGGGGGTAGTAAATTAAAAGAAGTAACAAAACTGGTTTATAGAGGCTTCTCGGCCTGCATTCCCTATTCCTGGAGATAAGGGTGTCCTATCTCCAGATTCAAGAAGTGTACCTTTCACAGAGATTTCGTTCCTGCTTTCAGGGAGACAGAGAGGAGGGTCAGAATGTCCCTCCTGTGTTGGACATTTCTTAAGTGACTTTAATTCAAAATAATCAACATCCTAACAATAGCATTGCTGCTGAACCAGCAAGCCTGCTTGTGTCTGGGAATATGTGGGTCAGCAGCAGAACTTAAAACCCCAGGAGGGTTGGATGGACCTTACCGTACCTTCCTAGCCTGCCTCCCCTGTGCCCAGAGGTTGAAGTCTTCAACCCTGCCCCTCCCCAAGCTGAGTCACCCTCTGGAACAGAGGGTAGAACTGGCTGAGAGTACAGAGGGCAGCCGGGCACACAAATGGGCAGCTATAACTGTGTGCGGCCTGTGGGTGGCCAGTGGGACACCTGTGCCTCTTATCGTCCTTCTCCTGTGGCTGCAGAAGAGCCAAGGAACCCGGCCCAGGATCAGCAAAGAACGTGCCGCACGTATGCTTCCGTGCAGTTTCCTACCTCTCCTTCTGTCTACAGCGTCACGATTACATCCTCTCAGCGTGCCATCTGTCACATCCACCATCTCACACTCACGTGGTCATACACAGTCACCCACTGGCACACAGCTTTGCCCACACAGCGGCGCGATCACACAGGCGCTCATCTGTTCACTTATCCTCCGGGCCTGGCACGCTGTCCGTCTGCTCTGTGCCCTGCCGGGAACAGGATCCTGAGGGTACCTGGACCAGCCTCCTGGCGCTCACAGATTGTTAACCAGCAAACCTCTCCACACAGGGAGCGTGGAAGCCGTCAGGGAGGCCGTCCCTAAGGAGTTGAAGCGTGAAAAGGGGAGACGTAGAGACTCGCGGGAGGGGGTGGTGGAGCAGGTGGGGACCAGCTCCAGCAGGATTTAGCGGGCCTGAACCCTAAGAGCGAGGGGGCGCCCAAGCGGGCAGCTGCGACGNTTGGAAGGAATGATGCTAAAGCTGAAACTCCAGTACTTTGGCCACCTCATGCGAAGAGTTGACTCATTGGAAAAGACTTTGATGCTGGGAGGGATTGAGGGCAGGAGGAGAAGGGGACGACAGAGGATGAGATGGCTGGATGGCATCACTGACTCAATGGATGTGAATCCTAGTGAACCCCGGGAGTTGGTGATGGACAGAGAGGCCTAGCATGCTGCGATTCATGGGGTCACCAAGAGTCGGACACTACTGAGTGACTGAACTGAAATTGAGAGTCCTTTGGACTGCAGGGAGATTAAACCTGTCAATCCTAAAGGAAATCAACCGTGAATATTGATTGGAAGGACTTATGCTGAAGCTGAAGCTTCAATAATTTGGCCACCTGATGGGAAGAGCTGACTCACTGGAAAAGACCCAATGCTGGGGAAGATCAAAGACAGGAGGAGAAGGGGATGACAGAGGATGAGAAGGTTGGATGGCACCACAGGCTCAATAGACATGAGTTTGAGCAAATTCTGGAGATGGTGAAAGACAGGGAAGTCTGGTGTGCTGCAGTCCATGGAGTTGCAAAGAGTTGGGCATGCCTAAGCTACTGAACAACAACAAATTTAATAAAATTAGTAAAAATTTTCTGAATTGTCACTTTATAAGTGAACACTGGAACTCAATTTTAGTGCCTGTGTTTGCGTATGCACTAGTAGTACTTTATGCAGTGCTAATGAAAAAAAGAGCAGAGATACATGTCAACATATCAATTATGTACCGTCCTTCAATGGTATCACAGTGCCCTGGGTGGATGGAGGCTTCATTTCAGTAGGATAAAACTTGCAGGAGGATGGTGGGGCCATATAGCACAGGGTATACTGATCTCAAAGTACCCTATGCCTGGCAGTCAGAGCACATTCCTGTTGACCAGCTAATGAGGTGTCTCAAAAGGTCATCATATCTCATGTAAATGTTATTTATCAATCAGAGTTTCTTGATAATAGAGCTCTGTTTGAACTTTATTGGCTTTGTTTTTTTAAAGTAGAATGATAAGCATAAGGTATNACAGTGGCACACAAGCCGGACATCGCCACAGGGCCACCGTTGCACACAGGCCGGACCTCGGCCCAGGGCAGCTGCGGAACACAGGCCGGACATCAGCTCAGGGGGACCATGGCATACAGCCCGGAACTCAGCGCAGGGGACCGTGGCACACAGCCCAGACTTCTTGAGAAGCCTACCGCGGCACACGGCCCAGACCTTGACAAAGAGGAACCACGGCACAGAGCCGGGAACAGGTCGCAAGCCGAGGGTGGAACACAGACCAGACTTCGGCACAGGGCGACCACGGCACACAGCCCGGACCTGGGGAGATGGGGACCTCGGCATACAGCCTGGACTTCGGAACAGGGCAACCGTGGCACACAGCCCAGATATCTGCAGAAGGCTACCTCGGCACACCCCCTGGACCTCGGAACAGGGTGACCGTGGCACTCAGCCCGGACCTCGGCACAGAGGGAACGTGGCACAGAGCCCGGAACTCGTTGCAAGCCGAGGGCAGAACACAGCCTGGACTCGGTGCAGGGCGACTGTGGCACACAGCCCGAACCACTGTGAAGAGTGACCGAGGCACACAATATGGACCTCGGTGCAGGGCAAACCTGGCACACAGCACCGAACTCGGGACATGGCCACCGTGGCACACAGACCAGATATCCGTGCAGGGCAACTGCGGCACACAGCCCGGACCTCGGCACAAGGCTACTGCGGCACACAGCCCAGAACTCGGCACAGGGTGACCGCGGCACACAGCATGGACCTCGGCGTAGGGCGACTGTGGCACACAGCCCGAACCTCAGTGAAGGGTGACTGCGGCACACAGCCCCAAAATCTATGCAGCGCGACAGTGGCACAGAGCTTGGAACACATCGCTAGCCAACCGTGGAACACAGCCCGGACCTTGGCACTGGGCGACCTCTGCACACAGCCCAGACCTCAGCGAAGGGCGACCGCAGCATACAGGCCGAACGTCAGTGAAGGGCATCTGAGGCACATAGCCCGGAACTCATGGCCAGTCGACTGCGGAACACGGCCTGGACATTGGGACCGGGCGAGCGCGGCACATAACTCGGACATCAGTGCAGGGCTACCGCAGCACACAGCCCAAAACTCAGTGAAGGGCGACCACAGGAAACAGCCCAGAAATCTGTTCAGGGCCACAGTGGAACAGAGCCTGGAACTCGTCGCTAGTCGACTGTGAAACACAGCCAGGACCTTGGCTCAGGTCGACCACGTAAAACAGGCCAGACCTCATCGCAGGGCGACCACGGCACACAGCCCAGACCTCGGCAAAGGGCGACCGAGGCACACAGCCCGAAAATCAGTGAAGGGCGACCGCATCAAACAGACCGGAACTTGTCGCTAGCCAACCGCAGAACACAGCCCGGACCACGAAGCAGGGTGACCGTGGCACTCAGGCTGGACTTCAGCACAGGGTGACAGTGGCACTTAAGCTGGAACTTGGAGCAGGGTGACCGGGGCACAGAGGCCGGACCTCGGCACAGGGCGACCACAGGACACAGGCCGGATCTCGGCACAGGGCCACCATGGACACAGGCCGGAACTCGGTGCAGGGCATCTGCGGAACACAGGCCGGACATCGGCTCAGGGCGACAGCGGGATACAGCCCAGAACTCAGTGCAGGGGACCAAGGCACAAGGCCCGGACTTCTTGAGAAAGCTATCGCAGTGCACAGCCTGGACCTTGGCAAAGTGTAACCTTGGCACAGAGCTGGGAACAGGTCGCAAGCCGAGGGCAGAACACAGCCCGGACCTTGGCACAGGGTGACCGCGGCACACAGCACAGTCTTGGGGAGATGGCGACCTTGGCACAAAGCTCGGAACTCAGAACAGGGTGACCGCGGCACACAGCCAAGACCTCTGCGCGGGGGGTGCACAACACACAGTGCAGAAATCTGTGCAGGACGCCCAGGGTACAGAGCTCAGAACTTGTCACTAGCCGACCACAGAACACAGCCCGGACCTTGGCTCAGGGCGTCCATGTCAAACAGGATGGAACTCGTCTCCATTCGAAGGCGGAACACAGCACGGACATTGGCACAGGGCGACCGCGACACACAGGCCGGACCTCAGCGCAGGGTGACCATGGCACACAGCATGGATCTCAGATCAGGGCAACCACGGCACACAGCCCGGACCTCATTGAAGTGCGACTGTGGCACACAGCCCGGAACTCGGCGCTAGCCAACTGCAGAACACAGCCCTGACATCTGCACTGGGCAAACGTGGTACACAGGCCCGACCTGTGCACGGGGCAAGCGCGGGACACAGCCCAGACCTCGGCGTAGGATGACCGCGGCACACAGCCCGAACTTCAGTGAAGGGCGACTGTGGCACAGGCTGGAATTCGTCGCCACTGACCGAGGAACACAGCCCGGACATTAGCGCAGGGCTACCGTGGCACACAGCCCAAACCTCAGTGAAGGGCGACCGCAGTAAACAGCCCAGAAATCTGTGCAAGGCGACCGTGGCACAGAGCTCAGAACTCATCGCTAGCCAAGCGCGGAACACAGCACGGACCTCGGGACAGGGCAACCGCAGCACACAGGCGGGACCTCGGGGCAGGGCGACCGCGGAACACAGCCCGGACCTTGGCACAGAGGGAACACGCCACAGAGCCCGGAACTCATCATTAGTCAACGGCGAAACACAGCCAGGACTTCGGTGAAGGGTGACCACGAAAAACATGACGGACCTCGTCACAGGGCGACCACGGCACACAGCCCGAAATTCCCTGAAGGGCGACAGCGTTACACAGCCGGAACTCATCGCTAGCCGACTGAGGAACAGCGCCCAGACCTCAGCGCAGGGTGAAGGTGGAACACAGGCTGGACCTCAGCACAGGGCGACAGCAGCACACAGGCCGGACCTCAGTGCAGTGTGACTGTGGCAAACAGGCTGGAGCTCAGGGCAGGGCGACCGCAGAACACAGCCCAGAAATCAGTACAGGGACCCCACGGCACAGAGCCCGTAACTCGTCACTAGCCGACCACGGAACACAGCCCGGACCTCGGCACAGGGCGATCATCGCAATCAGGCCAGACCTTGTTGCAGGGCGACCACAGCACACAGCCCAGACCTTGGCCAAGAGCGACCATGGCACACTGACCGAAACACTGTGAAGGGCGACCACAGCACACATCCAGGAATTCACTTCTAACTGACTGCGGAACACAGCCCGAAACTCAGTGAAGGGAGACCACAGCACACAGACTGGACATTGGCGCAGGGCAACTGCGGCACACAGCCCGGACCTCGGCGCACGGCAACCGCAGCACACAGCCTGAATGTCAGTGAAGGGTGACTGTGGCACACAGCCCGGAACTTGTTGCCAGCCAACCGTGGAACGCTGCCTGGATATTGGCGCAGGGCAACCGCAGCACACAACTCGGACATCAGCGCAGGGATACGTGGAACACAGGCTGGAACTTGGCACAGGCCCACCGTGGACACAGGCCGGACCTTGGCCCAGGGCAACTGCGGAACACAGGCCGGACATCCGCTCAGGGCGACCATGGCATACAGCCCATACCTCAGCATGGGGGACCATGGAACACAGCCCGGACTTCTTNCGCAGAACACAGCCCGGACCACGAAGCAGGGTGACCGTGGCACTCAGGCTGGACTTCAGCACAGGGTGACAGTGGCACTTAAGCTGGAACTTGGAGCAGGGTGACCGGGGCACAGAGGCCGGACCTCGGCACAGGGCGACCACAGGACACAGGCCGGATCTCGGCACAGGGCCACCATGGACACAGGCCGGAACTCGGTGCAGGGCATCTGCGGAACACAGGCCGGACATCGGCTCAGGGCGACAGCGGGATACAGCCCAGAACTCAGTGCAGGGGACCAAGGCACAAGGCCCGGACTTCTTGAGAAAGCTATCGCAGTGCACAGCCTGGACCTTGGCAAAGTGTAACCTTGGCACAGAGCTGGGAACAGGTCGCAAGCCGAGGGCAGAACACAGCCCGGACCTTGGCACAGGGTGACCGCGGCACACAGCACAGTCTTGGGGAGATGGCGACCTTGGCACAAAGCTCGGAACTCAGAACAGGGTGACCGCGGCACACAGCCAAGACCTCTGCGCGGGGGGTGCACAACACACAGTGCAGAAATCTGTGCAGGACGCCCAGGGTACAGAGCTCAGAACTTGTCACTAGCCGACCACAGAACACAGCCCGGACCTTGGCTCAGGGCGTCCATGTCAAACAGGATGGAACTCGTCTCCATTCGAAGGCGGAACACAGCACGGACATTGGCACAGGGCGACCGCGACACACAGGCCGGACCTCAGCGCAGGGTGACCATGGCACACAGCATGGATCTCAGATCAGGGCAACCACGGCACACAGCCCGGACCTCATTGAAGTGCGACTGTGGCACACAGCCCGGAACTCGGCGCTAGCCAACTGCAGAACACAGCCCTGACATCTGCACTGGGCAAACGTGGTACACAGGCCCGACCTGTGCACGGGGCAAGCGCGGGACACAGCCCAGACCTCGGCGTAGGATGACCGCGGCACACAGCCCGAACTTCAGTGAAGGGCGACTGTGGCACAGGCTGGAATTCGTCGCCACTGACCGAGGAACACAGCCCGGACATTAGCGCAGGGCTACCGTGGCACACAGCCCAAACCTCAGTGAAGGGCGACCGCAGTAAACAGCCCAGAAATCTGTGCAAGGCGACCGTGGCACAGAGCTCAGAACTCATCGCTAGCCAAGCGCGGAACACAGCACGGACCTCGGGACAGGGCAACCGCAGCACACAGGCGGGACCTCGGGGCAGGGCGACCGCGGAACACAGCCCGGACCTTGGCACAGAGGGAACACGCCACAGAGCCCGGAACTTGAGACTGGTCGGTGGCGAAACACAGCCAGGACTTCGGTGCAGGGCGACCACGAAAAACATGCCGGACCTTGTCACATGGCGACCACGGCACACAGCCCAGACCTTGGCGAAGGGCAAATGAGGCACACAGCCCAAAATTCACTGAAGGGCGACCACATCACACAGCCTGGAATTCGTCGCTAACCGACCGGAGAACACAGCCCGGACCTCGGCTCCGGGTGACTGTGGCACACAGCCCGAACCTCAGTGAAGAGCGACCGAGGCACACAGCATGTCCCTCGGCACAGGGCAACCCTGGCACACATCACAGACCTCAGGTGATGGCGACTGCAGCACATAGCCCAGACCTCAGCACAGGGCGACCGCGACACACAGCCCGGACCTGGGAAGACAGCGACCACGGCACACAGCCCAGAACTCGGAACAGGGCGACCGCAGCACACAGCCCGGATCTCTGCAGAAGACTACCTCAGCACACAGCTCGGACATCGGAAGAGGGTGACTGTGGCACACAGCCCGGACCTCAGCACAGAGGGAATGCGGCACAGAGCCCAGAATTCATTGCAAGCCAAGCGCAGAATGCAACCTGGTCCTTGGTGCTGGGCGACCACAGCACATAGCCCGAACACAGGGAAGAGTGACCGAGGCACACAGCATGGACCTCGGTGCAGGGTGAACCTGGCACACAGCACCGGCCTTGGGAGATGGCGACTGTGGTACACAGACTGGACATCGGCGCAGTGCAACTGCGGCACACAGCCCGAACCTCGGCGCTGTGCGACTGAGGCACAGAGCCTGATCCTCAATTAAGGGCGACCGCAGCACACAGCCCAGTCCTCAGCAAAGATCTATCGTGGCACACAGCACGGAAATCGGTTGAAGACTACCATGGCACACAGACCGGACCTCGGCACAGGGTGACTGTAGCACACAGCGCGAACCTCAGTGAAGGGAGACAGCAGCACACAGCCCGGGAATCTGTGCAGATCAACTGAGGTACAGAGCTAAGAATTCATCGCTAGCCGACCGCGGAACACAGCCCGGACCTCGGTGCAGGGAGACCATGGCAAACAGGACGGAATTCGTCTCCAGGTGACGGTGGAACACATCCCGGACCTCGGCACAGGGCGACCGCGGCACCAAGGCTGGACCTCGGCGCAGGGTCACCGCGACACACTGCATGGACCTCGGCATAGGGCGACCGCGGCACACAACCCGAACCTCAGTGAAGGACCACAGTGGCACACAGCCCAAAAATCTATGCAGGGCGACCGTGGCACCGAGTTTGGAACTCATCGCTAGCCAACTGCGGAACACAGCCCGACCTCGGCACTGGGCGACCATGCCACACAGGCCAGACCTCTGTGCGGGGCGACCGCAGTACACAGACCAGACCTCGGAGCAGGGCGACTGCGGCACACAGCCCAAATGTCAGTGAAGGGCGACTGTGGCACACAGCCTGGAACTCGTCGCCAGCCGACCATGGCACACAGCCCGGAACTAGGTTCAAGTATACCGAGGCACATAGGCCAGAACACTTCGCAGAGCGACCGTGGCATGCAGCGTGGACTTCAGCGCAGGGGACCGTGGCACTCAGCCCGGACCTCGGGACAGGGCAACCACAGCACACAGCCCAGAACTTGGCAAAGGGCGACCGTGGCACATTGCCCGAAACACTGTGAAGGGTGACCGCGGCACACAGCCAGTAATTCATCGCTAGGCGACTGCGGAACACAGCCCGGATTTCGGCACAGGGCGACCGCGGAACACATCTAGACCTAGGCACAGGGAGACCGTGGCACACATGTAGGACATTGAGCGGGGAAACCGCTGCACACAGCCTGAACTTCAGTGAAGGGTGACTGCGGCACACAGCCCGAACTTCAGTGAAGGGCAACCGTAGCACACATCCCGGACCTCAACGCAGGTGAAGGGCAACCACGGCACACAGCCAGTAACTCGTCGCTAGCCGACCATGGAACACAGCCCGGACTTCGGCGCAGGGTGACCGCGGCACACAGCCCGAAACTCAGTGNTGGGATCTTTAGTTACGGCAAGTGGCATCTAGTTTCCTGACCAGGGATAGAACCCAGGGCCCCCTGCATTGGGAGCACGGAGTCTTAGCCATTGGACCACACAACTGGACCTTTGAACCCAGGACTGTCCAGCTACACGGTCTGTTTTCTGATTTCATCTTGTTCTGAACATGGAGCCAGATGCACTTGTGAGGTTGAGTCGAAGTGGGGTGCACGGGTGTGGATCCAGAAACGAGACGCAGTGTCATGTAGCTGTGGACCCATACCCCGACCCACGCATCCCCTACCCCTCTAGGGTTGGCTCAGGTCACAGGGCACCTTATTCCAGGGGACCAGTGTGCCTGGGAAGTGTCTGTGTGTGCACGGGGGGTCGGGGAGAAGAGGGAGTGTATACCCTGGCGGAATGGGAACATTATCATCAACAATATTGATAATACAACCCAGCCCCCAGGATGTTTTTAGCAGCTCTGAGGAGAAGCTAAGAACATCACAAACATCCAGTAACAGGAGAATTAAGAAATCAACGGCACCTCCCGCAGCAGCAGGGGTGAACCCGAAAGCGTAATGTAGAGGGAAGAACACACTGCAGGAACTACACTCAGTTCAAAGCCGTTTTATCAAGGCCTCCGCCAGAGTGAACCACACTGTACTGTCTTAGACGTTCAAATGCGTATGATCGCGCTCTTACAAAAGAGCAAAAGCGATAAGCCAGCATTCTTGGTACGCTGGGGGAGGGAGGAGTCAGGGAGGAGTGTCACACCCAGGGAGAGTCCCCCGATGAAATCTGTCGCTGGCTCACAGGGTGCTGTTTGTGGTGCTGGGGGCAGGGTAGGTGGGCACAAGCAAGACAGACATGAACCCCAGGTCTCACGGCGTTTACAGTCTCGCGAAGCGCACTTTGATCCTACTCTTTTGTTGCATGGTAGGTCACCAGCGTCCATTAGGTTGTTATGTATTGTCACAGACATTCCTTTGTGGTTGTTGTTCAATCACTAAGTCGTGTCTGACTCTTTGCGACCCCACGGACTGCAGCATGCCAGGCTTCCCTGTCCTTCACTTTCTCCTGGAGTTTGCTCAAACTCATGTCCATTGAGTCAATGATGTCATCCAAGCATCTCATCCTTTGTCGCCCCCTTTTCCTTTTGCCCTCAATCTTTCCCAGGATCAGAGTCTTTTCCATTGAGTCAGCTGTTCATATCAGGTGGCCAAAGTATTGGAACTTCAGCTTCAGTCCTTCCAATGAATATTCAGGGTTGATTTCCTTTAAGATGGACTGGCTGGATCTCCTTGCAGTCCAAGGGACTCTCAAGAAAGCCCCTTATGTTGTTACCCCTTGCTGCTGCTGCTAAGTCGCTTCAGTCATGTCCGACTCTGTGTGACCCCATAGACGGCAGCCCACCAGGCTCCTCCAGGCAAGAACACTGGAGTGGGCTGCCATTTCCCTCTCCAATACATGAAAGTGAAAAGTGAAAGGGAAGTCACTCAGTCGTGTCCGACTCTTCACGACCCCCGCCTTATACCTAAAAGAATGTCACAGACATTCTTTTACATTAGTCAAATACTATACTTAAAGAAGGAAATAAGAACCACAAAGGTAATCGACCTCTCCCTCAAATAATCCCACCCAAGTGGGTGAGGTGTGGGGGCTGAGCTCCTCTCCCCGCCTCTTCTCACTGATACAGTCACACTCATCCAGGAGTCCCGACACTTGGACCCACATCCCCCCTCCAGGTGTCCAGTTCCAGCTGAATGCCCCACAAGGTTACTCCCTCACTCATCAGCAGGTGAAGGTCAGATTGGCTTGGAGCGCAAGGTTGGTGGTGGAGAAAGGTACCCAGCTTCCAGGAGAGCCAGAGCTGGCTGGGGAGGTAAAATGCAATGGAGAGAGGTACAGAGCCTGGAGAAGATCCCCCCTCTTTCTGGCCCAGGGCTCTTACATGACAAGCAGAGGTGGAGGGTGCCAAAGACGGGGAGTAACAGGTCGTCTCTGTCTCAAGCTCTGCACCTTCACCCAGGGCATGTTAGTCTGCCATCCACCCATCCATCCAACCGTCCATCATATATTGGACACTGGTGATCTATCACACATCACTACAACAGGAACATTATGCACCTTGCGAGACCGTGAGCTGCACGAGGCCTGCGGTTCATGTCTGTCTGGCTTGTGCCTGCATCCCCGGCCCCCAGCCCACGTCCCCTGCACAGCCCCCCTGGGGCAGGGCCAGCCTGGCTGCCCTCACTCAATGGCCTGGTGCTAGGCAGATACGTGCGGACGGGTACCCTGTCTCGTCACTGCTCTCAGCAGAGAAGGATGCACCTCCAGGCCCTCACGTGTGCTGTCCCCTCCGCCTGCAGCCCTGCACCCCCACCTAGCCCAGCCTACCGTCATTGCCCCTGGGAGGCCTTCCAGGACCGCCCCCGCCAGGCCAAGCCCTCCTCTTCACATCTCCTGTGGCACCACAAGCTGTGCCCAGGTTGCGCTTTGCCTAGGTCCAGCTCTCCTGAGTTGGGGCACTTCCCTAGGTCGGGCCCAGGCTCCCCAGGGATGGGCCGGGGGTGCCCCCCCAGGAGGGCTCTCAGCTTCATCCTCTCTGGCATTTCCACTCTAGCACGCAATCTGGCATTTTCTCCCTGGAGGAGCCAGGCATGAAGGAGCGGTCAGTCTCTTCCCGGGCCCCCACACCTCTTGGACTCCACTATCTGCGTCTTCCCCCCACCCCCTAGCAGTCCACCCATCTTTCCCTGAGGGCTACCAGGGCTCCATGTGCCCACCTCTTTTCTTCCAGAGGCGCCCTTGGCAGGAGAGATAGTGGGCGGGCAGGGTGCAGGGCTGGGGAATGGGATGACAGGAAGCTCCCTGAGAACCCTCCCCGCAGCTCTCTATCTCCACAGCCTGTGATGGATGCAGGGTGGGGGATGGGAGAGATGGCAGTGACTGGTCCCCAGTCCAAATCCAGGTCACTCCCGGCCTGCTCAGCAGTCATCAGTAATTAGGGGCCAGCAGGACGTGGGCAGGCGGGTGGCAGGAGGCCTAATTGTCTGATTTTTCAGGTAATTAACGGGAGGTTGTCTGGCCTGTCCCCGCGGGGCCCAGCATCCGCCACCCCATCCCCTGGGCAGCCCCAGCCACCTAATGAGGCCAATTATTGAGGTGCCCCAGCCCTCATTAGCCACCTGGAAAGGTCATGTGGGAATGGCACCGGGGGTGGGGCTCAGCCAGCCATGGTGGAGGTTTGGAGCCGCCAGCGATCGGGTTCAGGATGCGCTCACCTTCGGTCTCTGTGGCCGCTCACGGAGCCGTAGCCCACCGGCACTTGGGACCTCACTTTTTGCCCCTGCTCTCAGGACAGGCAGGAGCTTTAGGTTAGATCTTACCCCCTGCCACTTCCCATCCTTGTGGCCTTGGGCATGTCCTCCGGTGCAACCCTCTGTTTCCTGAATCAGAGATGATGGAGGTAAAACTCCGGGGGCACGGGGTTTCCCCGCGCATAGGTGCTTACCTTCTTCCCATGGGGTCAGCTCCTTTGCTTCACTCTTAAGGAAATGTGGGCCCAGAGCCGGCAGGGCCTAGAGTCGTCGGTGTGTCCAAAGCCCACTCTGCAGAGTGTCTGGCAGCTGAGGGTAGGGGGCAGAGGTGGCTCTCTGAGATTCACCCCTAGGGACCTCAGCTACTGGGCGGGGAGTCCTGGGAGGAGTCATAGAGGTGATCCAGCTTGGGAGGGGGGGCCCCGGGAACAGCTGGACTTTCTGGACACCTGAGCAGAGTGGAGATAGGGAAGCAGGAATTCTCGGGAAATAAGGGGCTCTGGAGATGATGGAGCTGGAGGCTCTCCACCCACTCCAGGACACCCCAGGGCATGAGACGGGGCTGCAGCCTGCTGTCCAAGGGAGGGCTCTGTTCTTTCTTGGTTGGTCCACACCATTCTTGGCCCAGGAGATCACTGCGCCTTCAGATGTTGAGTTTTTTGGCTTCTGTGGCTCCTGTTTCAAGAATTCTGTGACCTAATTCCATGCTGACAAATTCCATGCTTTTCCGGCTCCTATAAATCGTCAGCTAATGCTACTTTTGGTCCTACAGCCAGCCCAGAATCTAGGTCAAGGGTTTCCAAACTGTGTCCCCCAGGAGCCCTAGGGTGGGAGCGGAAGTGAGAGGCCACTGACCTTCCAGTTGGAACAGCTGGACTTCGATCTTTGATAAAATATTAGTAGGTGCTCTTTTGTGAGCTGTAGCCACGTGCCAGACATGCACTGGGCCTCTGCCTCCACATGTGTCCTCAGAAAACCCCATGAGGGAGGCAGGGTCACCTCCCCATGTTACAGTTTGGTTTGCTGACACTGTCGGAGGCAGTGACCAGGCGGCACCCCCCAGGGCTCACAGCCTGTGCAAAGGAGAGCCGGGACTTGGACCCAGTTTCCATTCTGAGCTGCTGGGAATGTGGGTTCTGCAGCTAGGGAGAAAACTCGGTGCAGGACTTGAGGAGAGTGTGCCACTCATTGTCACTGGCTTCCTCTGGATTGGAGAGTGTGTGCGCACCTGCCTCTCTGCCCCGGAAGAGCGTGGCCCCAGCCCCAGGTCACGCAGGGCCCCTGCGCCCCGACACGTGGTGTCTGTGTGCACTAGGGCCCATCTGCCCGTCTGTTTCCCTTCCCTCTGCCGTGGGATCTGCTTCTCCGTGGTCCAAACAACAAGTTCCACCCCAGAAATAGCATATGTTTCCCGCCTCTGCTAGTCCAAGTCATAAATCGCCCAGTGTGATGTGCTCCGTGTGTCAGCTTGCTTCAAAACTCGGCATGGGGGTGGCTGAGTGTGTGAGGAGCGTGCAGGGCCTCCTCCAGGCTGAGAAGCTGGGAGCCGGGGTGAGTCAAGGACCAGGGCTCAGGAAGGCAAGCAGGGACCGGAGCTGGCTTGGGGGCTCAGCCTGTTGCGGGAACCAGCGGGTGGCAGCCAGTGTCAACCTGGGCCTCAGGGCTGAGACTTAAACGGGAGCTGAGGTCAAAGGGTCAGGCATCAGTCTTGTCCAGGGGCCAGAGGTCCAGACTTGGCTTGGAGTCAGGAATCAGAGGGTAAGGGCTGTGATTCATAACTTCATGAGGATGGAGAGCTCAGCTCAGTCTGGAGTCAAGGTCAGGCCTCAGGCTGAGGTAGGGTCAGAGGTTGGAGTTCAGAATCAGTCCAGTGCCAAAGGCCACAGCTAGCTGAGAAAGAGGTCTGCAAAGACTCAGAAGCCGTCCTAACTCTGTCCAGGAAGTGACCGGTAGTGAGATGGGAACAGAGGGATCCCTGTGATAAATAAGACAGGATATTGTATGCAGAGCACTAGGGCAAGGCTGGGGGCCTAGCCCCCAGTCCCAGTCCCCTGCCTTCAGCAAGGGAGCTTCAGTTGTGGACCTCTGAAACGTGGAGGATCATGCCCCTGCCTCCGTGTTGATCACGCTCTGTCGGGTTGCTGATTTCTACCCTCGGGACGGTAGGCCCTGGAGTAGGGGTAGATAAGCTAACAGAGTAAGGGGCAGTGGCCAAGGCGGGTATGTGAGATGCTTCCATGGCACCAAGTAGGGGTCTCGAGAGGAACCGTGCCAAGGCCCTGCCTCCCCAGTCACACCCCAGGGCCCTGTCATTCCCAGGCTGCCCCTGAGAGGCGGCTGTGCAGCCAGTTCAGACCGCCGCGGCCCGCCCTGAGCCGCATGCAGGTAGCACTGTCCAGGCCTCCATTCCGTCAGCTGGGTTTTCCCGCCTCTTCTCCGTTCCGGGCCCAGCGTGGCCGGAGATGTGGGGAGAAGCCCACAGAGCAGCCGGTGAGGGAGCTGGGGTGGAGGAGGCAAACAGGAATGAGAGGCCAGCGGGCAGAGGAGAGGGGGCCAGGGAGGAAGCCTTATCACAGGCCACTCTGTTCTCATCTCCCACGGGGCCTGGTCACGAACCAGCCTCGGCCACTCACCCAGCCCTGACCTCAGAGGTCACCCCCTCCCCACAGGGTAGCCCAAGGAGGTTCAACAAGGCGGGGGCACCAGGCATGTGCGTGGGTTGGGGGCCGGAGGGAGGTGAGAGAACCCCTAGGAGACGGGAGTGGTGGGGGAGCAGTGGAGGACAAGTGGACAACAAGAGGGCGGCCCTGCCTGCCCAGGATGCAAGGCCTCCAGGCTTTGGCTGTGAAAGTCCCGGTCACCTCCCCCGGCTGAGCTATTAATACCCAGCTGGGACCCACGCACCCTTGCTGGGAGCACGCCGAGTTCCTTGGGGGCTAAAAATGGTCTGCGATGGGGGTGGGCCCCGTGTCCTCCCTCTCTGCTCGTCAGAGGAGCTGGGGCCAAAGGTCAGGCTGGCCTGGAAGGGGGCCGGAGCCAGGGTGGGGGTGCAGAGGGCGACTGAGCCCTGGGGTGGCCTGAGGATTCCAGGCTGGAGCAGGAAAGCATGCAGCCAGTCCAGTCTCCGAGGGTGGGCGTGGGGGGCTTGCCAGTGGTCCCACCTGGAGGGGACCAGCACCTGGCCCCCCTGGCTCCTTGCCCTCACCTGGGCCTTCTCCCCGACCTCCTTGGCTCAGTCTGCCCCAGGCTGCAGAGGGGCTGGAGGCTGAGGGCTGGCTGCCTATCTCTTTCTGCCAGGAGAGGCCAGAAAGAGGAAGGGGACTCTGGGGAGCAGGGAGTTGGGAGCCTCCAGTGGGATCCGGGCGCCAAAAGCAGAACCTTTCAATGCTTCAGCTTCACGTGTGAAATCTAGATTATTCACAGCATTCTCTCAGCAGTAAGTAAATGGCGGTACCATTTTATAGATGAGGAAATTGAGGCTTGGTCATCTCCTCAGAGCCCAAACTGGACAGACCCGGTTTGTCAGAACTCCAAACCCCTGTTGGAGTCATGTTGCCCCCTGTTAATGTCACTGCAAAAGGAGATTTCTTGGTTTGTCTCAGGGATCCACGAAACAGATATTTCCATCAAAATGCCCTGATCACCATAGTGTCCCCAGCCTACCCTGGTGGCCAGACAAAGAATGAAGGGCCTGCATGGGCAGCTTTGGCCTACCTTGGTGAACCCCGCTCCCAGGGGTCATCGGCCACTTTTTCACTCCTTCCTGGGGCTCAAGGCCACATCCGGGAGCCTGTGCTAGCCTTCTGGGCTCAAGGCCACCCGTGGCCACCCGCTCCCTATGTCCCCCTCCCTTCCCACGACAGATGCTCCAAGATCCAGAGCCGACCCCGGAAGAGCAGAGACTTGGCCGGGAGAGGCCAGAAGAGAAAGTGGCTGAGAGGTGTCAGCCCTGGAGGCCCCCTGAGCCGGAAATCCTGACAGCTGCCTGGCTCACGGGTCCTGGGTACTGGGCCCTGACCCAGGGCAGGCAGTGGCCGCGTCAGGTGTCCAGAGGAGTTGGGGGAGGTGATGGCCGGAGCCAGGGGCAGTCTGCCCGTGGTTAGCGAGGCTGTCAACACCTCCTGGGGTGTGAAGATAAGAGTGAAACCAGGGGCCTGGGGGCAGGGTCCTCCTTTAGCCTGGAGGGTCTGAGGGGAGAGACGGGCCCTGTCTTCAGGGTCTGAGAGAGGAAGCATAGCCCTGTCCTAAGCTGAGAGGAATCTGGCCCTGCCTGAGAAATCTGAGGAGGGGGACAGATCCCCCATGGGGGCTGGTAGAGGGGATGTGTTTCCTAAAGGCTGGCGGGGAGTAAGGTGTGGGAGCTTGTCCGAGCCTGACACCAGGGAAGGCTGCCATATCCTGGGCTCAGGGGGCAGCTCTGAATCTGCCTGCCACCCGGTCCTGTCTAGGAGGTGCACAGCTCTGCAGGACGAAGCAGGCGGCCTCTGTGCTCAGGCTGACCGCACAGACAGCCCCAGGGTTTCACTTCCCTAGAAGAAAAGGAGAAGCCAGCCTCGCCTGGATTTTCCTCAGCCTCTGTGCTGGTGGAGGTGGGAGGTGGGCTACCTCAGAGAGCCTGAACCAGGGGACTCCTCCCAGGATGGGCCCCTCTGCCCATTTGATCGAGGCACCTTTGCTCTCCTGATGCCCACGTGCTCAGCCCCTCTGGAGCCACCTCCCCAGGCAGTCTTTCTGGACTGATAAGCAACAAGCAGGCCCCATGCACTCACTCCCATGCCAGGCCTGCAGTGTCCAGGGCCACCCTGTGTCCTTAGGACCCCCACCCACAGAGCCTAACACATGAGGCCCTGGGCCGCCACCTCTCGTCTCTCACTTTCCTTTCAACGTTCCTTCTCTCCCAGCTCTTTCCTGGACCCCCAGGCCTCTGGTTCTCTGACTGAAGCAGCCCCTTGGCCACACTGGGTCTGGGGTGCTCTCCTATCTCAGCTGTCTCTGCTGCTCTGTCGGGGGCTCTGTCCCCTGCCCTGGGTTCTCTCTGGGTTTGTCTTCATCCTCTGGGCTCTGACTCAGACCTGACTCTCGTTTTGCTCTCCATCTCTGCCCCGTCTCTGTCTGGCTCCCAGACCCAGTCTCAGATGTCCCAGCCTTTCTGTCACTGTTGCTCTAGGACCCAGTCCTGGCAGTGTCTCCTCTCCCCGCCGGGCTGGGGCACCTGCTCAGACATCTGCTCTGCCGTCTGCTCACTGGCCCCCACCAAGTGCTCAGACAACACTTGCAGTCTCAACTCTGGCCAAAGTTCCAGGGGAACCACTGTGATTCCCAGAAGGTGGGTAAGGGGGAGACAGACCGAGGGGCCTAAGGTTGCCTGTCCCTTGAGGGACTCATGGCCCTTGGCCTCCCTCTGCTTGGGCCACTGGCCATGGTCCCTCAGACACACAACTACCAGCGCCACAGGCCTCACGTTTCATCCCACCACTGATGGTTCAGGACTCTGGGCAGGGTCTTGTCTTGTGTCTTCTGGGGCCAGTAGGGCTGATTTGAGCAGGTGTCAGGAGGGAATGTCCGTGCACTTGCGGGGCACTGGGCACTGTCCCCAGCATGCAGAGGTGCTCCACGGAGTCCCCATGAGTGCTCCTGTGGCTGTAATTCCCCAGGGTCCCCAGCGTCACGATAGGTGGGGTGGGGGAGGGGCTGAGCTGCTGCTGGAAGCGTCCCCTGTTCACCCACGTCCCTTCCGCTGTTGGCCCGAAGACCTCTCCCCACACCTGGGATCTTCCCGTCCTCAGAGTCTGTCTGAATTGCACACTGGCGCTCACTAAGTTAATTACTGCCGTCTTGGGGATATATATTTTTTAAGAAGACATTTTTTCCAGGGGGAAAAACATGCAGGAGTTATAATTAGTCAGGAAGAGGAAAGAGGAGCAGAGCGTGTGAATCACCAGCCGCGGTGACAGACGGTTAGAGCTGAGCAGAACTTTTGGGAGAAGCTGATTGGGTGTGGGTGAGTTGGGGCCGGGGTGCTGCCCCCAGGCAGGCTGGGGTCCTCAAACACAAGGTGTGTTAGGGGATGGGGACTTCACCTGTCACCCGGAAGTCTTTATGCCATCCCCCCAAGGCTCTGTCCCCCATCACCATCAGGGTTCCCGCTTGTCAGCTCCCTTGCAGGTCCTGCCGGCTGTGACCATCCCCCGGGCCTTCTGTCCCCATCATCCCAAGGCCAATGCCAGGCCCTGCTGGCATGTACCTGGGCAGAGAGCCTTGCAGCCTGAGTGAGGAGAGAAACTGTTGAGGGTTTGATTTGCATCTAGACTAGCTTCTCATTCATTCACTCACGTGTTCATTGAGTACTAAATGCCGTGTGTGTGTGGTCCACAGACAGGCAAACTGAGGCCCAGAGAAGTGCTGCTCCTAGCCCAAGGCCACACAGCAGTCAGTGGAGCAGCCTCTCTGCTGAACCAGACCCTGGGCAGAGCTCTGGGCCACCAAGGCGACCACAAGGCCCATATTCTGAGCCCTTTCTAACTGAGCCCATATTCTGATGGGGGAGGTGCCTCTAAGGCAGAACGCCCAGTGCCGTGAAGTGGGAAGCACAGTGGGAGTCCAGAAGTGGCTCTTGATCCAGCCTGGTGGTCAGAGAGGGCTTCCCAGGGGAGGAGGTGAACGGTGTCCAGCGGCTGGAAACGGCATGCTGGCCCAGCACGCTGGAGGGATGTTGAGTGACTCTGTGACAGCTCAGGCAGCGGCAGGAGCGGGGAGTCGCTGCGTAGTGTGGCTTCTGAGCCAGGGCCTCACAGTCCCCATCTCCCCGCTGTTCCTCTGGAGTGGCTGTCTGGGGCACTCTCGGACCCTGGTCCTTGCTGACCCTCCGCTAGCTCTTTTTGATGTCTGAGGCCCGCTGACAAAGGTAACCCCTGTCTGGGCAGTCAGTGGCCGAGGGGACTGGACCCCAGGGTTCTCCCTCTTTCCTTCCCCTCTGGCTGAGGGCTGTCTACCCGTGCTCTGGGGGCTCCGCCCAGGCCATGGGGTCCACTGGAGCAGTGTGGCCTATGCCTGAGAGCAGAGGAGAGTACGCTTCCTCCCCTGGGAGAGCGTGGCATCATTGAGCACACAGAGCGCTCCCTTCCAACCCTGGACCGAATTAGCCTTCCAAATTACAGGCTGCATGTCCTCCAAATTGGGGATTGGGTAGGAGAACAGAGGGCCAGCTCTCCTTCCTGCTTCCTGCTCAGAGGGCTCTCGGTTGGCCCATCCCTAAATAACAGGACCACTTAGGAAAGAATTCTAGGCGCACACACCCTCCCACCCCAGGGTGCAGGAAGCCCCCGTCTCAGACCTACATCGAGGCTCAGGGCGAGGCTGTGTCCTCTTGGGGTTTGACAAGCTTAGAACCAGAACATCTAGTTAAGGCCAGTTTGTTATTCTGAGGGCAATTGGGGGATTAGACATTCATTCATCAAACACTCTCTGGACACTTTCTCTGTGCCAGTCTTTGTGCTGGGCTCTGAGACACTGAGTGGCAATGGAAGTGACAGACATGTGACCAGGAAGTATATGTCAGAATAAGCAGGCCTGCGGCAGGGGCTGTTCCCAAGTGGCCCTGGGAACCCTAGATGAGGTCAGGGAGAGCTTCCTGGAGGAAGGGGTATATAAGGTGAGTCCCAAAGGATGCATATGTCCTTAGCCAGGGGAAAAGAGTTCCCGGAGGAAAGAACATCAAATGCAAAGGCCAGGAGCAGAGAGTGAGGGAGGGGTGTGAAGAAGTGGGTGGAGCCACTGGTTTGTTCAGATCCAGGGACCTTGTCAGTGATGCTCGGGGATTGGATTTCATCAGAAATAGAAGGGGAGAGGAGGCCTGTGATCCTGGGAGTAGAAGAGGTGTGTGTGTGTGTGTGTGCGCGTGTGTGTGTGCGCAAGTGGGCAGAAGCAGAGCTGGACCCACAGCCCCACCCTGGGGGCTCCGGTATAGGTATAAAGGGGTGTGGGGGCAGAGGAGGGGTTCCTGGGACCTCCCACATTGGCCTTCCCCCTCTTCCAGACAGCCTAGGGCCTTTGAAGAAGCAATCTGTTTTACCACAAAGAAAACATGGGCGCCTGATGGCATTTCTTTGTGTCATGAAATTAAGGTGCCTTCCTGTGCTTTCACTAATTGGTTGGAACTTTTCATGTCTTTGTTTTATGGATGTCGAGCATAAATGCAATCCTTGTGTGGTGCTGAGAGCAGAGAGTGGAAGGAAAACACCTCCTGAGCTCGCCCACGCCTGTGTCACAGAGGACGCAGGTGAGGTGGGGCTGGGGGTGGTGCCAAGGCCACACGGCCACAGTGGTGGTCCCCTGGGAGCAGGAGGGGTGGCTTTTGGGGCTCCTTAGAGAGAGGATGCCTGGTGAGGGGTTCTTTCAGCAGGGCGGAGGGGACCTGGGGGTTCCTCCAGCTTCTGGTCTTGTTTGCACACCTCCTGGAACAGAGAGCTCACTGCTTCCTCCCCACTGTTACCTGGTGGGCAGTTCTCCCTGAGTGGGCTGTGCTGCTCCCTTCCAGTCCCACCCAAGGTTCCCTGCATTCTGACCTCTACCCCACCCGGGACCTCTTGTCTCCACCTCGGCTATGAGAGGGGACGCTGGGGCCCCGGGTGGTCTCAGCAGGCAGGACCCTGGGCCTCTGTAGCCTGCCAAGGCTGGGTCTGATCTGGCCCCAGTGTGGTGCCTGCGGTCCTGAGCCTGATGCTGGGAGGGCTTCCGGGCTGGAGCTTCCCCGGCTGGCGGCCAGCGTGGGAGCGTGAGGAAAGGCACGAAGCCCGCTTCCTGGATGTGTGACCTGCTGTCCAGCACGTCCTGCAGGGCCCGGCCCTGCTCAGCCAAGGACATGCGCCAGTGGGTAGAGTCAGGGCCTGGCGGGCAGTCCACGGACCGTGCTGGGCAGACGGATGGGGTGCCAGGTCAGCTCACGCCCTCACTCAGGAGGCTTCTGTTTACCCGCTGCCGTACGTCTGACCCTGTGATGGCTGCTGGGCCCTCAGGAATGAATTAGACACTGACTGGCCCCTGCCTTCGAGAGCCAGTGGTGTGGACAAGCAGGAGGAGATGACAGAGAGCAATAAAAAAAACCTGCCTCCCTGGCCATATCAGCGAGATTGGCTCCAGACTTCGGGTTTGTGAAATCCTACCTTACCGACTTCCAGCAGCAGAAAGGGGGCTCTCAAAGTCACCTCTGGCCTCCTGCTCGCTCTGCCTGACCTGCCATGCCTCCCCTTCGCTGGCCCCCAGACGGCCTGTGTACTCTCGTCCTGCCTCCCCGGGAACTCGGCTGCAGCGAGCACTCAGGGTTTAATGGCCTCTCTGGCCATCTGGCCTTTGCCCAGGTTGTTCTCTCTGGAAAACGTCCCCTTCCTTTTCACTCGCTGACGCCTACTCACTCTTCAGAGTTGGCTTCCCAGCTTCCTCTCTGGGTAGCTTTCCCAGCCTCCAGATCAAGACAGCCCCCCGGCACCTGTCCCTGTAGCCCCCTACACTGCTCCTCAGAGCACACACGGACCCTGTAATTAACTGTGGGCTAGTTCCACTGACGGTGGCCCCCAGGACCCAGAGTGGCTGGGTTTCTCATGGCTACCACTGGATCCCACGGTCTCACCCCACATGAGCCCAGAGCATGTGCTTAGCCAATATATGTTGAATGATGAGTAAATCTACCACAGTGTTTCCATTAATAGAAATTTAAGTTCAGGCACAGACGTCAGCTAAGATTGAAAGGCATTCTCATACCCACAAGCTGAGGATGTTGCAAAGATGATTACCCTGGACCCTAAAAGGTAACCACCCCCACACCCGGTCCCCAAAGTCATTGGCAGAAGCCGGTTCAGGGCGGCTCTGAAGTGAACAGCAACAGCAGTGACCCTGGCTGTGTGTTGGGAGCCACCTCAGCACCAAATACGTGCAGAAATTTTTTTCAATGAAACATTATGTTTGGATGCCAGAACCTAGAGTATCAAAGATGTGTGTGGAGCCAAGATTCATTCATCAACAGACATTTCTTCAGAGCCAGCTACGTGCCAAGGGTTGGCTGAACACTGCGGATCTGGCCGTGGACAGACGGCCTGCCTTTGCTTGCATCGGCGTCAGGCTGAAGCCAGAGGAAACGCAGGATCAATGGACCCACGTTCGGCCATGGGCCAAAGGGAAGGGAAGACACGTCCTCCATGTGTGCTCTCTGAGCCCATCTCTGTCAGCAAAGGGGCGCAACCTGACCCTGTCCTGCAGGGCCCTGGAGACTCTGGTCATTCTGCTGGGGGCCTGGGCCAGTCACCCCCGTCCTCCCCAGGACCAGTGTTCAGGCAGCTGTTCTAGCTGGGAGGTCCCAGAGGACCCGGCAGACATGTCCCTGCTCATGTCTGCCCCTCTTCACGGCCTGTGCGCAGATCCAGCCCCCAGCCAGTGTCTGTTGACGGTCACATTAGGGTCATGTGCAGATCAAAGCAGCCTGTCTCTGCTGCCAGGTCACGGCTGGGGTGTCCCGCTGCTATGTGTGTGTCAGTCAGATGGGGGGCATGCAGGGGCTGGGGGCCCTGGGAGAGGATGGTGAGTACCTTGTGAGAACAGGGCCTTGCCTTCTCAAGGTCACCAAGACCTGGCCTTTCTCATGCTTCAGAGTCCCCCCCAGAAAGATAGCTGGCAGCGAGACAGCCACCTCCCTGGGGCTGGAGCCCCCAACCCACCTGGTAGGACTTGGGTCAGTGGCCTGCGCTCTCTCTCTGGCCATGATGCCGACGTGCTGAGGCCCAGGTCCTCACCGACGGGGCCCTGCTGGAGCTGCTGGAAGGGCTCTGAAGGACACAGACAGCTCTTCCTCTGGCAGGACAGTGGGGCCATTTATCAGGGAGATAAGCAGTAGCCAGAGGGCAGAGCTGGCGGAAGGAGCTGTCTGGAGGAGATAATCTAGGGTCACTCAGAGGGCAGAGGGTGCGGAAGGGCTGGGTCCCCACCCCACCCTCTGCCACCCAGACCCCACCCCTGTGCCTGCTGGCCAGGGAAAACCTGATGCCCTCCGGGAGCAAGGAGCTGGGCTTCGTTGGGCATAGAGTGAAATGGGCATTTCCTGTTCATGTTCTGGGCCATGGCAGGGACCCTGTAATTCTGTCTAGCCCCTTCACAGTTGGGGAAATCAAGGCCTGGAGGAGTGGACTTTGGGCTGGTCTCGTCAAGGGGAGCAAGCACGGGGTGCTCAGCCTGCCTTTGGCTTCCTGCACAGGGTTGGAGGGGAAATCCACGGGGTGCTGGGTCACTGGGCACTCGCCATGTCCCAGGAGCTGCCTGCATGGGCTCTGTCCTGTCCTCTACCTTGGGGGCCAGGCATTACTTTGTCTTCCTCTTCCAGAGGGAGGCAGTGCCCAGAGAGGAGAGGGTACCAGCCCAAAGGCAGAACCGCTAGGAAGTGGCCCAGGGAGGGTTCTCAGAACTGTGTCCAGAGCACTGTCTGCCTGGGTGCCTGGCAGAGACCAGAACAAACCTGCTGGGTGGAGGAAAGCTCTGGGTCCCTCTGGCCAGCTAAAAGCTGGTATCCCCAAACTGTCAGAAACCCCAGGCTGCTCTGCTTACCCTACCTCTCTACCTTGGCGCTCGTGTGCGTTAGTCGCTCAGTCATGTGGAACTCTGTGACCCCATGGACTGTAGCCTGTCAGGCTCCTCTGTCCATGGGATTCTCCAGGCAAGAATACTGGAGTGGATTGCCATTTCCTTCTCCAGGGGATCTTTTCAACCCTGGCATTGAACCTGGGTCTCCCACATTGCAGGTAGTGGTGCTCAGTGGGGCTCAATATACATTTCTGAACAAATTATTAAGTCTAAAACAAGCAAACTGATGAGCAGGAATAATGACATTTCCCCTCTGTGAGTCCCTGGAGCTGGTTAGGCCCCCTCTTGGGCCTGGGCACACTGGTCTCGGTATCTTCCTACCAGGGATACCTCTGCACACTGGTTACTGGCTCTTCATGGTGGTTCCATCCGGACAGACAGTATCAGCTTTGGGAGTGTAGAGAAGAACCCAGTGCTTGGACTGTAGAGGGAGGAGGGGGAGGATGAAGGAGTGAGGAGACCCCTCTCCTGG
Source organism: Neotragus pygmaeus (assembly GCA_006410875.1). Classification (NCBI taxonomy): domain Eukaryota; kingdom Metazoa; phylum Chordata; class Mammalia; order Artiodactyla; family Bovidae; genus Neotragus; species Neotragus pygmaeus. Next base: position 548,851 of record SJYV01051533.1, on the reverse strand, counting down.
GCTGGAAGCACACTGGTCTTTGCCCCACCGTGGACACTTCAGCCCTGCGTCCCTCCCCTTCGGTATCACTAAGGTATCACTAAGGGTTGATGTGTTCACGGTGGTGCCAGGACCAGGGGCTGATCTGGGAGATGAACCCTGGATCTCCTCTCTCTGCCCTAATATCCAGGGCAGTAAATTTGACCCAGAACTAGCCAGAGGCTTTTCTGGAAAGTATTTGCAGAATACTTTCTGCAAATGAAAGGCAGCGGGGGGAGAAGGGGGCAACGTGGGAGCCTTGGAATTCATCTGGCAGGCCTCGGGGCCCCAGGGTGCTTTTGAGAGCCTTTTGTGCCCGTGACCAGCTTCGGGGGTTCTGGGTACTCTTTAGCCTGGGCTGTGCTGGGCAGGGAGAAGGGTCTGGATTGTGCAGAGAAGGGCTCCAGGGCCAGGGGGAGGAGCCAGTGGGCATGAACACTGGTGCAGAAAGGAGCCCCTGGGGGCTTTGTTGTGGAGGGACAGGCAGACAGACAGGCACAGCTGTGTTGGCCCCACCACCGCAGCCCCCTGGGAGCCCCCACTCCCAGAGGGGCCTGACCTGGGTTTTCTTGGAGGCATTGGGACCTCAGGTGTGGAAGGGTTTTTACCCTCGGACACTGGGTCACCTCACATCAACCCAGGGGGAGGTGAATACAGACCTCCACTCCTCAGGTGACAGGTGCCTGGCTGCCTCTGCACCAGTGCAGAGCAGCCCTGGGCAGCCTCCCCCAGAAAAACCCCATCCTAGGAAGTCCCCTCCTTGATGGTTTGTGGGGGGGGTCACATTGCCAGCAGTAGGACCCCACACTGAGCTGGCCTAGATCCTTGGGGGACAGAACAGGCACATGACAATTTTAGCAACCCAAAAAGAAACCCAAGAAACGCGGCTCTTGCTGTGCCCCGGGCAACGCTGAGCTTGGCCTTACGGGCAGTCTCCCACAGCCTTTCATTCTCCTGACCCTGTGAGGTGTGCGCAGCCTTGGTCCTCGTTTTCCAGGTGAGGAGCCAAGGCCCAGAGCCACAGAGTGTTCATGATCCTAGCGGCAGACGTGCACGGCGCTCCCAGAGGGGCCTCGACGCGCTCTCCAGGTGTGTCCCTCTGCTCAGGAGCGTCCTCCTAGCAAGAATCCCTAGTGGGGAGGGGGGCACTGGGTGACCTGAAACACCCATGGTCGAGTCCTTGTGTCGGACCCCAAAGAGGTGCATGTGGAAGCTGGCACGGAAAGTCGACCAAGCCTGTGGCTGCGGGGAGGTTGTTGCTGCTGGTCCAGGTGGACCCCGTTCGTGTAACCCATGTGTCACAGGTCTAAGACCTGGGGTGACGTGGGGGCAAATGGGGCACCCCAGTACACCCATGCTGGGGGGCACCCACGCAGAGCCGCAGGGCCACACCTCCCCTGCCTTAGCATCGAGCGCCCAAACAGACTGGATCACGGCAACTTGCCAGGGCACTCGCCCTCTCTCTTTCTTTCTCTTGTCACCTGGGCCTCTCTGCTCAGCTGGCTGAGGACAACAACTGGAGATGGGCTGGGCCTGGGTCTTGGGCACAGAGTCCCAGCTGGGGCTCCAGGCCTGGTCCAGACATAAGACGGCGGGAGTCTTGGCTTAGCCCCTGCCCAGCATCCCGACCCCTCCCTCTCTTCCTCTCTGCCTCTCTGTCACTTGCTTCACGTTCCTCTTACGTCTTTGGGGTTCTGAGGGGTCCTGCCCTCAGGGGTGACAGATACACTGGGGACACATGCCCTTCCTCCTGCCTCGGAGACCCGCGCTGCCTCTGGGCATCCGTCTGGGGTCAGGCCGACCCGTGGTGGTTACAGCCTCCCTTGAGCTGTACTCCCAGCCTGGTCCGGCTGCAGTTGAGCTGGATGGAATAAAGGAGCCACTGGCCTCCCTGCCCCCGCCCATGCCTCCCTGCAGCAGCCCTGGGCCCAGGGGACTTGGGGGTGGATGAAGGCTTCCGAGACAGTGGCAGAGCCCACAGTGGGTGTTGTGCCTGAGGACAGGGAGGGTGTGAGGGTGGAGGGTGAAATGAGGATGGGGTGAAGCGGGGACAGGGCTGAACACTCACAGGCAGGCCTCCCTGGGGCAGGGCTGTTCCTTGTCTATGCCCTGAGCCCAGCGCCTGCCTGGTGTTCCCTGCAGGCCCAGGACACCGAAGGGCAGGAAGCTAGATAGCTTCTGGTGCAGACTTCCTGTGGTCTTGGGCTGGTCAGGGTACTGAGCCAGGCTGTTTCCCCATCTGTCATCTGGGGCAAGGTGATGGCAAGGGGAGGGGAAGGCGCAGGCCTGGGCATGCCCACCAGGTACCAAGAAGACAACTACCAGCCACTGTGGGGTATCCACACGGGCCTTTCTTGTCCATGTCTCTGGTGTGGAGTCACCCTGGCACCGAGTACTCTTGCTGTCCACGTGGACACCCACCCAAGGCCACACAGATGTGGGATGCTGGTGTCAGGATTTGAACCTGTCACCTCTCAGGCCGCCTGCTGTCCGTGCAGAGCAAGAGGCTGGTAGACACTGGCCCGGGACTGGAGCCGCCTGAGCCCTGCACTGGCCANTAAAAGTCTACTTAGGGCATTGCCAGAGATCTGGGCTGGGTTGCCTAAAGTGTAGGTTAGGATTGCTAGGGTTACCTCATGGTAGGCACAGCCTCTCAAGCAGCTGCCAATCCACCTGCCAGTCATGTTCCTGCCAGTATTAATCCAGCAACCCTCCTGGGATGATATTAAATATTATTCTGTATTGTTACAGTGAATAGGACCAAATGTCCTAATGTACAGGCTCCCCTGTGCACACATTTTATAAGGATAAGCATGTATAGGGGTGGGATTACCCTGGAGTACCTTGTCTTTGGGCGCTTACTCTGGGGAGTGCTGCTATCCAGACACATCCTGAAGGTGCAATCAGAGGTCTGAGAATAGGGACTTCCCTGGTAGTCAGTGGTTAAGACACTGCACTTGCAACGCAGGAGGCGTAGGTTTGATCCCAGATCGGGGAACTAAGATTCCACACACATGCGTGCTTGCATGCTCGGTTGTGTCACATCCTGCATGCAAAGAAAAAAAAATGGGGATAGAAGAATTTAGCCAAGAAGCAGCCATCTAGATCCATGGAAGGGAAAGTTATGAACGCAGTGCAGAGACAAGGGCCCATTAGTATATTCAAGATAGTTACATCTGGGAGTATTCCATGCCCTTGGCTTAGATGAGATGATGTAGTGAGAAGGTTTTAACCCACAGCTTCCATGAAAGTTAAAGTTAAGTTGCTCAGTCGTGTCCGACTCTTTGCGACCCTATGGACTGTAGCCCACCAGGCTCCTCCATCCATAGGATTCTCCAGGCAAAATTACTGGAGTGGGTTGCCATTTCCTTCTCCAGGGGATCTTCCTGTCCCAGGGATCAAACCCAGGTATCCTACATTAGAGGCAGACGCTTTAACCTCTGAGCCACCAGGGAAGCAGGTTCTGTAGAGCCTAACAATTTCCAGCCCCAGGTTTAGTCCATTCTAGCCCTATCTTGTATGCACCTGGGGTCAGGGCTTCATTCTAAGCACAGAGAGTGGAGGCATTTGTGGGAATGCAGTTTGGGTCTGGCTTCCTAAACGCTGTGGTAATGTTACCATCTGGTGCCCAGGGATTGTTCTTAAGAGGCTCACCATAGCCAAGAGAACCAGTAGAGGTGTAGTGGCACTGGAAGCATGACTGCCTTTTGTGTGTGTGTGATATATATATTTTGTTGAGGTATAGTTGACTTACCATGTTTCAGGCGCACAGCAAGGTGATTCAGTTATGCAAATACACATATATTTGAAATTCTTTTTCATCGTAGATTATTACAAGATGTTGACTGTAGTTCCCTATGCTATACAGTAAATCTTTGTTGCTTGTTGCAATCTTTTTAAATTATAAATCTAGCCTTCTATGCATACTAAGTCAAACAAGTGAAATCAAAGTATCATAATTTTTTTAGTTAGGCAAAAATTCATAAGTTTTCTGAAATATATGTATTATACATATTTATATATACAAAAGCTTTTCTACTACACTTGATAAAAGCTTGAGAAAGAACATCAAAAAAAAAAGAGGTGGAGAAATTGGAAAACATAAACTAAATGAAATGGAAGCACTGAATATGAAATAGAAAAGTGAAACAAGCTAGATAAAAGAAAGAGATCATCATATAGTCCAGTTGTTTTTAAACATGACTGCTCATTAGAAACACTTCTGGAGCTCTGGAGAAAAAAAAGCAATACCTGGGCATTTTATTTTATATTTTTTAAATTTCAAGATAATTCTGATATGCATCTGGATTTTAACATCGATGATTACAGGTTTTTCTGTTAGATCCCAGTTTTGGTGATACAGAGTTCTGTTATTTTTCTGTCGACTAATCATGATACAATGGTATTAAGTGAGTAATAGTTGCATAATCACAATAGAAGATGTTTATCAGTTTTCACAATCAATAGCCAGACAAAAAATAAAAGATAATTGCAAGCCATAATAGAACCATGGTTAACATAACAATATAAAGTAATTACATGCAGTTTGGGGCGGGGGGTCAAGCAGAACGATGTGGTAAATGGAAGTGCATACATGCACATGTTTTCATTCATCCAGCCAGTCTATGTCTTTCCTTGGTGCATTTAATCTATTTACATTTAAGTTACTTATCCATACGTATGATCCTATTACCATTTTCTTAGTTGTTTTGGGTTTATTTTCTGTAAGTCTTTTCCTTCTCTTGTATTTCCTGCCTAGAGAAGTTCCTTTAGCATTTTTGTTGTAAAGGTGGTTTGATGGTGCTGAATTCTCTTAACTTTCGCTTGTCTGGAAAGCTTTTGATTTCTCCATCAAATCTGAAGGAGGGTCTTTCTGGGTGGAGTATTCTTGGTTGTAGGGTCTTCCCTTTCATCACTTTAAATATATCAAGCCATTCCCTTCTGGCTTGTAGAGTTTCTGTTGAGAAATCAGCTGATAGCCTGATGGGAGTTCCATTGTATGTTGTCATTTTTCCCTTGTCATTTACCTTTCTGCTTTTTCATTGTAATTGCTGCTTTTAATATTTTATCTCTGTTTTTGATTTTTGTCAGTTTGAGTACTATGTGTGTTCCTCCTTGGGTTTATCCTTCCTGGGACTCTGTGCTTTCTGGACTTGCTTGACTGTTTTCTTTCCCATGCTAGGGAATTATTCAGATATTATCTCTTCAAATATTTTCTCAGGTCTTTCTCTCTCTCTTCTCCTTCTGGGACCCCTATAATGCAAATGTTAGTGTGTTTACTGTTGTCTCAAGGTCTCTTAGGCTGTCTTCATTTCTTTTCATTCTTTTTTAATTTTCTGTTCTGTGGCAGTGATTTCCACCATTCTGTCCTCTGGGTCATTTATCTGTCCTCTGCTTCAGTTATTTTGCTGTTGATTCCTTCTAGTGTATTATTTATCTCTGTTTGTTTGTTCTTTAGCCCTTGTAGGTCTTTGGTAAACCTTTCTTGCATCTTCTCAATCTTTGTCTCCATTCTTTTCCCGAGATCCTGGCTCATCTTCACTATCATTATTCTGAATTCTTTTTCTGGGATGTTGCCGATCTCCACTTCATTTAGTTGTTTTTCTTGAATTTTGTCTTGTCCCTGCATCTGGGACATACCTTTCTGCTTTTTCATTGTGATTGCTGCTGCTGCTGCTGCTAAGTCACTTCAGTTGTGTCCGACTCTGTGCGATCCCATAGACGGCAGCCCACCGGGCTCCCCCATCCCTGGGATTCTCCAGGCAAGAACACTGGAGTGGGTTGCCATTTCCTTCTCCAATACATGAAAATGAAAAGTGAAAGTGAAGTCACTCAGTCGTGTCCAACTCTAGCTACCCCATGGACTGCAGCCTACCAGGCTTCTCCATCCATGGGATTTTCCAGGCAAAAGTACTGGAGTGGGGTGCCATTGCCTTCTCCGTCATCATGATTAACTTTCTATAATACCAATTTTGTTTTAGCTGCTGTGAGACTGTGCTTCTTCTTGCATCTTCTGTCTGCCCTTTGATGAATAAGGCTGAGTCTTGTGTAAACTTCTTGATGGAAGGGACTGGTGATGGGAAAAACTGGGTCTTGCTCTGGTGGGCAGGGCCTTGCTCAGTAAAGCTTTAATCCATTCATCTGCTGATGGGTGGGGTTGCACTCCCTTCCTGGTAGTTGTTTGGCCTGAGGCAACCCAGCCCTTGGGTCTGTGGCTCTATGGTAGGGTTAATGGTGAATTCCAGGAGGGTTTATGCCAAGGGGGGCCTTCCAGTGCCCCCCGTACCCTGTGGTGAGCCCCTGCCGACCCACAGGAGGCCCTCCAACACTAGCAGGTAGTTTGGGTTCAGTCTTCTGTGGGCTCACTGCTCCTCTCCTCTGGGTCTTGGTGTGTGCAAAATTTTTTCTGTGCCCTCCAAGACTGGAGTCTGTTTCCCCCAGTCCTCTGGAAGTCCTATAATCAAATCCTGCTGATCCTCAAGGGCAGATTACCTGGGGATTCTCAGTCCCTTTGTCAGATCCCCAGGCTAGGACGCCTGATGTGGGGTTCAGAACCTTCACAACAGTGTAAGAACTTCTTTGGTACTATTGTTTTCCAGTCAGTGGATCACCTACCTGGCAGATATGGGATTTAGTTTTATCGTGATTGCGCCCCTCCTACCATCTTGCGATGGCTTCTTTGTCTTTGAACGTGGGGTATCTTTTTTCGGTGGGTTCCAGTGTCTTCCTGTCAGTTGCAACAGCTAGTTGCAATTTTGGTGCTCTCGCAGGAGATGAGCACACGTCCTTCTGTTCCGCCAGCTCGAACTGGAAGATGACTGCTTTTCTGGGTAACAGAAGTAGCCATGATTGGGACTTCCCTGGAGGTCCAGTGGTTAAGACTGTGTGCTTCCAACTCATGGGTCATGGGTTCAATCCCTGGTCAGGAAACTAAGATTCCTACGTATGGTGCCACCAAAAAAAAAAAAGTAGCCATGATTAACAGAAAAATTATGTCACTTTTTTAAAAAGAGTTAAACATGGGCAAGGTATTGGGCCTGATAGAGATATTGTCTGTTACGCTTGTATTGGTTGGGGTTGGTGGGGAGATGGTTTCCATGTGTTGGAAACTCATGGGACTGGTAAAACTCCTGTTGTTTGTACTTGTCTGTACCTGTAATGATGGTTGTAAGCCAGGGTTTTTATGGTAGGCCCAACAATTAACTAGGTTTTCTCGCCTGGCGACTATTTTATATTTGTTTATTAAAGCATGATTTTCTCATTCCTCTCGAGCCATGACCATCATCAGAAGTCCTACCAGGAATATTGTGGCTTTTGGCATCATATTACTCTATTATTTTATTTCAGACCTAGCGGAGGTAAAGATGTTTACTGGGGGAGTGGCTCCTGAAAAGTGGCAGAATAAGAGCATGATAGTCAAGAAACACAAGGACGACTAGGCCAACCCCCCACAGCCACAAGAAGTAAGGTCTTCCATGGATTCGCAAGAATAGATATCCTGGTTCCTGCTGGGACTTATAAGATACAGGTTTTATTCTAGACAGATGAACCCAAGTAGTAATTCCCTGTAGGTTGACAGCAGATGGGGTACTTTGGAACACTTGATATGGTCCCTTCCATTTTGGTTGTATCTGGTCCTCAGGGACTCTTCCTTCCAGGTTTTTAGTGGGACAGAGTGCCCTGAGTAGATGGAGACCTCAACCTTTCCCTTTTTTTTTTTTAAATCTTTTTTACTTTAAATAATTTAAAAAAATTTATTTATTTTTAATCGAGGGATAATTGCTTTACAATACTGTGTTGATTTCTGCCACATATCAACATGAACCCGCCATGGGTATACTTATGTCCCCTCCCTCTTGAACCTCCCTTTCACCTCCCACCTCTTCCTACCCCTCTAGGTTGTTACAGAGTCCCAGTTTGAGTTCCCTGAGTCATACAGCAAATTCCCATTGGCCATCTATCTTATATATAGTAGTGTATATGTTGATCTTTCTCTGTGGGGTGGGCAGCACTTTGTTTCCATATTCTTGGAGGGCATTTTGAACTTGGCTCAAGATGAATTTGTGGCTTTCCTCATCAAATGAGATCTCAACTCACAAAGGCCTTCCCATAGGTCATTTCAAATGGGCTAAATTTAAAATTCCCTTTAGGGCCATCCTTGTCCATAGAAAGGCTACAGGCAGAAGGGAGACTCAGATTTCTGAAGTCTCTTGGCATAGCTTAGGAAGTGTCTTCTTTTTTTTTCTTGGACGCCTTCTTTTTAGAACATGATTTGCTTTTTCCACCTTGCCTAAGGATTGGGGCCTCCAGGAAGAGTGGAGGTGGTTGTGAATACCCAGAGCTGAGGAAGCCTGTTGGGTCACTTGGCAGTGAAAGAAGGTCTGTTATCATTCTGTAAGCTTTGGGATCTCACAGCTCTCTCTGTAAGCAGAAACTCGGATCCGTCTATTCCCTTTTCAATCCTAATAGGGAAAGCTTCTGTCTACCCTGTGAAGGTGTTCTATGAATGCCGATAGGTGTTTCCATCCCCTGCATGGGAGCATGTCCGTGTGCCAGGCTTGCCCTGCACAGGCTCCCCGATGTTGTATGGGCTGAGTGAGGGGAGAAGGTACACTGTAGCTTCTTGGGGCATGGTGGCCACAAAGCTCACAAGACCTGGTGACATTTTTCAGAGCGTGGGACAGTCCCTTGCCCAGGAACACCTAAGTAACCAGTTTGGATAGGGAGTCTCACCCCAAACGGGAGGACTCGTGGACGTGCTTAATTATTTTCCATTCCTTGATGCAGGAATGAGAAGCTGTCTTCTTTAGTCAGCCACGCTGAGGGCTCTCTTTTCAGCCCCTTATGTTTCATCTGCCCGCTCGAGCTCTTCCGCTGTGCAGGTGGCACTGTCAGGAGGGAGGTGCCATCAGCCTGAGAGCTGCAGCTGTGCCCGAGTGCAGCCTTGCTGGCCAGGGTGTCTCTCCTCGTGAGGAGGCGTGGCCCCTCTGGTGACTCTGCAAGCTCCTTTGAAAGCTGGACTGCTTCTAGGAGCTCTACAATTTCTGGTGGTGTTTTATAGGGACTCCTTTGTGAGGAATCTTCTTTCTTCCCACATGACAGCCTGCACATGTAGCAGTAGGAATCCTTACTTGGAATCAGTGTGTGTGTGTGTGTGTGTATCATACATATATTTAGAATTTTTATTTTTTTTTGTTTATTTTTGGCTGTACTGGGTCTTCACTGCTACGAGGGCTTTATTCTCATTGTGGAGATTGGGGGCTACTGTCTGTTGAGGCGCACAGGCTTCTCATTGCGGCAGATTCTGTTGCAGAGCACAGGCTCAGTAGTTGTGGCTCATGGGTTTAGCTGCTCTGCGGCATGTGGGGTCTCCCCTTATCATGGATTGAAACGGTGTCTCCTGCATTGGCAGGCAGATTCTTTACCACTGAGCCATCAGGGAAGCCTCCTCAGTGTTTATATTGACTCTATTTAAATTATTATTTAAAAGATTTGTTTTTGGCTGTGCCAAGTCTTCGTGGCTACTCCGGCTTCTGTCTATTGTGGTGCACGGGCTTCTCATTGCCATGGCTTCTCTGGTTGAGAAGCACAGGCTCTGGGGTGTGCAGGCTCAGTAGTTGTGGCTCCCGAGCTGTAGAGCACAGGCTCAATAGCGGAGGTACACGGGCATAATTGGATTTCCCTGGTGGTCCAGCGGTTCAGAGTTTGCCTGCCAATGCAGGAGACGTGGGTTCGATCCCTGGCTCAGGAAGGTCCGTCAGAGGAGGAAATGGCAATCCACTCCAGTATTTTCACCTGCAAAATCCCATGGGCAGAGGAGCCTGGTGAGCTACGTCCATAGGGCCACAAAGAGTTGGACATGACTGAGCACAGTGTGCACACAGGCTTGGTTGCTCCGAGGCATGTGGGATCTTCCAGGATCACGGAACAAACCTGTGTCTTCTGCATTGGCAGGCTGATTGAGCCACTGAGCCACCAGGGAAGCCTGTATATTGATTCTTTTTTTTTTCCCAATTGTTTTTATTTATTATGGCTTCCCATATATTGACTTAAAAAACATTTGTTGTATTTTTGGCTGTGTTGGATCTTGCTGTGCAGAGGCTTTCTCTGGTTGTGGCAGGTGGGGGCTATTCTCTGTTGCGATGCACAGGCTTCTCATTGCAGAGGCTTCTCTTGTGAAGCGTGGGCTCTAGAGCGTGCAGGCTTCAGTAGTTGTGGTGCACAGGCTTAATTGCCCGGTGGTGTATGGGGTCTTCCTGGGCCAGAGATGGAAGCTGTGTCCCTTGCATTGGCAGGTGGATCCTTAACCACTGGCCCACCAGAGAACTCCTCTATTGATTCTTCTCTTTTATGAAAAAAATTAATCATTTGGTTGCACTGAGTCTTTGTGGCTGCAAGCGGGCTTTCTCTAGCTTTGGTGAGCCGGGGCTACTGTCTGTTGCAGTGCATGGGCTTCTCACTGTGGTGTCTTCTTTCACTGTGGAGCACAGACTCTAGGTGCATGGGCTTCAGTAGTTGCAGTCAGTGGGCTTAGTTGCTCTGCGGCATGTGGGATCTTCCCAGACCGGGGATGGAGTCCATATCCCCTGCATTGGCAGGTAGATTCCTATCCACTGTACCACCAGGGAAATCCTTCTATATTGATTCTTACTCCTTTTCCTAGCTGGAGTCCTCTGGTCCAAGGGGATCAGCTTGGCCTTTTGGGTGGAAGTGTAAGAGGGTAGAACTCCAGGCTCACAGCTGTTCACAGACTGACTATGGACAAAGCCAGATGGCCTTACCCCTTTGTGTATAAAGCTGCTTCCATCAGTAAACCATTGTTTTTTTAAAGTAACTAATTCATAAAATTATTATTACTTAGTTTTTATTTTATACTGGAGCATAGTTGATTTTCACCATTGTGTTTCAGGTATACAGAGTAGTGATTCAGTTATATATCTATACTTTTTCAAATTCTTTTCCCATTTAGGTTATTACAGACTATTAATTAGAGTTCTCAGTGCTATACAGGAGGTCTTTGTTAGTTATCTTTTATTTTGTAATTTTAACTATAGTAGTGTGTATACGTCAATCCCAAATCCCAATTTATCCCTCCCCTGGGCCTTTCCCCTTTGGTAACCATAAGTTTATTTCTAAATCTGTGAGTCTGTTTCTGTGTTATAAATCAGTTCATTTGTATCATTTCTTTTTAAAAGATTCTGCATTAAATGATGTCATCTGCTGTTTATCTTTATCTGTCTGACTGACTTCACTTAGTATCATCTCCAGGTCCATCCATGTTGCTTCAGATGGCGTTATTTCCTTCAGGCTGAGTAATATTGCATTGTGTGTCTATCTATCTATCTATCTATTTCATGTCTTTATCCATTCATCTATCCATGGGCATTTAGGTTTCTTCCATGTCCTGGCTGTTGTAAACAGCACTACAGTGAATATTGGGTTGCATGTATCCTTTACAACCATGGTTTTCTCTGGATATATGCCTAGGAGTGGAATTGCTGGGTCATATGGCAGTTCTATTTTTCATTTTTTAAGGCACTTCCGTACTGTTCTCTATAGTGGCTTTTCCAATTTATATTCCCATCAACAGTATAGGCAGGGTCCCCTTTACCCACACCCTCTCTAGTATTTATTGTTTGTAATTTATTTTATTTTTGGCTGTGCTGGGTCTTAGTTACTGCGTGAATTTTTCTCTGGTTGAGGCAAGTAAGGGCCACTCTCCAGTTGCAGTGCACGGGCTTCTCATGGCAGTGGCCTCTCTTGTTGCAGAGCACAAGCTGTGGGCACATGGGCTTCAGCAGTTGGGGCTCCCGGGCTCTACAGCACAGGCTCCGTAGCTGTGGTGTACGGCTCAGCTGCTCTGCAGCATGTGCGGTCCTCCCTGGCCAAGGACGGAACCCATGTCTCCTGCATTGCCAGGCAGATTCTTTACCACTGAGCCACCAGGGAAGCCTGTTTGTGGACTTTTTGATGATGGCCATTCGCATTGGTGTGAGGTGATAACTCACTGTAGTTTTGATGTGCATTTCTCTAATAATTAGTGATTTTAAAAATCTTCTCATGGTCCTCTTGGCTCTCTGTATGTCTTCTTTGGAGAAATGTCTGTATAGGTCTTCTGCCTGTTTTTTAATTGGGCTGTCTAGGTTTTTATTTATTTATTTATTTTTGACCGCACCTCATGGCATGTGGAAGTTCCCTGAGGATGGAAGTCACGCCCACTGCGGTGGAAACACAGAGTCTTAACCACTGGTCCACTAGGGAAACTCATTTTTTTGTTTTGTTTTGTTTTTTGATATTGAGTTATATGAGCTGCTTATAAATCTGGGGGATTAATCTCTTGTTGGTTGCATCATATGTAAATATTTTCTCCCATTCCGTGGGTTGTCTTTTCCTTTGGTTTATGGTTTCCTTTGCTCTGCATGGACATCACCAGATGGTCAACACCGAAATCAGATTGATTGTATTCTTTGCAGCCAAAGATGGAGAAGCTCTATACAATCAGCAAAAACAAGACCAGGAGCTGACTGTGGCTCAGATCATGAACTCCTTATTACCAAATTCAGACTCAAATTGAAGAAAGTAGGGAAAACCGCTAGACCATTCAGGTATGACCTAAAGCAAATCCCTTATGATTATACAGTGGAAGTGAGAAATAGATTTAAGGGCCTAGATCTGATAGATAGAGTGCCTGATGAACTATGGAATGAGGTTTGTGACATTGTACAGGAAACAGGGATCAAGACCATCCCCATGGAAAAGAAATGCAAAAAAGCAAAATGGCTGTCTGGGGAGACCTTACAAATAGCTGTGAAAAGAAGAGAGGCAAAAACCAAAGGAGAAAAAGAAAGATATAAGC
>SJYV01051533.1:491661-534486 GCA_006410875.1 Neotragus pygmaeus | reverse complement strand
GTGTTGGAGAAGACTCTTGAGAGTCCCTTGGACTGCAAGGAGATCCAGCCAGTCCATTCTGAAGGAGATCAGCCCTGGGATTTCTTTGGAAGAAATGATGCTAAAGCTGAAACTCCAGTACTTTGGCCACCTCATGCGAAGAGTTGACTCATTGGAAAAGACTCTGATGCTGGGAGGGATTGGGGGCAGGTGGGAAAGGGGACGACCGAGGCTGAGATGGCTGGATGGCATCACAGACTCGATGGATATGAGTCTGAGTGAACTCCTGGAGTTGGTGATGGACAGGGAGGCCTGGCGTGCTGCGATTCATGGGGTTGCAAAGAGTTGGACACGACTGAGTGACTGAACTGAACTGAACTTGCTCTGCATAGCTTTTGAGTAATTGAGTCCCATTTGTTTATTTTTGTTTTTATTTCCATTACTCTAGGAGACCAATCAAAAATTTATTTCTGAGTTTATTCTTGTGTATAGTGTTAAAAAATAATGTAATTTCATTCTTTTATATACAGCTGTCCAGTTTTCCCAGCAGTATTTACTGAAGAGGTTGTTTTTTCTCAACTATATATATAGTCTTGCCTCCTTCGTCATAGATTTATTGACCTTGATGTGAAGGTTTATTTCTAGGATTTCTGTCTTGTTCCATTGATTTATATTTCTGATTTTGTGCTAGTACCATACTATTGTGGTGACTATAGCTTTGTAGTATAGTCTGAAGGCAGGGAGCCTAATTCCTCCAGCTGTTTTTCTTTCTCAAGATTGCTTTGGCTATTTGTCTCTCAGCTATATAGAGGAGAAAGGGTTTTTCTAAGTTTGGGAGGCCTAACGCAGAGGTAGTCCATAATTTTTATTTTAGAGTAGGAATGCCTGTTGTCGGTTTTCATTGCAGTTGAGAAGTTTGTGGTCATTTCCTTTTAGGGTTTCGTAGAGAGGCTTTACTATGAGCCCAAATCCTGCAAAATCCTGCCATCCCCAGAAATGCTCTCAGTTGCCCCTTCGTTGGGAGTTGGTGGGTTACAGTGACTTTGTTTTGGTCTTCATCTGGTGGGTGAGCACGTTTCCCCATGTACTTAATCTGTTGGGTGGGAATCTGGGCCTTGTGAAGAGAGACTCAGTATCCTCATTTCTCCAGAGTCATGAGAGCTCATATATTAAGAACTGAGCTATTAAGTGCTGGACCTCATTGGGCCTCAGGTCTCTAGGGATACTGTTTTTGTTCACGGGTTCCAATGAAACCTGACCTGGAGGCACATTCTAGCTCTTCTAGGAACCTCAGTGTTCCAGAAAGAGGGGTTTACTTGAGAAACCATATGGGGTGAAGGGGAGACCTCCTCTAAGGGTGGCTGAGGCGGGCTTCATGGCCAAGAATAGTGGATGGGTGCCTTCTCTGAGGGTGTCTCCAAATCGAACAATTGTCTGGAAGTGAGTGAGCATCTCCCTTCTCAGCAAGGGGATGCAGCACTCAGACATGAGCAGGAACTGGTGCGCCAGGGTGAACTTTCCTAGTAAGCAGCTGAGGGGTGGTGTGAATCATCTGGCTTTGGGCTCCATCAATCCCTGTTACTATAAAGAATGGGGAGATCAAGGGTCTAGGGAAATCAGTCGTCACAGAGTAGGTGGATCTGTTAATAACAAAAAAACGACCCCACCTGCCATGTCAAGGGTTACCCAAGTTTCCTCCCGGGTGTTCTTTGGGAGCCAGGGCAGGTCCTGGGCCCTCAGTCCTCTCAGCCAGCATGGGTTTGGGAGCCCTGAGTCCCCTTCAGGACTGGAGGTAGTCCCACTTCCAGTGGCCCTCTGGTTTGCATATCAGGCAGAGCCCCTGTGGATTTTTCCCATAGAGGGGGCACTTGTCCTTACAGCGGCCCTCCTGGCTGCAGTTGTTTATTATTACTATTTTTAAATTAATTATTTTTGGCTGCACTGGGTCTTCACTGCTTAGCAGCCTTTCTCTATTGCCGCGAGTGGGGGCTTCTCATCTGGTGACTTTGCTTCTTGCAGGGCATGGCCTCTAGGGCGTGCAGGCTTTCAGTAACTGTGGCACAAGGCCAAGTTGCCCTACGGCATGTGGGATCTTCCTGGACCAGAGACTGAACCTGTGTCCGCTGCGTTGGCGGGTGGAATCTTAACCACTGGACCATCAGGGAGGTCCTCCTGGCTGCATTTAAAACAGCTCCATTCCCAGCTGGACAGTGGCTCTGATCCTGATTTTCTAGTCCTGCCCCCACCATGGGCTGTCACAGGGAGGTAACCCTGAGGAGAGGTGGAGGCGAGGGCTGCCTCCAAGTTTGGGCCTTTCCTTGTTGTTCCTGAATCCTGTTTTCCTCCTCAAGCCTCTCTCTCTCCCATTCCATAGTTTGTCTTTTCATTTTATTTATGGCTTCCTTTGCTGTGCAAAAGCTTGTAAGTTTTATTATATCCCATCTGTTAATTTTTATCTCTATTGCCTTGANGGCCAAGTTGCCCTACGGCATGTGGGATCTTCCTGGACCAGAGACTGAACCTGTGTCCGCTGCGTTGGCAGGTGGAATCTTAACCACTGGACCATCAGGGAGGTCCTCCTGGCTGCATTTAAAACAGCTCCATTCCCAGCTGGACAGTGGCTCTGATCCTGATTTTCTAGTCCTGCCCCCACCATGGGCTGTCACAGGGAGGTAACCCTGAGGAGAGGTGGAGGCGAGGGCTGCCTCCAAGTTTGGGCCTTTCCTTGTTGTTCCTGAATCCTGTTTTCCTCCTCAAGCCTCTCTCTCTCCCATTCCATAGTTTGTCTTTTCATTTTATTTATGGCTTCCTTTGCTGTGCAAAAGCTTGTAAGTTTTATTATATCCCATCTGTTAATTTTTATCTCTATTGCCTTGAGAGACTGACCTAAGAAAACACTGGGACGATCTATGTCAGAGAATGTTTTGCCTGTGCTCTCTAGGAGTTTTATGGTGTCATAACTTATGTTGAAGTCTTTAAGCTAATTTAAGTTTATTTTTGAGCATGGTATGAGGGTGTGGTCTAACTTCGCTGATTTACATCTGGCTGTCCAGCTGTCCCAGCACCCTTGCTGAAGAGACTGCCTTTTTTTTTCTATTGTATATTCTTGCCTCCTTTGTCAAAGGTTAATTGACCATAGATACATGGATTGATAAGGAACCTGGCTGCAGGGTACCTGGGTTTGATCCCTGGGTTGGGGATCCTCAGGAGAAGGGAATGGTTACCCACTCCAGTATTCTTGGGGCTTCCCTAGTGGCTCAGATATTGAAGAATCTGCCTGTAATTTGGGAGACCCTGGTTTGATCCCTGGGTTGGAAAGATCCTCTGGAGTAGGAAATGGCAACCCACTCCAGTATTCTTGCCTGGAGAATTCCATGGACAGAGAAGCCTGGTGGGCTACGCTCCATGGGGTTGCAAAGAGTTGGACACAACTGGGTGACTGCCCCTTTCGCAATGTGGATTTATTTCTGGGCTCTCTGTTGTGTTCCGTTGATCCGTATGTATGTTTTGGTACCAGTACCACCCTGTTTTGATTACTGTAGCTCTTGTTTTGATTACGTAGTGTGTGAAGTCTGGGACAGTTACATCTCTTGCTTTGTTTTTTTTTTTTCCCTCTCAGGATTGCTTTGGCAATTCTGGGCCTTTTGTAGTTCCATGGATTATGGATTATTCTGTTTCTGTCAAAAACGTAATGGGTACTTTGATAGGGATCATATTAAATCTGTAGATTGCTTTGGATAGTATTGCCATTTAACAATGTTAATTCTTCCAGCCCAAGAACATGGGATATTTTTCCATTTCTCCAAATCTGCTTTAATTTCCTTTATTACTGTATTATAGTTCTCAGTGTATTAACCTCTTTGATCAGATTTATTCCTAAGGGTTTGTTTTGTTGCAGTTTTATTTAATATTTGCTCTCATTTATTTGTTTGGCTGCACCAGATCTTAGAAGCCACACGTGGGATCTTCAGTTGTTAACTGTGGCATGTGAACTCTTAGTTGCGGCTTGTGGGATGGATCCCATAAACCCTGACCAGGGATAGATCCTGGGCTCCCTGCATTTGGAATGGAGCTTTAGCCACAGGACCACCAGGGAAGCCCCAGTCCAATTTTAAAAGTTATTGTTTTTTTACATTATCTTTCTGATATTTTATTATTAGTAGAAAGAAATGCAACCAATTTCTGTGTTAATGTATCCTACTGTTTTGCCGAATTCCTTTTAGATCTAGTAGTTTCAGTGTGGAGTCCTTAGGGTTTTCTATGCATAAAATCATATTATCTGCATCTAGTGACACTCTTACCTCTTGCTTTCCAATTCGGATACTTTTTATTTCTATTTATTTTTTGATTGCTGTGGCTCGGACTTCCAATACCATGTTGAATAGAAGTGGTCAGAGTGGATAACCCTGACTTGTCACAGATTTTAGTGGGAAAGCGTCCAGCTTCTCACTGTTTAGTATTCTGGCTGTGGGTTTGTCAGAAATGGCTTTTCTTATGCTGAGATGCGTTCCGGTTTTGCCCTGTTTGGTAAGACTTTTTATCATGAAAGGATGAGGAATTTTGTCAAATGCGTTTTCTGCATTTGTTGAGATGGTTGTGTGGTTTTTAACCTTTGTAAAGGTGTTATATTACATTGATTGATTTGCAAATGTTGAACCATCCTGTGAACTTGAGATGCATCTCACTTGGTCATTATGTGTGGCCTTGCTTATGTGTTGTTGGGTTCAACGTGCTTATACTTTGTTGAGAATTTTTGTGTCTGTATTCATCGAAGATACTGGCCTGTAGTTTTCTTTTTTGATTTTTTGCCTGGTTTTGGTATCAGGTGGCTTCAGAGTATATTTGGGAGTGTTCCCACCTCTTTAGACTCTTGGGAGAGTTTGAGAAGAATCAGTGTAAGTTCTTTGTTTGTTTGGAAGAATTTGCCTCTCATCCTGGAATTTTATTTGTAGGGAGGTTTTTGTTTTTTTAATTAGAGATTCTTTTTCACTTCTAGTGATTGCTGCTGCTGCTGCTAAGTCGCTTCAGTCGCGTCCGACTCTGTGCGACCCCACAGACGGCAGCCCATTGGGCTCCCCCATCCCTGGGATTCTCCAGGCAAGAACACTGGAGTGGGTTGCCATTTCCTTCTCCAATGCATGAAAGTGAAAAGTGAAAGTGAAGTCGCTCAGTCGTGTCTGACTCAGCGACCCCATGGACTGCAGCCTACCAGGCTCCTCCGTCCATGGGAGTTTCCAGGCAAGAGTACTGGAGTGGGATGCCATTGCCTTTTCCGACGTATACATATATCCCCTCTTTTTTGGATTTTGTTCCCATTTAGGTCACCACATAACATTGAGTATAGATCCCGTTAAAATCTATTTTGTACATAGTAGTGTATGTATATCTGTCCCGATTTCCTAATTCATCCCACTGCCACCTTTCCCCCTTGGTGTCTATACCTTTGTTCTCTACATCAGTATCTCTCTGCTTTGCAAATAGGTTCATCTGTACCATTTTTTTAGATTCCACATATATGTGTTATAATATATGATATTTTATCTTCTCTTTCTGACTTACTTCACTGTGTATGACAGTCTGTGGGTCTATCCATGTCTCTGCAAATGGCATGATTTCATTTCTTTTTATGACCGAATAATCAGTCCTGGGTGTTCTTTGGAAGAAATGATGCTGAAGCTGAAACTCCAGTACTTTGGCCACCTCATGTGAAGAGCTGACTCATTGGAAAAGACTCTGATGCTGGGAGGGTTTGGGGGCAGGAGGAAAAGGGGACGACAGAGGATGAGATGGCTGGATAGCATCACCAACTCGATGGACGTGAGTCTGAGTGAACTCCGGGAGTTGGTGATGGACAGGGAGGCCTGGTGTGCTGCGATTCATGGGGTCACAAAGAGTCAGAGACGACTGAGCAACTGAACTGAACTGACTGAACTGAATATCCCATTGTATATATGTGCCATATTGGCTATTATTATTATTACTATGTATTTATTTAACTCTGCTAGGTCTTAGTTGTGGCATGTAGGATATTTAGTGGTACATGTGAATTCTTAGTTGCAGCATGTGAGATCTAGTTCCCTGACCAGTGATTGAACCTACGCCCCCTGCATTGGGAGTGTGAAACCTTAGGCATTGGACCACCAGGGAAGTCCTGGCATACCATCTTTTTATCCATTCTTCTGTGATGGACATTTAGTTTGCCTCCATGTCTTGGCTATTGAAAACTGTGCATGTATTCTTTTGAATTCTGCTTTTTTTCTGGATATATGCCAGGAGTGGGATTGCTGGATCGTCTGGTAGTTCTATTTTCAGTTCTTTAAGAAACCTCCATACTGGACTCCGTAATGGCTGTGCCAGTGTACAGTCCCACCCACAGTGTACAAGGGTTTCCTTTTCTCCACACCCTCTACAGCATTTATTGTTTGTCAATTTGATGATGATTGCCATTCTGACTGGTGTGAGGTAATACTTCATTTTAGTTTTTTTTTAATAATTTTATTTATTTATATTTGGGTATGCTGGGTCTCTGTTGCTGCAAAGGTTTTTCTCTAGTTGTGGTGAGCAGGTGCCGCTCTCTAATTGCAGTGAACAGCCTTCTCATTGCGGAGGCTTCTCTTGTTGCAGAGCTTGGAATCTAGGGCCCATGGGCCTCAGTAGTTCTGGGTTCTAGAGCACGGACTCAATAGTTGTAGTTTCTCCAAGGCCTGTGGGATCTTCCTGGACCAGGGATCGAACCCGTGTCTCCTGCGCTGGCGGGTAGATCCTTTACCACTGAGTCACCGAGGAAGCCCTCCTTTTAGTTTTGATTTGCATTTTTCTAATAATTAGTGATGCTGAGCATCTTTTCATATGCCTATTGACCATCTGTTTGTCTTCTTTGGAGAAATGTCTATTTAATTAAAAATGTCCTCTGCCAATTTTTTTTTATTAGGTTGTTTGTTTTAAATTTTATTTCTTTAGGCTGCCTTGGGTCTTTGTTTCTGCGCTTGGGCTTTCTCTAGTTTCGGCAAGCGAGGGCCAGTCTCTAGTTGCAGCTGTGTCGGCTTCTTGATTGTGGTATATACAGGCTTAGTTGTCCNTAGCCATCTGTATGTCTTCTTTGGAGAAATGTCTGTTTAGTTCTATGGCCCACTTTTTGATTGGGTCTTTTATTTTTCTGGAATTGAGCTGCAGGAGTTGTTGTATATTTTTGAGATTAATTGTTTGTCCATTGCTTTGTTTGCTATTATTTTCGCTATGGGGGCCTTTTAAAACATTATTTCTTCAATATTTATCCTTACATTTTCCATAAGTATAATTTCCATTTATTTTTAAATAAACTCTCATACATATGAAATTTTAAATGAAAAATTAGAATGAAAAACAATAGTATTTGAAAGTATCCGTGATAATAATAATTCCTCAAGTGTAGTACTTTGAACATTTTTTAAGTTCCAACCCAGTTATTAAACATAACCTAATAATAACCTAGTCTCAAATAAAGGCTGATAATTGCTGGACATAAAACCACGACTTACCTATGCTGATGCCCATATTGCTCTTTTCAAAACCTGCAGAAGGAAGTGTGTTTTCAAGGTAGCCAAACTGGGGAGGAGAAACCAAAGCAAATTCCAAGTCATCTGCTGCAGTGTCAGGATCAGTGGCAGACAAATGGTTAACAGTAAGGGCTGCTGAAAAACCCTCATCTACAACGAATATGGTACCTGCATACAAATAATAACACAATTATGACTTACTGTGAAATCCTCTAATCAGAATAGTGAGGACAAAAGGGAGTGATTGAAATTCCAATTCAGAGATGCCTCCTGTACACAAATGTACTTCCATGGGAGATGTTCATTTCCTTTAGCATAATTCTCCTTATGGTGAAAATATTCAGAGGTAATGGGTGGAATTTAATTTGACTTATGGATTATATTTTTTCTTGTCTAAGAAAGCCAGACTATTACAGAAAGAGAGAAGAAATACTAAATGCTCCAGTACAGCCCTTTAGTCATTCTCAAGGAACTCTGATTTCCCCTGTGTTAAAAATGAAAATAAGAATTGCCAAAATGTTTTAATGATAAGCCACTGAATGTGGTTTATATACTCTTCAAGATCAGTTGTTACCTCTGTTTGTCAGAGTGTTAATTGCCTGAGAACTATTATGAATTGCTCATAATGAGCATTTTTTTTATGCCGTAGTGCTTAATTATTCTGTGGGGATAATGCTTCCTTTCCAGAACACTGCTTGGGAGACAGTTTGCAAATTACAATAACATTCATACATATGCTTGCATTTCTTTTCTGAGAGTCAGAACATATACATAGTGCCTACAAAGAGATGACTTCCAAAAAGCAAATAAGGTTAAATATATATAAATAGTCCCACTGGTATACTCATTCTATTTTAATAGAAATTATTATGGATAAAATAAATTACTCTCTCTACCAGGTAAATGGTACTTTCCCATGTGAAATAAAATCAGAGTATCTGAGAATTACAATGTCGTTTTCATTTTAAAACATATACACACANGACTTAAGCCTCCTGCTTCTGGTTTTCAGTCTTATTTTTACAGTAGTCTCAAGACTTTTCCATCTATACACCACCGTTGATAAAACATCCCCTTTTGAAGACACTGGGCTGCTTTTCTGGGTGCCTGATGTCTTCTGCTGGCATTCAGAAGTTGTTTTGTGGAGTTTACTCAACGTTTAAATGTTCTTTTGATGAATTTGTGGGGGAGAAAGTGGTCTCCCCGTCCTGTTCCTCTGCCATCTTAGGACCGCCCCTCTGAATCCACTTTAATTTCCTTTGTTAATATTTTATAGTTCTCAGCATAAAAGTCTTTTACCTCCTTGGTCAGATTTATCTCTAGGGGTTGTGTGTGTGTGTGTTTTGATGCAGTTTATTTTTTCTTTGTTTTTGCTCATTTCTTTATTTGGTTCACTGGGTCTTAGCTGTGACAGGTGGGATCTTTCATCTTTTACTTGTGGCATATGAACTCTTAGTTGCATATAGTTCCCCAACCAGGGATCAAACCTGGGCCCTCTGCATTTAGAGTTCTGAGCCCTAGCCACTGGACCACCAGGGAAGTCCTGGTGCAATTTTAAAAAGTATTTTTTTAAAATTACCTTTCTAATATTGTCAGTGTAAAGAAATGCAACCAATTTCTGCATGTTAATCTTGTTTCCTGCTACTTTGCTGAATTCCTTTATTAGATCTAGTGGGCTTCCCTGGTGACTCAGACAGTAAATAATCTGCCTGCAATGCAGGGGACCTCGGTTCGATCCCTGGGTCTGGAAGATCCCCTGGAGAAGGGAATGGCTACCCATGCCAGTATTCTTGCCTAGAAAATTTCCTGGACAGAGGAGCCTGGTGGGCAACAGTCCATTGGGTAGCAAAGAGTCAGACATGACCGAACAACTAACTCCTCCATTTTTATTAAAGCTAGTAGTGTTAGTTTGGAGTCCTGATTAGTACTTTCTATATACGTTATATGCATCTAGTAACAATTTTGCCTCCTGCTTTCCAATTCTGATGCCATTTATTTCTTTGTATTGTCCGATTGCTGTGGCTGTTCTGTGTTGTGCTTAGTTGCTCAGTCATGCCTGACTCTCTGCGAACCCATGGACTATAGGACTTCCGATACTGGTGATACTGGATATTCCGATACTGGATATTCTTGCCTTGTTCCAGATTTTAGCAGGAAGACTTTCCGCTTTTCACCACTGAGGATTCTTTTTACTATGGCTTTGTCAGATACGGCTTCTCTTATGTTGAGGTGTGTTCTCTCTATACCCAACTGGTAAGAGTTGGGAGTTGATAAGAACGGATGTTGAGTTTTTGGCAAATGCTCTTTCTGTACCTACCGAGATGGTCATGTGAAGTGAAGTGAAAATCGCTCAGTTGTGTCCAACTCTTTGTGACCCCATGAACTTCTCCAGGCCAGAATATTGGAGCGGGTATTCCCTTCTCCAGGGGATCTTCCCAACCCAGGGATTGAACCCAGGTCTCCCACATTTTAGGCAGACATTTTTACCAGCTGAGCCACCAGGAAAGCCCAGGTTTTTGACCTTTATTAATGTGGTATAGTACGTGGGTTTGCGTATGTTAGACTATGCTTGTAAATTTGGGATGAATCCCAAGTAGTGGTTTGTGACCTTTCTTATGTGGTGTTGGACCGATCCAGTTTGCTAATATTTTGTTGCAGACTTTTGCATCTATGTTCATCACAGATGCTGGCCTCTAATTTTCTTTTTTGGTGGTATCTTTATCTGCTTTTGGTATCGGAGTATTGGTGGCTTCATAGGGAGTATTTGGGAGTGTTCTCTTCAGTCTTTTTGGGAGAGTTTGAAAAGAATTGATGTAAGTTCTTCTTTGTATGTTGGTAGAATTTGCCTGTGAAGCCATCTGGTCTTGGACTTTTGTTAGCAGGGACTTGTTTTCTTTTTTTGCTTTTTAATTACAGATTCTATTATACTCTCGTGATCAGTCTGTCCAAATTATGTTATTTTAAAAAAATTTTTATTGGATTAGAGTTGCTTGACAATATTATGTTAGTTTCTGCTGTAAAGTGAATCAATTATATATATATATTTTATTTTATATATATATATATATATATGCCCTTTTCTTTGGATTTCCTTCCCATTTAGGTCACCACAGAGCATTGAGCATACTTCCCTGTGCTATACAGTAGGTTCTCATTAGTTATTTATTTTATACATAGTAGTGTCTATATGTCTGTCCCAATCTCCCAATGTACCCCACCCTGCCTTTCCCCCCTTGATGTCCATGTTTGTTCTCTATGGCTGTATCTCTATTTCTGCTTTGCAAATAGGTTCATCTGTACCATTTTTCTAGATTCCACATATATGGGTTAATATATGATATTTGTTTTTGTCTTTCTGACTTACTTCACCATGCATGACAGTCTCTGGGTTCATCCACATATCTGCAAATGACAGTTTTCATTGCTTTTTATAACTGAGTAACATTCCATTGTTTATATGTGCCATTTCTTCATCTTAAAAAAAATTTATTTATTTGACTGTGTTGGATCTTAGTTGTGAAATGCAGGATCTGTAGCTGGGTCGTGCAAATCTTAATTGCAGCTTGTGGGATCTAGTTCCCTGACCAGGCCCTCTGCACTTAAAGTGTAGAGTCTTAGCCACTGGACCACTAGGGAAGTCTCAGTGCAGTTTTAAAAGGTATATATATATTTCACATTACCTTTCTAATATCTCATTGTCAGTGTAAAGAAATGTAACCAATTTCTGATTTTTAATCTTGTTTCCTGCTACTTTGCTGAATTATTTTATTTAGCAGTAGATCTAGTAGTTTTTGTGTGGAGTCCCTAGAACTTTCTATATGTGGTATCAAGTTATCTGCATCTAGTGACAGTCCTACCCTTTGCTTTTCAGTATGGAAAGCGTTTATTTCTTTTTATTGTCTGACTGCTGTGGCTAAAATTCCAGTACTATGCTGAATAGCAGTGGTGAGAGTGGACATCCTTGTCTTGTTCCAGATTTTAGCAGGAAGGTTCTCAGCTTCTCACCATTTAGTATTATTTTGGTTGTGGGTTNTTTCTTTTTATTGTCTGACTGCTGTGGCTAAAATTCCAGTACTATGCTGAATAGCAGTGGTGAGAGTGGACATCCTTGTCTTGTTCCAGATTTTAGCAGGAAGGTTCTCAGCTTCTCACCATTTAGTATTATTTTGGTTGTGGGTTTGTCAGAAATGGCTTCTCTTATGTTGAGATGTGTTCCCTCTATATCCAGTTTGCTAATAGTTTTTTTTTATTTTTATGAATGGATGTTGAATTTTGTCCAATACTTTTTCTGCATCTATTGAGATGGTCATGTGGTTTTGGTATTTGTTAATGTGGTGTATTACATTGATTTGTGTATGTTGAACTGTGCTTATGAACTTGGGATAATTCCCATTTAGTTGTGGAGTGTGATCTTTTTTCTGTGTTGTTGGATTCGGTTTGCTATTATTTTGTTGTGAAGTTTTGCATCTATGTTCATCAAAGATATGGGCCTCTAATTTTCTTTTTTGGTGGTATCTTTGTCTGGTCTTGGTATCAGTGTGTTGGTGGCTTCGTAGAGGGTATTTAGGAGTATTCTTTCTGCTTCAGTCTTTTGGGAGAGTTTGAGAATTGGTGTAAGTCCTTCTTTGTATGTATGGTAGAATTTGCTTATGAAACCATCTGGTCCTGGGCTTTTGTTTGTAGGAAATTTTGTTTTGTTTTGTTTTAATTACAGATTACATTTCACTTATAGTGATTGGCCTGTCCAAATTATCTTTTTTTTTTAAACTTTTATTGGAGTATAGTTGCTTGACAATGTTGTTAGTTTCTGCGGTACATTGGAGTGAATCAGCTGTGTATGTATACACGTATTCCCTCTTTTTTGGATTTCCTTCCCGTTTCGGTCACCACAGAGCATTGGGTGCAGTTCCTGTGCTCTGTGGTGCATTCTTGGCAGTTATCTATTTTATACATAGTACTGTGTGTATATCTGTCTCAATCTCCCAGTGCATCCCACCCCTCCTTTCCCCCCCTTGGTGTCCATGTTTGTTCTCTACATCTGTATCTCTATTTCTGCTCTGCAAATAGGCCTATCTGTACCATTTTCCTAGATCCCACATACACAGGTTAATTTATGATGGTCTTTTTTTCTCTTTCTGACTCACTTCACCAGGTATGACAGTCTCTAGGTCCATCCACACCTCTGGAAATGGCACCATTTTTGTTCCTTTTTGTGGCTAAGTAATATTCAATGGACATGGGTTTGGGTGGATTCCAGGAGTTGGTGATGGACAGGGAGGCCTGGCATGCTGCGGGTTCATGGGGTCGCACAGAGTCAGACACAACTGAGCGACTGAACTGAACTGAATATTCCCTTATATATATGTGCCATACCTTCTTTTATATAAAATATTTATTTATTTATTTGACTGTGCCAGGTCTTCTTGAGGCATGCAGGATCTGTAGTCAGGGCGTGTGAACACTCAGCTGTAGCATGTGGAATTTAGTTCCCTGACCAGTATTCAGACAGAGGCCCCTTGCACTGGGAGTGTGGAACCTTAGTCACTGGACCACCAGGGAAGTCCTACCATGTCTTTTTTTAATCCATTCCTTGTGGTTTTTTTAAGAAATAATTTAAAATTTTTGTTTATTTTTTGTTTGCACTGAGTCTTCATTGTAGGGCACAGGCTTCTCAGAGTGCAGGCAGATGAGCTTCAGTACTTGTAGCAGGCGGCTCAGTAGTTGTTATGTGTGGGTTTGGTACTTGTGGTGCACAGGCTTAGTTGTTCTGTGGCATGTGGAATCTTCCCGGAGCAGGGACCAAACCAGTGTCCCCTGCATTGGCAGACAGGGAAATCCTCCATTCTCCTGTTGATGTACAGTTAGATTATTCCCATGTCCAGGCTATTTTAAATAGCGCTGCAGTGAACATTGGGGTGCATCTATCTTTTTGAATTACGGTTTTCTCTGTGTGTAGGCCCAGGAGGGGAATTGCTCATTCATACTGTAGTTCTATTTTTGGTTTTGTTAAGGAACCTCCATCCTGTTCTCCATAGTTGCTCTGCCAATTTATATAGCCATCAGCAGTATAATAGGGTTCCCCTTTCTCCACACCTTTTCCAGAATTTTTTGTGTGTAGACTTTTTGATGAGGCCATTCTGATTGGTGTGAAGTGATATCTCATTATAGTTTTGATTTGCTTTTCTCTAATAATTAGCAGTCCATCCTAAAGGAGATCAGTCCTGGGTGTTCTTTGGAAGGACTGATGCTAAAGCTGAAACTCCAATACTTTGGCCACCTCATGCGAAGAGTTGACTCATTGGAAAAGACTCTGATGCTGGGAGGGATTGGAGACAGAAGGAGAAGGGGACGAGAGAGGATGAGATGGCTGCAAGGCATCACCGACTCTATGGACATGGGTTTGGATGGAGTCCGGGAGTTGGTGATGGACAGAGAGGCCTGGCGTGCTGTGGTTCACTGGGTCGAAAAGAGTTGGACACGACCGAGCAACTGAACTGAACTGAATAATTAGCGGTGTTAAGCATCTTTTCATGTCCCACTTGGCTATCTGTACATCTTCTTTGAAGAAATGTGTGTATGGGTCTGCCCGATTTTTGATTGGTTTGTTTGGGGTTTTTTTGGCCACACCTTGTGGCATGCAAAACTTCTGCATCCCATGCACCCTGAAGTGGAAGCACAGAATCTTAACCACTGGACCACGGTGGAAAATCATTTGTTTGCTTGTTATTTTTTATATTGAGTTATATGAACTGTTTGTAGATTTTGGGGGTCAGTCTGTTGTTTGGAATCATTTGCAAATATTGTCTCCAATTCTGTGGGTTGTCTGTTTATGGTTTCCTTTGCTGTGCAAAAAAGCTTTTTGAGTTTAATTGAATCTCAGTTGTTTATTTTTGTTTTTATTTCCATTACTGTAGGAGATGGATCAAAAGATTTTGCGTATGATGTTAAAAGAATGTTCTAATTTCTTTCTTTTACATGTAGCTGTCCATTTTCCCCAGCAACATTTATTGAAGAACCTGCTTTTCTCCATTGATATGTTTGTTTCATTTGTTGTGTATTGATGGACTGTAGGTGTATGGGTTTATTTCTTGGATTTCTGTCCTGTTCCATTGATTTATGTTTCTGTTTTTGTGCTCGTGCCATACTGTCTTGATGACTGTATGAAGTGTGAAGGCAGGGTGCCTGATTCCTCCAGCTTTGTTTTTCTTTCTCAAGATTGCTTTCGCTATTTGTCTCTCGGCTATATAGAGGAGAAAGGGTTTTTCTGTTTGGGAAACCAAACACAGAGGTGGTCCGTAATTTTTATTTTAGAGCTAGGAACACCTGTTAGCTGTTTTCATCACAGTTGAGGGGTTTGTGGTCACTTTCTTTTAGGGCTTCATAAAGAGGCTTTGCTATGAGCCCCAATCCTGTACAATTCTGCCATCCCCAGAAAGGTCCTCAGTTACCTCTTTGTTGGGGTCGGGGGTGGGTGTTGCAGTGACTTCCTTTTTGTCCTCGTCTGGTGGATGAACACATTTCCCACATACTTAATCTGTTGTATGGAAATCTGGGCCTTGTGAGGAGAGACTCAGTACCCTGTTCACCTAGGAAGTGGAGGACCTGAGTGGTGGTATCATCTGAATCTTCCCTACTGGGACTGGAAATTAGGAGGTCGTCCACATAGTATAAGTGAGACCCCTTACCAGCTGGTGAGTGCTATCCCTGTAGCCTTAGACCAGCAGAGTCCAAGTTAGCTGGGAAGTTATATGAGCATCTGGATCTGTCCACTCAAAGGCAGAAAGATAGATACTGGGAGTCTGAGTGCAGGGGAATGCAAAAGAAGGTGTCCTTTAGGTATAGCGGTATAAAAGTTTGCATTTTCTGAAACTTAGGGGTATGGTTGTATGGATTAGGGACTAATAAGTGAACTGGGACCACTGCCTCATTAACTACCTTCAGGTCTTGAACAAACCTGTATTCTCCACTTTGCAGGCAGAAGCAGGGGTATTAGGTTGGTACAAGAGTAATTGTGGTTTTGGACCTTGAATTTTAAATCATATGCAGGCTCAAACACATCTGTATTAATCAAAATAGGAACCATTACAAGCAACACATTTTTGCCAGCGAGAAGTAAATTTGTTTATTCCTGTAATAGAAAAATCCCTGCCTGAGGATTCAATGAACTCTTGGAAACCATTTTCTACCTCCTTCTGGTTGTGAAAGCGTTTTTCCTGAAAAAAGTTGTCAAGATGCTTGAAATGGTAGTCAGTTGGTGAGAGGTCAGATAAAAATGGTGGATGAGGCAAAACTTCGTAGCCCAATTTGTTCACCTTCTGAAGCATTGGTTGTACAATTCTCCATTGCATGGAGAAGAATTGGGTCCTTTCTGTTGACCAATGCCAGCTGGAGGTGTTGCAGTTTTTGGTGCATCTCAGTGGTTTGCTGAGCATACTTCTCAGATGTAAGGTTTTGCTGGGATTCAGAAAGCTCTAGTGGATCAGACAGGCAGCAGACCACCAAACAATGATCATGATCGCTTTTTTGGTGGAAGTTTAGCTTTGAGAAGTGCTTTAGAGCTTCTTCTCAGTCCAGCCACTGAGCTGGTCGTCATTGGTTATCATACAAAATCCACTTGTCATCACACGCCACAGTCTGATCGAGAAATGGTTCATTGTTGCGTAGAGTAAAAGGAGACAACACTTCAAAATGACTTTTTTGGTTTGCTGTCAGCTCATGGGGGCTTCCCACATGATGCTAGTGGTAAAGAACCTGTCTGCCAATGCAGGAGATTTAAGAGATGCAGGTTCAGTCCCTGGGTCAGGAAGATACCCTGGAGAAGGGCATGGCAAGCCACTCCGGTATTTGTACCTGGAGAATCCCATGGACAGAAGGCCTGACGGGCTCTAGTCCATGGGGTCGCAGAGTTGGACTTAGCACACATGTCAGCTCACGAGGCACCCACTTATTGAGCTTTTCCTTCTTTCCAGTTTGCTTCAAATATCAAATGACCAAAGAATGGTTGACACTGAGTTCTTGGGCAGCTTCTTGTGTATTTGTAAGAAGATCAGCTTCGACGATTGCTCTCAGTTGGTTGTTGTTGATTTCCGATGGCTACCCACGAAGCTCCTTGTCTTTAAGGCTCTCCTTTGCAAAACTTCTTGAGCCATCACTGCAGTTCCTGGGCCAAATGCATTGTTGATGTTGTCAGTAATCTCTGTTGCGTTTACAACCCATTTTTTACTAGAATAAGAAAATTGCTCAAGTTTACTTTTTGTCTAGCGTTGTTTCCATAGTCTAAAATATAAAATAAAGAGCAAAAAAACATAAAGCAAGAAATGCATGTTAAAATGATATATAACATAATGACATCTATTTAAGAATGTATTCCAATATCAAATGGCAAATTTCAGCAATGCAAAAACTGAAATTACATTTGTGCCAACATAATATTACACATAAATTGGCCAGGTTGTAAAAGCCCATATTTTAAGAACTAGGTTATTATACGCTGAACCTCACTGGGCCTCAGGTCTCAAGGGCTCCTGTGTTTTCTGTGGGTCATCAGCATTGGGTTTCAATGAAACCTGACCTAAAGGCACATTATAGCCCTTTCAGGAACCTCAATGTCCCAGACAGAGGGGTTTACCTGAGAAACGATACGGGGTGAAGGGGAGACCTCCTCTGAGGGTGACTGGGGTGGGCTCCATGGCCAAGAGCAGTGCTTTCTCCTTGTGGGTGCCTCTGGGGGGTGGAATCTCCAAATTGAACTCTCGCCTGGAATGGAGTGAACAGCTCCCTTCTCGGCCAGGGGATGGGGCACTCAGGCATGAGCAGGAACTGGTGTGCTAAGGTAAACTTTCCTAGAAAGTAGCTGAGGGGTGTGTGTCGTGTGAATCTCTTGGCTTTGGGCTTCTCAATCCTCATTACTATACAGGGTGGGGAGGACAAGGATCCAGGGGAAAAAGTCATCATAGAGTAGGTGGATCTATTAATAACAAAAACAAACTTTCCCACTTGCCATGTTAAGGGCTACCTGAGGCTCCTCCCAGGAAATGACCAGGTGTCTTTTGGGAGCCACGGATGGTCCTGGGCCCCGTCAGGCTTCCGTCCTCTCTGCCAGCATCGGTTTGGGAGACCCAAGTCCCCTTCAGGTTGAGGGCAACCCCGCTTTCAGTGGTTCTCTGGTTTGCATGTCAGGCAGGGTGCCACTGGATGTTTTCCATGCAGGAGGCATTTGTCCTTCCGACAGCCCTCCTTGCTTTACTTAAAACAAGTCCATTCCCAGCTGGGCAGTGGCTCTGATCTAGATTTTCTAGCCTTGCCCTCACCATGGGCTGTCACAAGGCGGGTAACCCCGAGGAGGGGCGGAGGCCAGGGCTGCTGCTGAGATGGTGCCATTCATGGTTGTCTTTGCATCCTCTTTGCCTCCTCAAGCCTATCGCTACTGTTAGATACTGCAGAGGCCAAGACCAATAGCTTATTCATGGGGATTTGGGGTCTCACAGCTACCTTCTTTAATTTTTTCCCAGTGTCTTGGGCAGATTGAGTGATAAAGTGGGTATTTACTAGGACTTGCCCTTTGGGGGTTGTCAGCATTAATATTGGTATAATTTTTTAAATCAATATCATTTTTATTGAAGTACAGTTGATTTACAATGTCGTGTTAATTTCTGATGTACAGCAGTGATTCAGTTATACGTGTGTGTGTGTGTGTGTACAACACACACATACATCCTTTTTAAAATATTCTTTTCCATTATGGATTATTCCACAAGATTGGATATAGTCCCCTGTGCTGTACAATAGGACTTTGTCATTTGTTGTTGTTGCTGTTTAGTCGCTAATACGTGTCCAGTTTTCTGAGATCCCATGGACTGTGTGTATAGCTCACCAGGCTCCAGCGGGATTTCCCCGGCAAGAATATAGGAGTACACCATCATTTCCTTCTCCAGGGGATCTTCTGACCTAGGGACTGAACCCATGTCACCTGCTTTTATCCTTTATATATATATATAACAGCTTGCATCTGCAAACTCCCAGTCCATTCCTCTCCATTCCCCCTCCTTGGCAACCACAACTCTGATTTCTATGTCCAGGATTCTGTTTCTCTTTAGTAGATAGGTTCATTTATGCCATATATTAGATTAAGCATATAAGTGATGTATATTTGTCTTTCTCTTTCTGACTGACTGAGTGTGATAATCTCTAGTTGCATCTGTGTTGCTGCAAATGGTATTATAGTGTTCCTTTTTATGACTGAGTAACAACACTTCATCGTATCCATGTGGCACATCTTTTTTCTCCGTTCATCTGTGGATGGACATTCAGGTCGTTTCCATGTCTTGGTTCTTGTGAACAGTGCTGCCATGAATGTAGGGGTGCATGGATCTTTTTTAAAAATTCGACACTGTTTTATGAAAAAGAATAAACAAATTGATTGATCTCCCAGGAGGCCGATTAAGAAAAACAGTAGGAAAGTACATGTGGACAGAGGCAGAAAGGAAGACAGAACATTGCTTCAATTCTTGAAGGTATTAAAAACCTATGACCGTATATTTTAAAAATTTATCAATTAAAGATTTGAATGGAATGCACAAATATCTCAAAGACTGTAAGCTAAACTTATACTAGAAGAAATGCAGAATCTGAAGGGTTTTGTATGAAATTAACTGAGTGTTCAATGAAGTCTTACCACAGGTAAAATGCCAGGATGCTTCACAACTGAATTCCGCAATAAAGTTTAGTAACAAATATAATTATTTTCAAGAATTTTTTCAGAAAAGAGAAAAAAAAAGGGGGGGGAAACAATTTCTAATATATAAGCCCAGTGCTATTCTGAAACCAAAATCTACCAAAAAATTTAAAGAAAAAAAATCATAGGCCAATCATATGCATGCATTTATTCAATAGATGCAAAAACCCAAGCAGATACTATCAGACCAAACCCAGCAACAAATAGGATGAATGATGATACATTGTGATAATTCTGGGGATTTTATTTATTCTAGGTTTATTCTAGGGATACAGGCTGGTTTAACTCTGTAAAATCTACTATATAATTTGTCAAATGAGCAGAAAATTGTATAGAAATCACATAATCAGTAGATCATATGACGTATTGAATGAAATGCATGACCCATTCATTAAAAATAAAATAGAAAACTTGGAATAGAAGGACATTTCTTAATCTGATAAAGGCTATCTACAAGAAGACCTTAAAACAACAACAGTGAAATTCAAGGTTTTGTTTTTGTTTATTGACTTATCTTAGGCTGTGCTGGGTCTTTGTTGCTGCACAAGGGCCTTCTCTATGGTGCTCGGGCTTCTCCCTGCGGTGGCGTCTCTTGTGGAGCACAGGCTTAGTTGCCCTGCAGCATGTGGAATCTTCCCAGACAAAGGACAGAACCTGTGTGTCCCCTGCCATTGGCAGGCGGATTCTTAACCACTGACGATCAGGGAAGTCCAACAGTGAGATACTGAAAGTAAGCTGTTGATGTGGGAAATGGAATGAAATGTTTCATCCCGAGGGGCACGGCCAGGGAACAGAGAGCACCTGTGAGTCTGTCCTGTGTGACCCTATTCGTTGAGGTTCATGCACAGGGAAACTGCCCAGTGAGAAGCCCCGGAAGTGGCCTTGGCAGGCTCACGTCGAGATATTCTGGGTCTTGCCGGTATTTTTCTGTCGCTCTGGTTGGTGGTTACAAGTGGGTCCATGGAGCAATACAGTGGCTATGTCTGCGAGTGGATGGGTGAATGTTACACTGCATGCATGTGTATTTTTTAAAAAAATTATTTATTTATTCTGGCTGCCCTGGGGCTCCGTTCCTGCCGTGCTTTGCTCTAGCTGCAGTGAGCTGGGAGCTGCTCTCTAGGCGTGGTATGTGGGCTTCTCGTTGCCGTGACTTCTCTAGCTGCAGAGCATCGGCTCTAGGGCACATGGGCTTTATTAGTTGCAGTTCCTGGGCTCTAGAGCACAGGCTCAATAGTTGTGGCACACAGGCTTCGTTGCTCCGTGGCATCTGGGATCCTCCTGGACCAGGGAGCGAACCCATGTCTCCTGAATCGGCTGGTGGACTCTTCACCACTGAGCTACCAGGGAAGCCCCATGCGTGTATCTTTTTGAATTATAGTTTTCTCCAGGTACATTCCCCAGTGTGGGGTTGGATTGCTGGATCATATGGTGATTTTATTTTTAATTTTCTGAGGAACCTGCATACTGTTTTCCATAGGAGCTACACCAGCTTACATTCCCAGCAGTGTAAGAAGCTGCCCTTTTCTCCACATCCTCTCCAGCATTTATTGTTTGTAGGCTTTTTGATGACTGGTGCCTGGGTATACCTTGTTGTAGTTTATTTGCATTTCTCTAATGATTAGTGATGTTGAGCATCTTTTCGTGTGCCTATTGGCCATCTGTATTTTGTCTTTGGAGAAATGTCTATTTAGGTCCTTTGCACGTTATTCCATTGTTTTGTTTTGGTGGTGGTGGTGTTGAGTTGTATGAGCTGCTTATGTATTTGGGAAATTAAGCCCTTGTCAGTCATAGCATCTGCAAATATTTTCTCCCATTCCATAGTTTGTCTTTTTCTTTATGGCTTCCTCTGCTATGCGAAAGCTCCTCAGTTTTAGTTTTAGTTTTAGTTTTAGTTTTTTGTTTATTTTTGTTTTTATTTCTATTGTCTTGGGAAACCGACATAACAAAACATTGGTACGATTTATGTCAGAGAATGTTTTGCCTGTGCTCTCTTCTGTCTTATAATGTTACGTCTTTTGAAGTCTTTAAGTTAATTTGAGTTTACTTTGGGGCATAATGTGAAGGTATGTTCTAACTTCACTGATTTACATGCAGCTGCCCACCTATCCTAGCAGCACTTGCTGAAGAGACTCTTTTTTCCATGGTATATTCTTGCCTCCTTTGTCGAAGTTTAATTGGCCATAGGTGTGTGGTTTATTCTGGGCTCTCTATTCTGTTCTGTTGCTCACTGTATCTGTTTTTGTACCAATACCACACTGTTTGATTACTGTAGCTTTGCAGCGTTGTCTGAAGTCTGCGAGAGTTAGACCTCCTGATCTGTTCTTTTTCCTGACAGTTTTTTGACCCTGATTTGACAATTCTGGGTCTTCTTCGGTTCCATATAAATGTTTGTATTATTTGTTCTAGTTCCGTGAAAAATTTCATGAGTCATTTGATAGGGATCGCATTCAGTCCATAGAGTGCTTTGGATAGTATTGCCATTTATTTACCAATATTAATTCTTCCAATGCAAGAACACAGGCTGTCTTCCCATCTGTTTGACTCCACTTTAATTTCCTTTGTTAATATTTTATAGTTCTCAGTGTGTAGGTCTCTCACTTCCTTGGTCAGATTTATTCCCAAGGGTTTGTTCAAGTGTTTGTTTTGGTGCAACGTTATTTAATCTTTACCTTCTTTCGTTTATTTATTTGTCTGTGCTGGATCTTAGCTGCAGCACGAAGGGTCTTTCAGTTCCAGCATGTGAACTCTTGGTTGGCAGATTGTTGAATCCAGTTCCCTGACAAGGGTTCGAGCCTGAACCTCCTGTGTTTGGAGTGCAGAGCCTTAGCCACTGGACCACCAAGGAAATCCCGCTGCAATTGTAAAAGGCATTGTTTTTTTTATATTAACTTTCTGAGATTTCATTGTCAGTGTAAAAAATGCAACCAGTTTCTGAATGTTAATCTTATATCCTGCTACTTTGCTGAATTCCTTTATTAGATCTAGTAGTTTTAGTGTGGAGTCCTTAGGGCTTTCTGTAGATAGTATCATGTTATATGCATCCGTGACAGTTTCATCTCTTGCTTTTCGATTCGGAAAGCTGAACCTTGTATTTCTTTTTATTGTCTGATTGCTGCGGCTAGGACTTCCAATACTATGCCGAATAAAGTGGTGTGAGTAGACGTGCTTGTCTTGTTCCAGATTTTAGTGGGAAAGTTCTCAGCTGTTCAGCCCTGAGTGTTATTTTGGCTGTGGGCTTGTCAGAAATGTCTTTTCTTATGTTGAGGTATGTTTCCTCTATAGCCAGTTTGGTAAGAGTTTTTGTGGTGAATGGATGTTGAGTTTAGCCAAATGCTTTTTCTGCATCTATTGAGATGATCATGTGGTTTCTTACTTTCGTTAATGTGGTGTATTACATTGATTTGTGTATATGGAACTATGCTCGTTGAACTTGGGATTAATCCCACTTGGTCATGGTGTATGATTGCTTTTATGTGTTGTTGGATTGGTTTGGTAATATTTTGCTGAGAATTTTTGCATCTATATTCGTCAAAGATACTGGCCTGTAGTTTTCTCTTTTGGTGGTATTTTTTGTTTGGTTTTGGTATCAGGTGGCATCATAGAATGTATTTGGGAGTGTTGTCTCCTCTTGCCTTTTGGGAGCGTTTGAGAATTGGTATAAGTTCTTTTTATGTTTGGTAGAATTCTCCCGTGAAGCCATCTGGTCCTGGACTTTTGTTTATAGGGTGTTGTTTTTTTTCTTTTAATAACAGATTCTGTTTCACTTCTGGTAATCAGTCTGTTGAAATTATTTATTCTTTTTTAAAAAATTTTATTGGGGTATAGTTGCTTTACAGTGTTATGTTGTTTTCTGCTGTACAGCAGTTAATCAGCCATACATATACATTTATCCCCTCATTTTGGATTTCCTTCCCATTTAAGACACCACATAGCATTGAGTAGAGTTCTCATTTGTTATCTGTTTTATACATAATAATGTGTATATGTCTGTTCCAATTTCCTTATTCATTCCACATCCCTCCACTTCCCCTTTGGAGTCCACACATTTGTTCTCTGCATCTGTGTCTGTTTCTGCTTTTCTGCTTTGGAAGTAGGTTCATCTCTACCACTTTCCTAGATACTCCATACATGCCTAAATATATGATGTTTGTTCTTCTCTTTCTAACTTACTTCACTGTGTATGACTGTCTGTAGATCCATCTACATCTTTGCAAATGGCATGATTTTGTTCCTTTTATGGTTGTGTAATACTCCCTATATATGTGCCATATATATATATATATTTTTAGTATTTGTTTATTTGACTGTGCCTGGTCTTGTTATGGCATGTGGGATCTTTACTGGCAGTGTGCAAGCTCTCAGTTGAGCCTGTGGAAGCTAGTTCTCCGACCATGTATCGAACTTAGACTCCCTGCATTGGGAGAGGGAAGCCTTAGCGACTGGACCACCAGGGAAGTCCTGCCGTATCTCTTTATCCATCCCTCTGTTGATCGACATTTAGATTGTGTCCATATCCTGGCTGTTGCATGTCGTGCTGCAGTGAACACTGGGGTGCTTGTATCATTTTGAATTATGGTTTTTGTCTGAGTATGTGTCCAGGAGAGGGATTGCTGTGTCATATGGTAGTTTTTAGTTTTTAAAGGAACCTACATACTGTTATCCGTAGTGGCTGTGATAATTTACATTCCCACCAATAATGTAAGAGGGTGCCCTTATCTGCACATCCTCCCCAGCATTTATTTTTTGCAGACCTTTTGATGATGGCCATTCTGACTGCTGTGAGGTGATACCTTACTGTATCGTTAGAGAAATTGCATTTCTCTAATAATTAGTGATGTTGAGCATCTTTGCATCCTATTGTTGTTGTTGTTGTTCAGCTGCTCAGTTGTGTCCGACTCTCTGTGACCCCATGGACTGCGGCATGCCAGGCTTCCCTGTCCTTCATCATCTCCCGGACCTGGCTCAAATTCGTGTCCATGGAGTCACTGATGCCATCCAACCATCTTGTCCTCTGTCCTCCCCTTCGCCACCTGACTTCAAGTCTTTCCCAGCATCAGGGTCTTTTCCAAGGAGTCAGCACTTCGCATCAAGTGGCCAAAGTTTCGGAGGTTCAGCTTCAGCATCTGTCCTTCTAATGAATATTCAGGATTCATTTCCTTTAGGATTGACTGGTTTGATCTCCTTGCAGTCCAAGGGACTCTCAAGAGTCTTCTCAAGAGCTCTTTTCAAGAGTTCAAAAACATCAATTATTTGGTGTTCAGCCTTCTTTATGGTCTAACTCTCACATCCATACATGACTTCTGGAAAAACCATACATAGCTTTGACTATATGGACCTTTGTTGGCAAAGTAACGTCTCTGTTTTTTAATAAGCTGTCTAGGTTTGTAATAGCTTTTCTTTCAAGGAGCAAGCATCTTTCAATTTCATGGCTGTAGTCAAGAGTGATTTTGGAGCCCAAGAAAATTAAGCCTGTCACTGTTTCCATTTTTTCCGCATCTATTTGCCATGACGGAGAAGGCAGTGGCACCCCACTCCATTACTCTTGCCTGGGGCATCCCATGGACAGAGGAGCCTGGTGGGCTGCAGTCCATGGGGTCGCGAAGAGTCTGACATGACTGAGTGACTTCACTTTCACTTTTCACTTTCATGCACTGGAGAAGGAAATGGCAACCCACTCCAGTGTTCTTGCCTGGAGAATCCCAGGGACAGGGGAGCCTGGTGGGCTGCTGTCT
This sequence comes from Neotragus pygmaeus, assembly GCA_006410875.1. Classification (NCBI taxonomy): domain Eukaryota; kingdom Metazoa; phylum Chordata; class Mammalia; order Artiodactyla; family Bovidae; genus Neotragus; species Neotragus pygmaeus. The sequence continues at coordinate 509,506 of SJYV01051533.1, read as the reverse complement.
ATGGGGTCGCACAGAGTCGGACATGACTGAAGCGATTTAGCAGCAGTAGCAGCATTTGCCATGAAGTGGTGGGACCAGATGTCATGATCTTCGTTTTTTGAGTGTTGAGTTTTAAGCCGGCTATTTCACTCACCTCTTTCACTTTCATCAAGAGGCTCTTTGGTTCCTCTTCACTTTCTGCCATAAGGGTGGTGTTATCTCCCTATCTGAGGTTATTGATATTTCTCCCCGCAATCTTGATTCCAGCTTGTGCTTCCTCCAGACCAGCGTTTCTCATGATGTACTCTGCATATGAGTTAAATAAGCAGGGTGACAATATACAGCCTTGACATAGTCCTTTTGCTATTTGAAACCATTCTGTTGTTCCATGTCCAGTTCTAACTATTGCTTCCTGACCTGCATACAGGTTTCTCGAGAGGTGAGTCAGGTGGTCTGGTATTCGCATCTCTTTCAGAATTTTCCACAGTTTGTTGTAATCCATACAGTCAAAGACTTTAGCATTGTCAAAAAAGCAGAAGTAGATGTTCTTCTAGAATTCTCCTGCTTTTTCTATGATCCAACAGATGTTGGCAATTTGATATCTGGTTGCTCTGCCTTATCTAAATCCATCTTGAACATCTGGAAGTTCTCAATTCACATACAGTTGAAGCCTAGCTTGGAGAATTTTGAGCATTACTTTGTTAGCATGTGAAATGAGTGCAATTGTGTTGTAGGGTGAACATTCTTTGGTATTGCCTTTCTTTGGGATTGGAATGAAAACTGATCTTTTCCAGTCCTGTGGCCACTGCTGAGTTTTCCAAATTTGCTGGCATATTGAATGCAGCACTTTAGCAGCAGCTTCTTTTAGGATTTGAAATAGCTCAGCTGGAGTTGCATCACCTCCACTAGCTTTGTTCGTAGTGATGCTTCCTAAGGCCCACTTGACTTTGCATTCCAGCATGTCTGGCTCTAGGTGAGTGATCACACCATCTTGATTATCTGGGTCGTGAAGATCTTTTTTGTACAGTTATTTTGTGTATTCTTTTCTTAATATCTTCTGCTTCTGTTAGGTCCATACCATTTCTGTCCTTTATTGAGCCCATCTTTGCATGAAATGTTCCCTTGGTATCTCTAACTTTCTTGAAGAGATCTGTAGTCTTTCCTATTCTATTGTTTTCCTCTATTTCTTTGCACTGATCACTGAGGAAGACTTTCTTATCTCTCCTTGCTATTCTTTGGAACTTTGCATTCAGATGGACGTATCTTTCCTTTTCTCCTTTGGCTTTCACTTCTCTTCTCTCAGCTATTTGTGAGGCCTCCTCAGACAACCATTTTGCCTTTTTGCATTTCTTTTTCTTGGGGGATGGTCTTGATCACCTGCTCCTGTACAATGTCACAAATCTCTGTCCATCGTTCTTCAGGCACTCTGTCTGTCCGATCTAATCCCTGGAATCTATTTGTCACTTCCACTGTATAATCGTAAGGGATTTGATTTAGGTCATACCTGAATGGTCTAGTGGTTTTCCCTACTGTCTTCAATTTATGTCTGAATTTGGCGATAAGGAGTTCATGATTGGAGCCACAGTCAGCTCCCGGTCTTGTTTTTGCTGATTGTATAGAGCTTCTTCATCTTCAACTGCAAAGAATATAATCAGTCTGATTTTGATATTGACCATCTGGTGGTGTCCATGTGTAGAGTCTACTCTTGTGTTGTTGGAAGAGAGTGTTTGCTATGACCAGTGTATTTTCTTGCAAAACTCTTTTAGCTTTTGCCCTGCTTCATTTTGTACTCTAAGGCCAAGCTTGCCTGTTACTCCAGGTATCTCTTGACCTCCTACTTTTGTATTCCAGTCCCCTATGATGAAAAAGGGCATCTTTTTTTGGTGTTAATTCTAGACGGTCTTGTAGGTCTTCATAGAACCATTCAATTTCAGCTTCTTCAGCATTAGTGGTTGGGACATAGACTTGGATTACTGTGATAATGAATGGTTTGCTTTGGAAACAAACAGATCATTCTGTCGTTTTTGAGATTGCACCCAAGTACTGCATTTCAGACTCTTTTGTTGACTATGAGGGCTACTCCATTTCTTCTAAGGGATTTTTGCCCACAATAGTAGATATAGTGGTCATCTGAATTAAATTCACCCATTTCAGTCCATTTTAGTTCGCTGATTCCTAAAATGTCTACGTTCACTCTTGCCATCTCCTGTTTGACCACTTCTGATTTTCCTTGATTCATGGACCTAACATTCCAGGTCCCTGTGCTATATTGCTCTTTACAACACTGGACTTGACTTTCACCACCAGAGACGTCCACAACTGGCCATGGTTTCCGCTTTGGCTCAGCGTCTTCATTCCTTCTGGAGTTATTTCTCCGCTCTTCTCCAGTAGCATATTTCTTTGTTGACCCATTTGTTCATGCCTGTTGGCCATCTGTATGTCTTCTCTGGAGAAATCTGTTTAATTAAAAGTGCTTCCCACCCACTTTTGGGATTGGGTTGTTTGTTTTACATTTTGTTTCTTTGTGGCTGCACTGGGTCGGTTGCTGCGCACTGGCTTTCTCAGGTTGTGATGAGCGGGGGCCCTCTCTAACTGTGGTTCTAGGGCTTCTCACCGTGGCGGCTTTTTGCAGAGCACAGGCTCTGGGCACATGGATTTCAGCGGCTGTGGCACGTGGCTCAGTATTTCGACTTGTGGGCTCTAGAGCCCAGGCTCAGTTGATCTGCAGCATGTGGATCTTCTGGGGCTGGGGATAGAACCTGTGTCTCCTGCATTGCAGGGCTGATTCTTAACCACCGGACCACCAGGGAAGCTCCAGCTCTTGAAAAAATCTTTACTGATTTTTTCCTGTTAGTTTTTGATCTGTATTTTATTTATTTTCTCCCTGATCTTTATTATTTCCTTCCTTCTGCTGACCTTAGGTTTTGCTCTTCTTCTTTTTCTAATTGCTTTAGTCGGCAGGTTAGGTTGTTTAGTTGAGATTTTTCAGGTTTGTTTTTTTGAGGAAGGCCTGTATCACTTTGAACTTCCCTCTAGGAACTGCTTTTACTGTGTCCCTTAGATTTTGTATGGTTGTGTTATGACTGTTGTTTGTCTCAAGGTATTCTTTTTTTCATCTTTTTATTTTGTGTTGGGATATGGCTGCTTAACAATGTTTTGATAGTTTCAAGTGAACAGGGAAGGAGCTCATCCATACATATACATGTATCTCTTCTCCCCCAAACTCCCCTTCCATCCAGGCTGCCACATAACATTGAGTAGAGTTTCATGTGCTGCACAGTAGTCTTTGTTCTTATCCATTTTAAATATAGCAGNAGTCCCTTGGACTGCTAGGAGATCCAACCAGTCCATTCTGAAGGAGATCAGCCCTGGGATTTCTTTGGAAGGAATGATGCTAAAGCTGGAACTCCAGTACTTTGGCCACCTCATGCGAAGAGTTGACTCATTGGAAAAGACTCTGATGCTGGGAGGGATTGGGGGCAGGAGGAGAAGGGGACGACAGAGGATGAGATGGCTGGATGGCATCACAGACTCGAGGGACATGAGTCTGAGTGAACTCCGGGAGATGGTGATGGACAGGGAGGCCTGGTGTGCTGCGATTCATGGGGTCGCAGAGAGTCGGACACGACTGAGCAACTGAGCTGAATTGAACTATTACTATATTGCTATCCATTTCTCTTTCATACCTGTTGGTATTCGTTTTTTGTATTTGAGTGGTTCTGTATTAGGTGCAGGGTTTCCCAGTTGGCTCATGTTAGAGAATCTACCTGCAATGCAGGAAACCCAGGTTGATTCCTGGTTTGGAAATATCCCCTGGAAAAGGGAATGGCTACCCACTCCAGTATTCCTGCCTAGAGAATCCCATGGACAGAGAAGCCTAGTGGGCTATACAGTCCATGGGGTTGGAAAGAATGAGAATGACAGAGCATGCACGCAGGCATGTTAGGTACATATATGTTGACAAGTGCAAACTCTCTTCTTGTATCGATCCTTTTATCATTATATATTGACCTCCTTTATCTTCCTTTATGGCCTTTGCTTTAAAGTCTATTTTGTCTGATATGAGTATTATAACTCCCACCTTCTTGTCATTAATGTTTGCATGAAACACCTTTTTCCGTCCCGTCTCCAATCTATATGTGTCCTTTGCCCTAAGGTGTGTGTCTTGTAGGCAGCATATTGTAGGCAGTTTTTGTTTTTTAATTTGCTGCTACTCTCTTTTTTGGTTGGAGCTTTCAGTCCACTGTGATACTTAAGATAATTATTGATGGATCTGTATTTATTGCTATTTTAAACTTTGTTTTCTGGTTGATTCTGTTTCCCCATTGTTCCTTTCTTTTTCTTTGTAGTTTGATTATTTCCTTTTATTTTATGCTTTTGTTGTCTTTCTGGTTTTTGTGAATTTATTGTATGTTTTTGATTAGCGGTTGCCCTTTTTCAAGTGTGCTTGTCCCTTCCTATAACTGCTTGCATTGGTCCAATAGTTATATAGGCTTCATGCGAAGTCGCTTTAGTCGTGTCCAACTCTGTGCAACCCCATAGACGGAAACCCACCAGGCTCCCGTCACTGGGATTTTCCAGACAAGAACACTGGAGTGGGTTGCCATTTCCTTCTGCAATGCATGAAAGTGAAAAATGAAAGTGAAGTCGCTCAGTCGTGTCCGACTCTTAGCGAACACATGGACCACAGCCTACCAGGCTCCTCCGTCTATGGGGTTTTGCAGGCAAGAGTACTGGAGTGGGTTGCCATTGCCTTCTCCGGTGTTCTATCATATTCAGTTCTATATGACTTTTGAGGGTCATGACTTCTTGCTCCAACTTCTTTTTCTTCTTTTCTAGTTTTTCACATTTCTTTTGCATTCCTTTCATAGATAATGACTCCTCTCAAAGGACTTGATTTTTCTGCATCCAGCTGCAGCCATTTTGAACATGCAGTTCCCAGCTCTGCTGGAATATCATCCATTGTTTCCTCAATATAGGCTTGCTGCTGCTGCTGCTGCTAAGTCACTTCAGTCGTNTACGTTCACTCTTGCCATCTCCTGTTTGACCACTTCTGATTTTCCTTGATTCATGGACCTAACATTCCAGGTCCCTGTGCTATATTGCTCTTTACAACACTGGACTTGACTTTCACCACCAGAGACGTCCACAACTGGCCATGGTTTCCGCTTTGGCTCAGCGTCTTCATTCCTTCTGGAGTTATTTCTCCGCTCTTCTCCAGTAGCATATTTCTTTGTTGACCCATTTGTTCATGCCTGTTGGCCATCTGTATGTCTTCTCTGGAGAAATCTGTTTAATTAAAAGTGCTTCCCACCCACTTTTGGGATTGGGTTGTTTGTTTTACATTTTGTTTCTTTGTGGCTGCACTGGGTCGGTTGCTGCGCACTGGCTTTCTCAGGTTGTGATGAGCGGGGGCCCTCTCTAACTGTGGTTCTAGGGCTTCTCACCGTGGCGGCTTTTTGCAGAGCACAGGCTCTGGGCACATGGATTTCAGCGGCTGTGGCACGTGGCTCAGTATTTCGACTTGTGGGCTCTAGAGCCCAGGCTCAGTTGATCTGCAGCATGTGGATCTTCTGGGGCTGGGGATAGAACCTGTGTCTCCTGCATTGCAGGGCTGATTCTTAACCACCGGACCACCAGGGAAGCTCCAGCTCTTGAAAAAATCTTTACTGATTTTTTCCTGTTAGTTTTTGATCTGTATTTTATTTATTTTCTCCCTGATCTTTATTATTTCCTTCCTTCTGCTGACCTTAGGTTTTGCTCTTCTTCTTTTTCTAATTGCTTTAGTCGGCAGGTTAGGTTGTTTAGTTGAGATTTTTCAGGTTTGTTTTTTTGAGGAAGGCCTGTATCACTTTGAACTTCCCTCTAGGAACTGCTTTTACTGTGTCCCTTAGATTTTGTATGGTTGTGTTATGACTGTTGTTTGTCTCAAGGTATTCTTTTTTTCATCTTTTTATTTTGTGTTGGGATATGGCTGCTTAACAATGTTTTGATAGTTTCAAGTGAACAGGGAAGGAGCTCATCCATACATATACATGTATCTCTTCTCCCCCAAACTCCCCTTCCATCCAGGCTGCCACATAACATTGAGTAGAGTTTCATGTGCTGCACAGTAGTCTTTGTTCTTATCCATTTTAAATATAGCAGTGTTTTGAACTGTGGTGTTGTAGAAGACTCTTGAGAGTCCCTTGGACTGCAAGGAGATCCAACCAGTCCATTCTGAAGGAGATCAGCCCTGGGATTTCTTTGGAAGGAATGATGCTAAAGCTGAAACTCCAGTACTTTGGCCACCTCATGCAAAGAGTTGACTCATTGGAAAAGACTCTGATGCTGGGAGGGATTAGGGGCAGGAGGAGAAGGGGATGACTGAGGATGAGGTGGCTGGATGGCATCACGGACTCGATGGATGTGAGACTGAGTGAACTCCAAGAGACGGTGATAAACAGGGAGGCCTGGCATGCTGCAATTAATGGGGTTGCAAAGAGTCAGACACGACTGAGCGACTGAACTGAACTGAACTGAGTGTGAATATAAATGTCCACCCCAAACTTCCTAACTATCCCTTCCCCCATCCTTCTCCCTGGCAACCATAAGTTCATTCTTTAAGTTGGTGAGTCTCAAGATTTTCTCTAATTTCCTTTTTGATTTGTTGATCCATTTGTTTTCTCATAGCATGTTGTTTAGTCTCCATGTAATCGTTTTTTTTTTTCCCCTAATTTCTTTTCCTGTGGTTGATTTCTAGTTTCATGCCATTGTGGTCAGAAAAGATGATTGAAACAATTTCTGTACTTTTAAATTTGTTGAAGTTAGTCTTATGCCCTAGTTTGTGGTCAATCCAGAGAAGGCTCCATGATTATTTGAAAAGAATGTATACTTTGGTTTTTTGTTTTTTTTTAACGTAACATCCTGAAAATAGCAATCAAGTTTCACTCTTCTATTATATCGTTTAGCATCTCTGTTGCCTCATTGATTTTCTGTCTAGATCTGCCCGTTGATGTGGGTGGGACGTCAAGGCCTCCCAGGATGATTGTCTTCCTCTCCATTTCTCCCTTTGTGTCTGTTGGTATCGACTTTACATATTTGGGTGCTCCTGTATTAGGTGCAGGTGTTCCCAGGTCGCTCAGTGGCTAAGAATCCGCCTGCAGTGCAGGAGGCCCATTGCAGGGAAGATCCCCTAGAGAAGGAAATGGCTACCCACTCCAGGATTCATGCCTAGAGAATTGCATGGACAGAGGAGCCCAGTGGACTACAGCCCATGGGGTTGCAGAGTCAGGCACAAATGAGCACGCACGCACGCTTATTACACACATGTATGTCGACAAGTGTAAAATCCTGTCCTTGTATTGACCCGTTTATGATTATATTAATATAGTGTCCTTCTTTATCTTTCTTTATGGCCTCTGCTTTAAAGTCTGTTTTGTCTGATATGAGCACTGGGACTCTCACCTTCTTATCATTTCCATTTGCGTGAAATATATTTTCCCATCCCTTCTTCAATCTATATGTGTCCTTTGCTGTAAGGTAGCTCTTGTAGGCAGCATATTGTAGACGCTTTTTTTTTTTTTAATCTAGTCTTCCACTCTGTTTTTTCATTGGAGCCTTCAGTCTGTTGCTATTTAAAATTGATACGTACATATTTATTGCCGTTTTAAACTTTATTTTCCAGTTGATGCTTTGTTTCTCTGTTGTTTGTTTCTATTCTTTTTCTTTGTGGTTTGATGATTTCCTTTTATTCTGTGCTTGTGTTCTCTTCTTTTTGGTTTTTGTGAATCTTTTGTGTGTTTTTGATTTGTGGTTACCCTTTTTCAAGTATGTTAATCTCTTCCTATATCTGCTTGCTTTGGACTGATAGTCATATAGGCTCAGATATATTAAAAAGAATCTGCATTTTCTTACTCTCCTTCCCCACATTTTATGATTTCAGTGTCCTTTTTTACATCTTCATATTTATCCTTTTGCTGTTCCCTGTATTTGTCATCACTTTCACAACTAGTATTTTTTTTTTCTTTTTGATCTGTATACTGACTAATTCAAGTGAGTTACTTTCCATTTGTGATTTTTTTCTTCCCATATCTTTTTGTTCTTTTCTGTTTAGAGAAGACATTTCAATATTTCCTTTAAGATATGTTTAGTATTGTGTTTTTTTACTTTTTTGAGAAATTCTTTTTTACTCCTCCTATTCTAAATGATAATCTTTCAGAGTAGACTATTTTGGGTTGGAGACTTTTCCCTTTTAAGACTTTGAATGTATTTTGCCACTCTCTTCTGTCCTGCAGTGTTACTATAGAGAAATCAGCTGATAACCTTATGGAGGATCCCTTGTAATTAACTTCTTTCTTTATTTCTTGCTACCTTTAGAATTCTCCCTTAACTTTTGCATTATTTTTATCACATGTCTCAGTATAGATCTGTCTGTGTTCATCTTGTTTGGAACCCTCTGTGCTTCCAGTACTTGGATATCTGTGTTCTTCTTTAGATTTGGGAATTTTTCAGCCATAATCTCTTGAAATGCATTTTCAATCTCCTTCTCTCTTTATTCTCCTTCTGGAATTCCTACTGTGTGTAGATTGGCCTTCTCTATGTTATCCCATAGGTCCCTCTTACTGCCTTCATTTTTTTTTTGGTTTTCTGGGTTTGTTTGTTTTGATTGGATAATTTCCATTATTCTAACAGGTCATTTATTCTTTCATCCGCATTATTCTGCTATTCATTGCCTTGAGCTCAGCTTTTGTCTCAACAAATGAATTTTCTTATTTTTCTTGCTCCTCCTTATAGTTTCTAGTTCCTTTTTAGCAGTCATCTGCATTTCTGTTGATGGTCTTTCTTAATTTCTCCAGTGTTTTCATTACCTTCGCTTTGAAGTCAGTGTCTGTTAGACTGAAAGGTCTGCGTCATTGTTCCTCAGGAGAACTTTGGTCTTTTAACTGGTAGTGGTTCCTTTGCCTCTTCACTTTGCTTGCATTTCTCTTACTTTCTGAGTTTGGGGGAAACAGTTATTTTCTATAATCTTGAAAGGTTTTTTTTTGTTTGTTTGTTTTCACTTATTTGGCTGCAACAGGTCTTCCTCTCAGCATGTGGGATATAGTTCCCCAACCAGGGATGGAACTCAGGTCCCATTGGGAGCTTGGTGTCCTACCCATTGGATCACCATGAAAGTACCTTGGAGGGCTTTTCACAAGAGGGAAAGGCCATGGGCAGCTCGTGTGGGTTTCCCATTTTGGGAGGCGGGGCAGTCACTGGTCTGGGTGCTAGCTGTCTCTCTCCTCAGCGTGTGCTGGCCGTCATCCCTGTGAGAGAGGATGTGCAGGTGCGGGGCCTGCACAGGCTCCAGGAAGGCGGGGGCAGCAGGCGGTGCCCGATCCCGGGACCCTCGGCAGCAGGAGCAGTCTGTGTCGGCCTCTGGAGTCTTCAGATGGCGGCAGAGGCTCACACCCACCCCTGGAGCGTGTGCAGGTGGCGCCTGCTGCCTGAGAGCATGGGGAGAAAGAAGCTCCTACGGCAGCCCCCCGTCTTCTTGTGCCCACCCCAGTAACAGCCCAGGCGCCTCCCCACACTCCCTCAGTCGTGAGCACACCCTAGCCCCTCAGGCTGCCCCCACACAGCCCACCAGTCCTCTCCTGGGTCTGACCTCTGAAGCCCGAGCCTCAGCACCCAGCCCCTGCTCACCCCAGTGCAAGCGTCTCAGGCTGGAGAGCGGACTTCCCGGTGTACGGAGAGCTTTCCAGGTTTACCATGCCCTCCCCGGGGCTCAGGGCCTGTCCTGATTCCTTTCTCTCTCTCTCTCTCTTTTCTTTTGCCTTACGCAGATACGGGATTTTCTCACCCTTTTGAAAGTCCCGGGTCTTCCGCCAGCATTCAGTAGATGTTCTGTGGGAATCATTCCACAGGTTGATGTATTTTTGATGTATCTGTGGGAGAAGGTGAGCTCCATATCTCACTCCTCTGCCATCTTGACCCAGTCTCTGTGTTATATTTTAGGTTCAATGTGTAAGTGATATCATGTGGTATTTGTCTCCATTTCTGACTGACTTCTCTTCCTGTGGCAATCTCTAGTCACATCCATTGCTGCAGTGACTTTATTTCATTCCTTTTCTTGGCTCTGTAGTATTTCAGTGTATATGTGTACAACGTCTTTTTTATGCATTCATCTGTTGGTGGACATTTATCTTGCCTCCATGTCTTGACAATTGTGAGTAATGTTGCTGTGCACATAGGGGTGCGTGTATCTTTTTGAACTATAGTTTTGCCTGGATATATATGCCCAGGAGTGGGTTTGGTGGATCATAATTTAAATGTATGTTGAGTTTTATTTGTAATCTCTGTACTGTTTTCCACAGTGGCTGCATCAGCTTACACCCGACAACAGTGTAGGAGGGTTCCCTCTTCTCCATACCCTGTCCAGCGTTTGTTATTTGTAGACTTCTTAATTATGGCCATTCTCACTGGTGTGAGGTGATACCTCCTTGTTGTTTTGATTTGTATTTCTCTAATAAATCACTGCAGATGGTGATTGCCAGCATGAAATTAAAAGACACTTACTCCTTGGAAGGAACGTCATGACCAACCTTGACAGTATATTCAAAAGCAGAGACATCACTTTGCCAACAAAGGTCCGTCTAGTCAAGGATATGGTTTTTCCAGTGGTCATGTATAGATGTGAGAGTTGGACTGTGAAGAAGGCTGAGCGCCAAAGAATTGATGTTTTTGAACTGTGGTATTGGAGAAGACTCTTGAGAGTCCCTTGGACTGCAAGGAGATCCAACCAGTCCATCCTAAAGGAGATCAGTCCTGAGTATTCATTGGAAGGACTGATGCTGAAGGTGAAACTCCAGTACTTTGGCCACGTCATGCGAAGAGCTGACTCATTGGATAAGACCCTGATACTGGAGGGATTGGGGGCAGGAGAAGGGGACGACAGAGGATGAGATGGCTGGATGGCATCACTGACTCGATGGATGTGAGTCTGAGTGAACTCCGGGAGTTGGTGATGGACAGGGAGGCCTGGTGTGCTGCGATTCATGGGGTCGCAGAGAGTCGGACACGACTGAGCAACTGAACTGAAGTGAATAATGATGGTGTTAAGCATGTTTTCATGTTCTATATTTTGTCTTTGGAGAAATGTCTAGATCTTCTGCCCATTTTCGTTGGTTGGTTGTTTGGTTTTTGTTGCTGTCATTGAATTGTATGAGCTACTTGTGTATTTTGGTAATTAAGTTCTTGTTGGTCATGCCTACCTGCCAGCCAAGTCACTTCAGTCATGTCTGACTCTTTGTGACCCCAGGGACTGTAGCCTGTCAGGCTCCTCTGTCCATGGGATTCTCCAGGCAAGAATACTGGGGTGAGTTGCCATGCCCTCTTCCAGGGGATCTTCCCGACCCAGGGGTCGAGCTTTTGGCTCCTTCATTTCAGGCGGGTTCTTTACCACTGAACTGCCAGGGAAGCCCCTTGTCAGTCATATCATTTGCAAATATTTTCTCCCATTCTATAGGTTGTCTTTTCTTTTAATTTATGGCTTTCCTTGCTTTGCAAAATCTTGTGTTAGTAAGTTTCATTTGTTTATTTTTGTTTTATTTCCATTGCCTTGGGAGACTGACCTAAGAAAACATTGGTATGATTTATGTCAGAGAATGTTTTGCCTTTTCTCTCCTCTAGGAGTTTTATACTGTAATGTCTTATGTTGAAGTCTTTAAAGGAAGTCAAGTTTATTTTTAGCATGGTCTGAGAGTGTGTTCTAACTTCAGTGATTTACATGGAGCGGTTCAACTCTACCAGCAGCACTTGCTGAACAGACTATCTTTTATGCACTGTATATTCTTGCCTCCTTTGTTGAAGATTAATTGACCAAGGGTATGTGAGTTTATTTCTGGGCTCTCTGTTCTGTTGATGTATGTCTGTTTTTATACCAATACCACACTGTTTCGGTTACTGTAGCTTTGCAGTATTGTCTGAAGTCTGGGAGAGTTATACCTCCTGCTCTGTTTTTCTCTCCAGTATTGCTTTGGCAGTTCTGGGCCTTTTATGGTTCCATATAAATTTTTATATTTGTTCTAGTTCTGGGAGAAATGGATAATTTGATATGGATCTCATTCAATCTGTCCATTGCTTTGGGTAGTATTGTCATTTACCAGTATTAATTCTTTCAATCCAAGAGCATGGGGTATCTTTCTTTGAATCCACTTTAATATCCTTTGTTAGTGTTTTATAGTTCTCAGCATATACATCTTTCTCTTTGGTCATATTTATTCTTACTTGTGTGGTTGTGGTGTTTATTTTGGTGCAATTTAATTAATTGATTACCTTTGTTCATGTATTTAGTTGGCTGTGCTGGGTCTTAGCTGGACACATGGGGTCTTTGATCTGTATTGCAGCATGTGGGATCTTTAGTTGAAGCACGTGAACTCTTAGTGGTAGCTTGTGGCATCTTGTTCCCTGGCCAGGGATCGAACCTGGGCCCCCTGCATTTGGTGTGCAGAACTGTAGCACTGGACCACCAGGGAAGTCCTTGTGCAAATTTAAAAGGTGTTTCTTTTTACACCACCTTTGTAGTATTTCATTGTCAATGTAAAGAAATGCAAGCAATGTCTTAATGTTAATCTTGTATTTTGCTACTCTGCAGAATTCCTTTATTAAATCTAGTAGTTCTAGTGTGGAGTTGTTAGAGCTTTCTATATGTAGGGTCATGTTATCTGCATTAGTGACAATTTTAGCATTTCCTTTCCAATTCTGATACCTTTTATTTCTATTTAGTGTCTGATTGCTGTGGCTAGGGCTTCCGATACTATGTTGAATAGAGTGGTGAAAGTGGGCATCCTTGACTTGTCCAGATTTTAGTGGGAAAGCTTTCAGCTTCTCACCATTGAGTATCATTTTGGCTGTGGGTTTGTCAGAAATGGCTTCTCTTATGTCGAGATGTGTTCCTGCTATACTCAGTTTGGTAAGAATGGTTGTCATGAATGGAGGAGAAATTTTGTCAAATGCTGTTTCTGCATCTGTTGAGATTGTCATGTGAGTTTTTACTTCTGTTAATGTGATGTATTACATTGTTTTGTGTACGTTGGACTATCCTTGTGAATTTAGGATTCATCCCACTTGGTTGTTCTCTGTGTCGTTGGATTTGGATTGCTAATATTTTGTTGAGAATTATTGCGTGTATATTCATCAAAGATATTGACCTGTGGTTTTCTTTATTTGGTGGTATCTTTGTCTGTTTTTGGTGTCAGTTGGCTTCCTAGAGTATATTTTGGAGTGTTCTGTCCTCTTCCATCTTTTGGGAGAGTTAGAGAATTGGTGTGAGCTCTTTCTTTGTTTGGTAGAATTCTCCTGTGAAGCCGTGTGGTCCTGGGCTTTTGTTTGTAGGGAGAGCTGTTTTTCTCTTTTTTTTCAATTACAGCTTCTATTTCATGTCTAACAATCAGTCTGTCTAAATTATCTATTCTTTTTTAAAAATGTATTGGAGTATAGTTGCTTTACAATGTTGTGTTAGTGTTTTATAGCAAAGTGAATCAGCCGTATGTACTGTATGTATATGTGTATATATACACACCCCCTTGTCTTTGGATTTCCTTCCCGTTTAGGTCACCACACCACATTGAGCACAGTTCCCTGAGCTGTACAGTGGGTTCTCATTAGTTATCTATTTTATATCTAGTAGTATGTATATGACTATGCCAGTCTCTCAAAGCGTCCCACCCCTCTCTTTCCCCTCCTGGTGTCCATATGTGTGTTTTCGATATCAGTAACTCTATTTCTGCTCTGCAGATAACTCATTGTTACCATTTTTCCAGATTCCACACATATGGGTTAATATGAACATTTGTTTTTCTGACTTACTTCATTGTGTATGACAGTCTCTACAATTTTAGTGTCTTTTTATGGCTGAGTAATATTCTATTATACATGTGTGCCATATCTTCTGTCTTTTTTTAATGCTTATTTGGCTTTTCTGGGTCTCAATTGCAACGTGCTGGATCTATCTGTAGGTGTGTGGGATCTGGATCCCTGAGCAGGGGCCGAGTCCAGGCGTCCTGCACTGGGAGTGTGAGCCTTAGTCACTGGACCTGCTGTGTCTCCTTTATCCACTCCTTGGTTGCCGTTGTTTTTAAACCCATTTATATTTGAAATATTTATTGTGATTTTTGGTCACAGTGGTCTTCCGTGTGGTGCAGAGGCTGCTCGTGGTGGTGGCTTCCCTTGTTGCAGAGCACAGGCTGCTGGTGTGTGGGCTTCAGTGGGCGGCACCCAGGCTGTAGGACACGTGGGTTTCGGTAGTTGCACGGGGACTCAGTAGTGGCGGCTCTCGGGCCCCATAGGTGTGGTGCACTGGCTTCCTTGCTTCACAACATTTGAGGTCTTCCCGAGCCAGGGCTCGAACCAGGGATCAAACCAGGCTCCTGCAGTGGCAGGCAGAATTTTATCCGCTGTGTCACCAGGGGCAGCCATTCCTCTGGGGACGGACATTTAGGTTGCTTCCATGTCCTGTCTACTGTGCACAGCACCACAGTCAGCACTGGGGTGCGTGTGACTTTTTGAATTACGGTTTTCTCTGGGTGTATGCCCAGGAGAGGGGTTGCTGGGCCACATGCTAGCTTTATTTTTTAGCTTTTTAAGGACCCTCCACATTGTTTTCCACAGGGGTTGTGCCCGTTTACATTCCCACCAACAGTGTAAGAGGGTTTCTTTCCTCTGCACCCTCTCCAGCATTTATTGCTCATAGATTTTGTAAGGATGGCCATTCTGACCAATGAGGTGATGCCTCATTGTTGTTTTGATTTGCGTTTCTCTAATAATTAGCGATGTTGAGCATCTTTCCTTCCTTGTGCCTACTGGCCATCTGAATGTCTTCCTTGGAGAAATGTCTATTTAATTACAAATGCCTTCCACCCATTTTTTGATTGGGTTGTTTGTTTTGAAGTTTATTTATCTGTGAGTGCCGTGGTGGGTCTTTGTTGCTATGCATTGAATTCCTCTAGTTGTGGCGAGTGGGAGCTACTCTCTCTCGAGTTCTCATCGTGGTGGCTTGCTGTGGAGCACAGGCTCTGGGCCTATGAACTTCAGCAGCTGTGGCGCGTGAGCTCAATAGAGCCTCTTGGGCTCTGGAGTGCAAGCTCAGTAGCTGTGGTGCACAGGCTTAGATGCTCCATGGCATGTAGAATCTTCTGGGACCTGGGATTGAACCCGTGTTCCCTGCATTGCAAGGCTGATTCTTAACCATTGGACCACCAGGGAACCTCCAACTTTTGGTTTTATTGATCTTTTTTCTATTGTTTTTTGATCCATATTTTATTTATTTCCTCCTTGATCTTTATTATTTCCTTCTGCTGACCTTAGGTTTTGCTTGTTGTTCTTTTTCTGATAGTTTTGGGTGGCAGGTTAGGTTGTTGGGTTTTTTTGTTTTTTGTTTTTTTTTTAGATTTTTCTTGTTGGTTTTTTTTTTTTTGAGGAAGGCCTGTATCACCGTGAACTTCCCTTTCCTATAGATTTTGTATGGTTGTATTTTCATTGTTGTTTGTCTCAAAGTATTCTTTAAAAAAAAAACTTTTTATTTTGAACTGGGGTATAGCTGATTAACAGCGCTGTGATAGTTTTAATGGACAACAAAGGCTCTCAGCCATACAGATACGTGTATCTCTCCTCCACTAAACTCCCCTCCCATCCAGGCTGCCACATCACACGGAGCAGAGTTCCATGCGCTGTACAGTAGGTCCTTGTTCATCATCCATTGTGAATATAGCAGTGTGTCCGTGTCTATACCAGACCCCCTAACTGTCCCTCCCCACATCCTTCTCTCTGGCAACCGTACGTTCATTCTTTGTGAGTCTCAAGGTTTTCTCCAGTTTCCTTTTTGATTTCTTTGTTGGCCCATTTATTTTCTTGTGGCATGTTGTTTAGTCTCCATGTAACTGTTTTTCTTTTCCCATTTCTTTTCCTGTAGTTGATTTCTAGTTTCAGGCTATTGTGGTCAGAGAAGATACTTGAAATAATTTCTATTCTTTTAAATTTGTTGAGGTTAGTTTTGTGCCCTAGAGAAGGCTGCATGTGCACTTGAATATGTTGTGTTTTGGAGGTAATGTCCTGAAAATATCAGTTAAGTCTAACTGTTCTATTATATCATTGAGGATCTCTGTCGTCTTACTGATTTTCTCTTTAGAAGGTCTGTCCATTGATGGGAATGGGGTGTTAAGGTGTCCTACTGTGTATTCCTATCCATTTCTCCCTTCGTGTCTGTTGGTGTTTATATGACATGTTTAGGTACTACTGTATCAGGTGCAGGGCTTCCCAGGTGGCTCAGCGGTAAAGAATCTGCCTGCCAGTGCAGGAGATGCAGGCTGATCCTTGGGTCGGGAAGATCTCCTAGAAGAGGAGATGTCAACCCACTCTAGTATTCTTGCCTGGAGAATCCCATGGACAGGGGAGCCTGGTGGACTGTATAATCCATGGGGCTGCAAAGAGTCCGACATGACTGAGCACACAAGCACGCATATTGGGTGCATGTATGTTGACAGATGTAAAATCTTCTTGAACTGATCCTTTCCTCATATGTCTTGTCTATCTTTATCTTTGGCCTTCGCTTTAAAGTCTATTTTGTCTGATTTGAGTATTTCCACTCCTTCCTCTTGTCATTTATGTTCGCCTGAAATATCTTTCAACATCACCTCTTCAATCTATATGTGCCCTTTGCCCTAAGGTGGTATCTTGTAGGCAGTATATTGTAGGCTCTTGATACGAATATTGATACACAGACATATATTTGTTGCCATTTTAAACCTTTTTTCCACAGTTTATTCTTTCTCTGTTGTTCCTCTTTTTTTTTTTCTCCTTTTTTTGTGATGTGATGATTCCCCTTCATTTTATGCTTGTGTTCTCTTCTTTTTGGTTTTAGTGAATCTATTTTATGTTTTTGATTTGTGGTTGCCCTAGGTTTCAAGTATCCCTACCTGTATCTGCTTGATTTGGACTGGTAGTTATATAGGCTCAAACACATGTTACAAAATTTGTATTTTCTTACTGGTGTTCACATTTTATGATTTTGGTGTCCTTTTTTTTTTACATCTTCATGTTCATCTTTTTGCTGTTCATTGTGTTTGTCATCTCTTTCACAAATAGGTTTTTCCCCCCCCCCTTCTCAATCTATAAACTGACTAATTTAAATGATTTACTTTCAACATTCAGAAAACTAAGATCGTGGCATCTGGTCCCATCACTTCATGGGAAATAGATGGGGAAACAGTGGAAACAGTGTCAGACTTTATTTTTGAGGGCTCCCTGGGATTTCTTCGGAAGGAATGATACTAAAACTGAAACTTCAATACTTTGGCCACCTCATGCGAAGAGTTGATTCACTGGAAAAGACTCTGATGCTGGGAGGGATTGGGGGCAGGAGGAAAAGGGGACGACTGAGGATGAGATAGCTGGATAGCATCACTGACTTGATGGACGTGAGTCTGAGTGAATTCCGGGAGTTGGTAATGGACAGGGAGTCCTGGCATGCTACGATTCATGGGGTCGCAAAGAGTTGGATACGACTGAGCAACTGAACTGAACTGAACTGAAAATCACTGCAGATGGTGATTGCTGCCATGAAATTAAAAGACTCTGACTCCTTAGAAGGAAACTTATGACCAACCTAGATAGATAGCATATTGAAAAGCAGAGATGTTACTTTGCCAAGAAAGGTCCATCTAGTCAAGGCTATGATTTTTCCAGTGGTCATGTATGGATGTGAGAGTTGGACTGTGAAGAAAGCTGAGCACCGAAGAATTGATGCTTTTGAAATGTGGTGTTGGAGAAAGCTCTTAAGAGTCCCTTGGACTGCAAGGAGATCCAACCAGTCCATTCTAAAGGATATCAGTCTTGGGTGTTCATTGGA
>SJYV01051533.1:433155-452723 GCA_006410875.1 Neotragus pygmaeus | reverse complement strand
AATACACAAAAACAAAGCCCTACAATTATTTTTCTATATGTTAGCAGAGAGAACTATGAAAAAAAAATTTTAATTACATTAACACTACCATGTAAGGAATGCCTTAGGATAAACCTAACAAATATGTGTAAGACCTCTGCTGCTGCTGCTAAGTCACTTCAGTCGTGTCCAACTCTGTGGGACCCCAGGGACGGCAGCCCACCAGGCTCCTCCATCCCTGGGATTCTCCAGGCAAGAATACTGGAGTGGATTGCCATTTCCTTCTCCAAGACCTCTGCTAGAAACTACAAAATATTGAGAGAATTTAAAGTTCCAAATAAATAAACACTGAGAAGATTTGATATTAAAATGTCAATTCACCCCAAATTAATCCAGAGCTTCAATGCAATTACTATTAATATCTAGGAAAGTTTGACGGAAATGGACAATTTGATTCTAAAATTCATGTGGAAATACAGAACTCAAAATAACCCAGAAACTTCTTTCCTTAAGGAGGACTTACACTAACAGGTAACTTACTGTCAAGCTACAGACACTTAAAGCTGGGAGGAAACAGAGCTAGAACAGACAAACAAGCCAAATAAAGAATATAGGGAAAGCAAAAATAGATCCATACTTATCAATTACCTGACTTACAACAAAAACCAAAGTAATTTAGAACACAAAAGGAAAATCTTTTCACTAAATGCCTCTAATATTTATTGGATATTGATAAAAATGAATCATGGCCTGACAATTATTTCAACATATAAGGAATAAACCCTCCAGAAGAGATCAAAGAGACGCCTCTTCCAAAGACCGAACTCATTAACCATAAAGTAAAAGACTGCTATGTTGGATTTTATTAGGAAGAGTAAGAAGACAAAGTAAACTGACTAGGAGAGGACATTCTCAATTAGTATACTCGAAAGGAATCATATCCAGAAGACATCAAGAACTCCTACACAAAAAGATAGACAATCCAATTTACAAATGAGCAAAAAACAAATAGGATATGCAAACAGTCAACAGGCAAATGAAAGGGAAATGGAAATTAAAAGCACAATAAAACTCACAATGAAAACCACAGCAAAAAAGGTATAATTAAAAACTGAAAATAGTAAATGCTGGTAAGAATATGGAGAGACTGGAACATGCAAGTATTTCTGATAGGAATGGAAATCAGTACAACCGCTTTGGAAAACTGCAGGGCAGTGAAAGTGGAGTCACTCAGTCATGTCCAACTCTTTGCCACCCCATGGACTGTGGCCTACCAGGCTCCTCCATCCATGGGATTTTCCAGGCAAGAGTACTAGAGTGGGTTGCCATTTCCCTCTCCAGAGGATCTTCCTGACCTAGGGAGCGAACCCAGGTTTCCCACTTTGTAGGCAGATGCTTTACTGTCTGAGCTACNCTTGCTATTCTTTGGAACTCTGCACTCAGATGCTTGTATCTTTCCTTTTCTCCTTTGCTTTTTGCTTCTCGCTTCTTTTTCTTAGCTATTTGTAAGGCCTTACCAGGGGGCAAAGCTTGGTTGCGACAGCAGGAGCTCTGATGTGAACTGAACAGAACTGGTGTGCACCCCCCCAGCCGCCCCCTACCCCGTGTCCATGTGGCATGGTGACCAGGAACTGTCCCCAAGCATCAGCATCTCGGAAGCGAGTCTCCCTCTTCCCACTGGCGCCCCTGGATTTCTCAGAGGTGAGCCGCCATGTTTTCAATGGCATGGGCAGGAATGGGGAGGGGTGTCTGTTCCTGGCCCTCACGTCCTAGCACAGATTTGGGGTGAGCTCCTGCTAGCTTCCACGAGGGCAGATTTTCCCACTGTGAGCGCTGAGCAGAGGCAGGGGCTGGGCACTCCAGTCCAGGGTGCCTGCTCTGGTGCAGAGCCAGCCTCTACCCAGGACCACTCCACAGGCTGGAGGAGATGCGCCATCCAGAGCCCTGCCTAAGACCCAGACTAGCAGTCTCTGCCTGCCCCTGAACCTTGGGATAGCTTCTCCCACATACCTTGGTGAGGTGCCTGGGTTGCAGTCAGAACAGCTAGTGTCTAAGCCAGGCCCGGAGTGGACTGTGAAAGGCCTGGCAACTCTCCTGTCCCGGAGAGAACTCCTGGCTGTACACGTGTGTGTGTGCACGTACACGTACACACACACCCTTAAGGACACAATACAGGCCCAAACACACAGATCTATGTGTTCGCACACACATGCTCACAGGCACAGATGTGTGTGCAGAAAGACACAGAACACCGATCCCTGGTAATCCAGTGCTCTGCCTTCCAGTGCAGGGGCCAAGGATTTGATCCCTGGTGGGGGAACTAAGATTCCACATGCTGCGGAGCAACTAAGCCTGTGAGCCACAGCTACAGAGCCCACAGGCCACAACTGAGACCGGACATAACCGAAACTAAAATAATTTTAACGAATACACAGATACAGTAACTGGTTGGGGTTGGAGCCAGACTTTTAGGTAAAGCATTCCCTTTCTAGGCCTCAGTTTCGTCTGTAAGATGGACAGACAAGCCCTGCTTTGCTCACCTCACTGGGGAACCTGGGATGGTGCAGGGCCAAGGAGGTGAGTGCTGCACGGGCGTGAGGGCAAGCGGTGCAGCCTCTGTGCGGGGACCAGGCCTGCTGGACGCCAGGCCCAGGTCAGCCCGCCATGAGCAGGGCTTGAAATGCTGCCCAGGCTGACCAGCCTGGCGGACTCCCCTTCTTGAGGGGAACCCCAGGCCTGAGAGAGCTTGGAACAGAGGTTAGGTGGGGTCATGAGAAAGGCCTGGCTGGGCCATAAGCAGGGCTTGAAATGTTCACTTGTTCACACAGGGAAGGTCACGGAGGCAGGATACCCAGCCTGCTGCAAGCTCTGCCAGTAAGTAGGTAAAGAGTGGAAGTGCACTCTCGTGCAGAAATATCCAGTACACGTGTGCACATACTCTCTGTGATATGTAGACAGAGTATGTCTGGGCACATGCCTCCCAGTTAAAAGGGGTACCCACAGAGAACCCAGAGGGGTTGTTACAGGCTGGTGGAATCCAGGTCACCCAGGCCCACCCTTCCCTACTGGCCCGGGTTGGGGTGTTCTAGGCTGACTAGTTCTGGATGGAGTGGAAGGATCTATCCCTGCCTGCCTCCCCGAGGGGAATGCCAGGCCCCGGTGATGGCAGAGTTGCATGGACAGGCTGCTGCCTGGGACAGCTCTGCAACTGCAGAGCCAGCCTATCCAGCCTCCTCCCCCCCGGCCCAGGTGTTGAGGCCCTGAGGAGCAGCGGGGAGAGTGGCTCACACCCGGGAGAACCAGAGGACAAAAGCCAGCAGGATGGAAGCCAGGGCAGAGCTCTGGGAACTCCCCAGGGAGCCTCCACTCCCAAGTGGGCTCATTTTTTGAGAACCTGCCCTGGACGAGGGGGCGTGGGAACCTCAGAGGGAGACTAGACGGATATCCTCCTCTCTCCCCCAGCTGCCCACCCAGCAGCAACTGCAGGCCCTCGGCCAGCCTCCCCAGGTGGATTCCTGGGGCTACTCATTTGAGAGTGTGGCTTTCCTGGCCAAAGACCAGCCCACAGTCAGCCGCTCGGCCATGATTCTTCCCGGGCAGGCCTTACTAGTCAATCACAGCACTTGCTGCACTATCCTCAGGCTTCAAAACCAGTTGATTACCTGTGGTAGTCAAAGGAGACAAAACCTATTTGCTGAATTCCTAATTCATAGCCGGCCTAGCTCGCTTCACCCTGACCTCCTCCTGCTTCCTACTCGGTGCCCCACACGCAGCACCCCTGCCTCCACACACTTCCTCCCCTGCTCTCTACCTACTTATGGGCCGTTAAGCTTGCAGGAGTTGGGGTACAGCAGGGCTGGGTATCCTGTCTCTGCAACCTACCCTGTGTGAGCCTCCTTGCATCACCAGAGTCCCGCATGAGGTCACCCAGAGTCCTGGGCCCAGCCAGGCCTTTTCCATGATCCCACCTGCCTTCTATTCCAAGCTCCCTCAGGCTTGGGGTTCCCCTCATGAAAGGGGGGTTCCACTGGACTGGTCAGCACAGCCAAGTTGAACATTTCAGGCCCTGCTCACGGCGGGCTGACCTGGGCCTGGTGTCCAGCAGGCCTGGTCCCCGCATAGCGGCTGCATCGCTTGCCCTCACGCCCGTGCAGCACTCCCCTCCTTGGCCCTGCACCACCCCAGGTTCCCCAGTGAGGTGAGCAAAGCAGGGCTTGTCTGTCCATCTTACAGAGGAGGAAACCAAGGCCTAGGAAGAGAATGCCTTACCTAAGGGTCTGGCTCCAACCCCAACCAGTTAACTCACTTACCCGCAGTGCGCTGAGTCATGGTGGCCAAGGTGATGGAAAGGAAACACACACACAGCCAAGTGGGAAGGGCAGCTATGCCTGCCTGGGGCTCCCACACACAGGCCCCTGTCTTCCTGATCAGGGGCCTGCCCGATATTCTCAACGTTTGTTTCCTTCTGGTCTCAGGTCCAAGCTTTGCACCAGCCCTGTGAGGGCTGTCAACTCTTTTGGCCAGTGGGGAAACTAAGGCCCATGGTTACAGCCCCAACTGGGCAGGGGACTGGGCCCGACTAAGAACCAGAGCCCCGTTCCCCCAGTCCAGTGGTGCCCAGGTGGCTCTGGCCTCCACAGGGAGCCCCTGCTCTACCAGCTCTCCCATCACTGGAATGGCAGGGGCCCTCACTGGCAGGGTGGGGGACAGACGTGGGGCACGTGCAAAGAGGTGTGTGCTACCCGACGTGCTCCTATGGCGAATTCTCCCCACGATCCAGAACCTGTCCACTGTGCCTCCTTCCCTGGCCCCTGCTCCATCCCCACAGTCCATCCCCCACCGGCGGCCAGAGGGATCTTCTGAGAATGAGACCTGGTCCTTCCCTGCTTACAGACTAGCGAGGCGCAGCCCCTCTCCCGCCTCCCCTCAGGGTCCAGGGTCCCCCAGCCCAGGCCCCTGCAGCACCCCGCCTGCTGTCTGCCTGCTGTCTGCGCAGGGCCTTAGCACTCACTGGTCTGACTGACTGCTTATCCTCCCCATCCCCGCCCGGCCTCCAGAGCCAGAGGTGGCTGAGTCCGAATAGGGATCCGACTTCCTTTTGGACTCCTGGGTCACCAGCCACAAGCATGGTCCTGTGATTTAAAATGCCTCTGGCCCTTCTCTGCCACACTGGAGGATCCCAGCAACCTCTCACTTCCACTCATTCCTTGCTTGGCCCTCAGCCTGTCCTGCGTGGGCTGCCCGGAGTCGGAAGTCCCCTTACTGTGACAGGGTGGCTCTTGCTCCCGCCGAGCCTGGCAGGCTGTCCTCCCCGTGCTCAGGCTGGTGGCTCTGGTCTCCCTGTTTAAGCACCCGGGCCCCCACCTGACCAGGGGCATCTCACCTCCCTCTGTAGACTGATCCCAGACTCCCACTCCTGGGGGCCCAGGTTCCAAGTCTGAGTTCCAGTCCTGCACACTGCCATTCGCGAGCCTGGAAGAGGGGCTGGACTGGGTGGAGAAGCCCCCTATGTTGAAACTGAGGTCACCTCTAGAGGGCCAGGAGAAACAGCTCAACAGCCCCGAGAAAGCAGCAGCCAGCTCCGATTTCCTTGCAGTTTGGAGGAAGGCGGAGAAGAAAAGGGCTCAGCAGGTCCCCTGCCCTGAAGTTGTGGGTGAAGGCAAGCCCGCTCCTCTCACACACCTCTCCCCAGAACCTCTGCCATGGGCTGATCTCCCCCTTTAGGACTGTGGACAGCACCACACGAGCACGCCTGGAGCTCAGGGATGGAAGCCAGGGCTCTGGGGGTGCAGCAGCCACCGTCTCCCTTGGCCTCCCTCTTGACTCCTCTGAATCTTTCTGAAGCCACCTCTGCAAGGAGGGGCCTGGCACTCCAATGGTTTGTTGTGGCGAGGGGTGGGGTTGCAGGGGAGGTGGCCAGAGAGTGCCTCTGGCAGGTATTCCCAGCCAGAGCAAAGGCAAGGAGCAGTGAGGGAGTCTGGGGTGGTGCCCTCTGTCTTGCCCAAACCAGCTGTGGTTTTTCAAGTAGGCTAGCTAGCAGTGGCAGGCTCCTGACAGTAAAGTCAACCCAACCTTTCAGGCTGGGAGGGTGGAGGTGGCTGGGAATTCCCAGGGCACCTGGCAGGCGGATGTGCCAGGGGCCTGGGATGGGTGCTTCTGGTGGGCCAAGGGGTGGTGCCTAGTAGGTCTCTCTGTAGCTGCCAGGCCCAACTGCCTCATTAGCATCTGCCTGCTGCCAGCCTGGGCCTGTCTGGTCCACTCCCCATCGGCCCACACACCCTGTCTTTCAGGAATCCCTCCCATGAGGCCCTGACGGTGACAGTGACAGTGACCGCTGTCACGTGACCACGATGAGGCTGCTGAAACGACCTGGCGCTGACGGGAGGTCGCTGGGTTGAGGCCTCAGTGCTCAGCCCCGCCGCAGGTTCCATGGCCAGCACGTGTTTCCACGTGGGCTCAGCTGTCCGCTGGCCTCCTGGTGCTGGCCGTCCTGAGCGCACAGGCAGGCAGGGATGGGTGCTTGCCCTCGGCAACAGTCTGGGGAACTCCTCTTCTTCATGTGGCCTTACCCAGCCCTATTCCTGCCACAGGGGAACATGCCCTCCAAACCTGGGGCACTCCATCCCTGCAAAGACTAGGGTCCCCTGGGAAGAGAGGAGGGACCAGTGGAGTCTCGGGGCTCCTAGTGGGGCCCTCGGAGGTGGTCACAGGGAGGACCCGGGGCCAGCTCGGCTTACGGGCCCCTGCTCCCGGCCCTGCCCCTCGCCGTGGCTTATGCAGTCTCCAGCGAGAAGCCAGCACTGCCCTGACGGCACAGCCCTCTGGCCTGAGCCAGAGCGGTGGCTGAGACTGGGGATCGTGGGGGTGAGGCACAGAGGACAGTTTGGCCAGAGCTGGGGCCCCGTCAAAACCTCCCCAGCGGGACTGCCCTGGCAGCCCAGTGGCTGGGACTGCAATCCCGACGCAGCGGGGCCGGGTTCACTGCCTGGTCAGGGACGATCCCACATGCTGCAACTGAGTTTGTATGCTGCAATGAATGATCCCGCATGTCGCAACAAAGACCCTGACAAAATTTTGGCATAGCCAAATTAAAACACCACGAAATAAAAACCTTCCCCAGGCCAAGAACTAGGCTGGGGAATGGCTGGATTCCTCAGGCCATGAACTCTATTGGGACATGGAGCACCCACAGGGGAAGAGCTGGAACCCTCAGATCTGGGGTGCTGCTGTGGACTTGGCTGGCTCCTGGAGGTGCCCAGCCTTTCCATCTAAAGGGGGGGCAATACCTTTGCCTACTACTATAACTCTCAGGGGTGCAGGACAGCCGGGCGGGTGCTACCCCAGATTATCAGAGGGAAGGGCTGCTTTGGCCTAAGGCGCTCCCAACTGGCCCCATGCATGGCAGGCAGCAGGAATGGGAGGAGTGGAGGCTGGCAGCCTGATCAAGGGGCCTGGCTGTAATGCTGACTCCACCAGCAGCCTCCCCACTCCGGGCCTGCTTCCTCCTCTGAACACTGGGGTCCATACAGAACACCACGTGAGGAAGGGTCCCGCCCAGGGCCAAGCACGTGCTTCCCCGGCTCAGCCCTCTTGTGCCTGGACAGTGGGGAGAGGGCCCTGGGGGCGGGCGGCGCCCCCTGTGGGAAGGGCTCCTGGAACAGAGGCTCGGGCCTGGGGCAGAGAGGCTGTGGCGCCAGCAGGAAGGGCGACAGGAGACAGCAACTCTCCTCAACCTGGAGCAGTTGGCTGCCTGAGCTGAGGCTGATGTGGGCGAGGAAGGCCCTGTCCCCAGCCTCATGCCTCGGTGCCCACAGCGGCCCGCCGAGCTCCCATAGGGAAGGGCAGGGAGGGACTGGGCATCACGCCTGGCCCTCCCTCCAAGTCTCAGCCACACTGGCCCCCGCACACCCTTGCTTAGCTGTGGCTGCCATTCAGTCCCCGCCCTTTGCTGAGTCTGGGCAGACAGTAGCCCTGTTCTGACCCTCCAAGAGCCTTTACTAGCAGGGAGCTTTGATCATGCCTCCTCCGGGCTCTGCCTGTAGAGCTGTCCAAAGCAGGATTCACAGAATCCTAGTCTCACCAAGCGAACCTGGAGAAAGAGGCTCACGTGGTCAGATGTCTGAGAAACACTCTGAACTCTGGCCCTGGATGCAGAGCATCAGGGTGTGTTACAGGCTCTGAGAAGTCCTGCAGGGATACAGCAGGCTTAATTTTGGCCATTTGGACCACAGTATCCGTGTTTTTTTTTTTTTTTTTGCATAACCTTCACTCCCAGCCCATGGCACTGCCCTCAGCCTGTCCTTCAGGAGAGAAAATGGCTTTATGTTGCCCAGCGGCTGCTCAGACCACGCTCTCTTCCCTGCACTTCTCTTCCTGTCTTCAGATGAGAGGCTGAAGGTCATCAAGAGCTGCTCAAAACCCCACATTCTCCCCGTGATCTGCCCCAGGTGTTCTGAGGTCTGCTTTTCACCAGCAGGTCCAATGCCGCAGTGGGACCGGAAGTCCTCCCAGCTCCTAGGGAGGCCAGGATGATTAAATGGGCGCTGGACAGAGCTGAGCCGGATGCCTGGCCACACTTCCCCTAACCAGTCCAGCTCCTGTGGTTTCCAGCTCACGGCTGCACAGGGAGGCTGCTCCTCTCAGCATGGGGGCTGTGGACAAGGCCCCCTCCCCAAGAGTTGTGTTACCAGCCCTGAGGGGCTTCTAATGAGTTCCACATGCAAGTGAGGGCCTCTGAGAGGAAATGGGAAGGGGCTGGGGAGGGGGAGAGGGGCCTGAGAGGGGATTGGAACCATCTGTTTGGAGGAGGGGGACAGGGAGGGAGAGCAGAGGCCAGAGGAGGGAAGACTATCCTCGCAAGTCCTGCTGCTCTCCTCGCACAAGGTGACTGCCAGGCTTCTAGCCCCGCGGGAGGGCCCAGGCGAGCAGTCTGCGGGGGTGGAGTGGGGAAGGGTGGCAGCAGCAGGGGAGACCCCTTAGAGGGCCCACTTCTCTCCTTCAGGCAGAAAAAGCCCCAAATCCCTGACCCTCTGGACTGGGGTTCTGAGCCACCAAGAGCAGGATAGAACCAGGAAGGTGGCAAGGCCCATGGGGGTGTGAGGAAGCCCCTCCGCAGCTGGCCAGCAGCAAGATGCTCATTCACATCCAGCCCAGCGACCCCGACCCCACCGGAGAGCCCTGGGTGCAGCGAGGCCACTGACCTGTCCGCTCTGTCCTCTAGGCTCGGGGGTGGGCAAGGCGGCCTGGCATGCAGGTTGCCTGCTCCTCCTGCCCTCCCTGTCCAGTGGGGGCCGTGCCTGGGCACTCAGATTGGCCTGGTGGCTAAAAGCCTCCTAGGAAAAGGCTCTGTAGGATCCATGTTGGCACGTGGAGTGGGGTGTCTAATGAGAGACCCATGGCGGTTAGGGAGCAGACAGGAGGGCCTCACGGGGTACAGTGGGTCTCCCTCCCAGGAGCACTGTTTTAGCCCCAGGGTTCCAGCGGGTCAACCAGGGCCAGGCCTGCAGTAGGTCTTGTAGCCAGCTAGCTGGCCCACAGGAGTGGATGATGGGGGCCCGGCCCTTTAGCTCCCACTTACAGCCGCCTCCCCAGGCCACGCACTGAAGCCCTGCTGAGACAAAGCCTGTTCTTACAGCCCTGTGTGAACAGTCTCAGCACATCTTTCCAGCACCCCTACAGTCCTCTACTGTTCTTGCCCCATGTTGGGGATGGGCAGACCAAGGCAGAGAGATGAAGTCAAAGTGCTCCTGGCAGCAGATTAGGTGCAAAGGCCCCGGGGCCGGAATGTTCCTGGTGTGTCCGGAGCGGCCTGAGGGGTGGCTGGAGGGTGGTAGGAGACGAGGGTCGGGCAACAGGCAAGCTTGAGTAGGGTCTCCTGGCTGCAGTGAGCGTTGTGGCCTGTACTTAAAGGAGGCTGGGGAACTGCTGGAAGGGGTTCAGCACGGCTGGCATGAGCTAGCTTACAAGTTTTCTTTTTATTATTTATTATTTTTCAATCTTACAGCTTGGCTGACTCTGGCTGCTATGCTGAGAACAGATGGAGTGGGCCAATGGCAGAAGCAGACCAGGCAGGAAAGGAGCAAGCCTCATCACAGCAGGTCTGGCTGCTCAGAGACGCTTGGTCCAAGTGCTGGACAGACTCTCACCTAACCTGCCTCAGACTAAGCCCCGGCCCCTCAAGAGGGGCCACCAGAGCTGAGGTTCCCCTAAACCAGAGGCAGTTAACCCAACAGAAGACCCTGGAAAGAAATATAGATGCCCAACAGACACATGAAAAGATGTTCAATATTGCTGATTATGAGAAAAACGCAAATCAAAACCACAATCACCTCACAGCAGTCAGAATGGCCGTCATCAAAAAGTCTGCAAACAGTAAATGCTGGAGAGGGTGTGGAGACAAGGAAATCCGCCTACACTGCTGGTGGGAATGGGTAGCCATTATGGAACAGTATGGAGGTTCCTCAGAAAGTTAAGTATTACCATATGATCCATCAATCCCTCTCTGGGCCTATATCCAGAAAAAACTGTAGTAATTCAAAAAGATACATGCAAACCTTTGTTCGGGCTTCCCAGGTGGCTCAGTGGTACAGAATCCACCTGCAATGCAGGAAATGCAGGTTCGATCCCTCGGTCAGGAAGATTCCCCTGGAGAAGGAAATGGCAACCTACTCCAGTCTTCTTGCCTGGAGAATTCCACGGACAGAGGAGCCTGGCGGCCAGAGTCCGTGACATTGCACCGAGTTGGACATGACTCAGCAACTGAACACACACCACCACCACCACCACCTGTGTTCACAGCAGCACTATTCACAACTGCCAGGACACGGAAACAGCCTAAATGTTCATCAACAGATGAATGGGTAGAGATGCGGTACACACACTCCGGGGGCTACTACTCAGCTACAAAAAAGAACGAGAGACTTCCTTGGTGGTCCAACAGCTAACACTCTGCGTTCCCAATGCAGGGGGCCTGGTTCGATCCCTGGTTGGAGAACTAGACCCTGCATGCTGCAGCTAGAAGACCCTGCATGCCACAAGGAAGACCCGGTGCAGCCAAATAAATAAATACTAGAGAAGAACGAAATGACGCTGTGTGCAGCAACGTGGACGTAACTAGAGATTACCATACTATGTGAACAACTCAGAGAAAGACAAATACCACGTGACGTCACTTCTGTGTGCAAGCTACAATATGACAAATGAACTGATCTATCAAACAGAAGCACAGACATACAGAACCAAGTGGTGGTTGCCAAGGGGTAAGGGGCTGGGAGAGAACTGGAGTGGGAGGCTGGGGTTAGCAGATACAAGCTTTTATATATAGAATGGATAAACAACCATGTCTTACTGTAGCACAGAGAATTATATTCACTATCCCTTGATAAACCACAATGGAAAAAAGAATATATATAACTGAATCACTTTGCTACACAGCAGAAATTAACATTATAAATCAACTATACTTCATTAAGAAAATATTAGAACTGAAAAAAAAAAAGGAGACTTTGGGATATGTTTCAAAGGGCATGGGCATCCTTGTGGGAACCTCACAAACAGCGCTATTCCTAAGCACAGCCCAGCTGAGGGTGAACTGGACCCAACCTCAGGACCAAGGCCACCCTGGGGGCAAAGGTTAACTTCACAGTTGGGGCCAAGAAGTCCCACTGCAGCAGCCCAGACTCAGGCCGACCCAGGCCTCCATGACAGGAAGCACTTTCTGTTTTTAGTTAACAGGCACATGTGAGGTGCTGCCTGGAGGGTCTGGGAAGACTAATTACGTTGCTTCTCCTGCTCCAAGTCTCAGAGGCTTCTAGCAGAGCCAATCCAGGAGCGGCTGTCATGGAGAACAATTCTGGGGGCTGAGCTGAGGTGGGGTGGGTGCTGGCCCTGCGAAACACAGTCAGCGCCCCCGGCTCCACCGTGGGCGTGAGGCTACGTCCTTGGGTGACTCTGGCTGGGGTCAGCTTGAGGGGCTCAGAGCAGAGGTGGGTGGGGCGTCATAGGAGCTTCTGGGGGAGCTGGATGGTTCCAGAGAGACCTGCCAGGTCAAGGCGCGTCACTGGGCGGAGCCTAGCTGGGCAAAGGCAGGGGCAGGGCAGAGGTCTGGAGGAGAGGCCAGCTGAGCAGAGCATCTGCAGGGCACCGGTGCCCTCGGCCAGGCCTGAGACCAGGAGATCAAGATGAACCGGGTGAACGTGGGCCCCAGGTGCCTGGGGATGGCCATGGCTCCACAGTCGGTCTCAACTCCAGAGCTGAGGCCGGGTGCCTAGCTGGAGGAGGCCAGAGGCCAGGAGCTGACGTCAGTGTGCTCGGCTGAGTGACACCACGACCCCACTGGCTCCTCCAGGCCCGGCCTCTGCACACAGAGCACCCGAGGGAGAATCAAAGTCCCGCTTTCAGAAGCAAGTACTAGTGCCTGCAAGAGCAGCTTTGGGCTGAGAAACGGAAGCTGCAGGAGGACAGGACATCCGCTCCTGCCCAGGGCCCTTATCTAGCAGTGCGCAGGTTTCTCATGGGCGGTAGGAGAGACTGGGGGGCAGGGGTCGAGGTTCCTGTCACAGCAGCACACTCAAGCAGAGGGGGTTCAAGGTGGCCTCACCTGAAGTGAAACCATGCTCAGCCTTGCTCTATAAATAGGTTCTTGGGAGAGTGTTTCCACACAGCAGCTCCCAGCCGGAGGAGGGGCTGGCACAGAAAGCTTCCTAATGGCTTCACCCCAGGCTGTCTGGCCTGGCTCCAGTCTCATCCTTGAACCTGGATGTGAGGGCCCCATGCGCTGGGCCTCTAGAGACTTCCCCAGAGTGACTGAGAGTGAGCCCGGGGTGCTGGGGTGACACCTGGGGTGGGCTGGAGCCCACCCAACAACAGGACATGGCCTGGTGTCAGGGCGGTGACGCCCACAGGAAGTGAGCTCGCGCCTTCAGTCTGCCGCTGCTGCCTTGGCAACGTGGTTCCCTCCTTGGCAGCCTGGAACAGGGTAGGGTGGAGGGGATGCTTGGAGAAAACTCGGGGGCTGATGTCTGTGCCCCTTAAATGACCATACACCCATGAAGGCTGGAGCCATCAGGGGCTCATCTTGAGCAGATCATTTAGGAAGACGAGGTTAATGACAAAGAGCTGGGACAGTGTGACTCACCACCCTCAAGCCTGCTCAGCAGGCTGGGTTTCCGGGATTCCCGGCAATCACAAACGCCCACCCCCAAGCCTGCGCTGGCCCGAGTGGCAGCCTTGGAGGGCCTGCCTTCTCAGGTGGGGGAGGGGGGCTGTCTGCCAGCCCAGCTCCCTCACTGCCACTGGGGATGCCCATGGCAGCGGTCATGGGGTCAAGAGACCAGAACTCTGGCCACGGAGAACTTCAGAGGCAGCACAACTCTGGGACCATCAGACTGCGTCCTCCTGGACACAGGCCAAGCTCTGGGGAAGGGGTCTCTCTCCAGCCACACACTGAGCACACTCACTCTGGGCACCTTCTGTGCCCAATGGATCAGGAACTAGCTCACCAACCGTCTCCACAAGGTTACTGAACCTAAGGTCGCGGAGCCAGCAGGGGGCAGAGCAGACTGTGGTGGTGGGTCAGGGGCCCTCGCCTGCCTGCTCTCAAGCAGCACACCCCTGTGGAGATCAGAAGACCAGGGACGAGGCTGCTGCTGGATGTGAGGATGGCAGTCTCCAGAACAGGCTGGCTCATGCCCCTCAAGTCTCTGGAGGGACACAGGTCCGCGGGGACCCGCTGACACTTAGCCTGTCTGGGCTCCTGGGAGTGGTGCCTCAGCAGTGAAGGGTGGTAGGCTTGCCACAGGCAGGGGTTGGACTCTGCTGCTGCTTTCCGGCTTGGTTTGGAGCCTACCTGACCTGCCTCTCTCTCTCTCTGGCAGGAAGTACAGATCCATTCCCGGAATCTGGCAAAGGATAGGTAGCGGGCTGCAACTTAAGCCAGAGGCACTTCTTTCATTCCGCATGGTAGGAAACATAGAGCATGGAGGGATGGGGGTGTGGGGTTGGGATCTGCCATGAAGACGTAATTCCTAACAAAAGCCCCCTGGCCTAAAAACATCTTCCTAGCCAAAAAAAAACCCCTGCAGTTTGGTTTTCTGGAATCTCAGTTACCAAAATCCAAAATTAGGAGAGATGACAGCTAAGCTGAGGCATTTACATTTCTAGAGGACTGCTTCTGAGCTTGGCAGCAGGACTGGGGGACTGGGAAGAGGCCCAGCCACACAGGAGCTGCTGGGGTGGGCTAGCAGGGAGCGTCACTTGGGGAGACAAGAAAGGCTGTCATGGGGCCCCCAGCCAGGCCAAGTCACCTCACGCTCCCCGCCGCCAGCCGCTTGCAAGAACCCCCCAGCAGACCTGCCAGCCACCAGCACAGCCAGCATTGCCTGGTTGAGCCTCGCACTCCACCTCAGCCTGGTCACTCACACTGACCCCCCGGCTTGGAGGCAGCAGTTCTCTGATGTTTCAAAAAGACAGCTCTCCAAGAACCATTCTCCTCCCCTGTGCCAAGCCTGGCTGGTGACTCCATCAGGACCCGTGAGGGTGGCAGGAAAGCCCTCAGGAGGTCATGGTCCAACCCCTCGTGCAAAACCCTCCCAGACAGCCGGTGGGTACAGGTCTGTCCCCCTCCATCTGGGGAAGCCCGGGTCACACCGATACTGTGCCACCAGACAAGCTGTGTGCGCTCGGGGAGTGGGGGGTAAGCAACCCTCTCTAGACTGTTTACATTTGATAATGGTGGTGGGGAAAATACCACTCTACAGCCTCCCAGGCCATTTCCCAAATCCTTAACAGACTCTCAAACCCATTTTTTCTCGCTGAGGAAGGGATATTTCAGAGAAAAATTAAAAACGTGATCCTGGTATAAACTGAAGGCGTGATGGGTGGCAGCCCTTCCTGGTCTGTGAGCAGAGCTGGACACAACGCTTTGGAGACGGGGCTCCTGTCCTACTGTCCCCAGCAAGGGCCACCCCGGGTCTCTGGAGAGGACCTCACCTGGACTGGCTACTCGAATCGCCACAGCCCCAACGCCCGGGCGCTCCAGCCCCACCGACCACAGCAAGGCCGCCCATGTCTCGCCAGGGGCAGGGCAGCCAGCCTGGGAGGGACGGACAAGCCTGGCCCACAAGCTGTGTCCCCCCCGGAGCAAGCAGACTTGGGGCTGCTCGGACTTTCCCTAAAGGCCTCCAGGGAGACCTCCCCGGTGGTCCAGTGGCCAAGACTCCATGATCCCAGTGTAGGAGGCTCAGTTCGATCCCTAGCTGGAGAACTAGATCCCCACGTGATGCAACTAAAAGTTTGAATACCGCAACAAAAGATCCCACATGCAGCAATTAACACTGGGCACAGCCAAACAAATATTAAATAGATAAACCATATCTCCCTAAAAAATAAAAAAAAAAAGAAGCCTTCGGAGACTGGGAACCATGACCTCCCGAGGCAGCTGAGTAGCTTACCTGACAGTTTAGACCAGCAAGACTTCTGTCTTCTACACACTAGCAGGGCCGCATGGAGGACTGCAGCAAGCTCCTGGGGGCTCTGAAACGTCCCGAGTCATCAGCCTCTTGCCCATCTAGCAAGCTCCATCCTCCTAGAGGGACAGGTGGGCCAGGGGGCACGGGCCTGTCGAGTGCCTACCTGGTCACCACCGCTACCTGACACAAGACCCTGAGGCTCAGAGGTTGATGTGACCATGTGGAGGTCACACAGCTCAACCAAAGGCAGAGCCTGAGGCCTGACTCCAGACCGAAGCTCTCTTTCCACCCAGGTGGCAGAGCAGCTCCCCCAGGCTTGTCGTTCACCAGGACTCAACACAGGCTACCTCTTGTCAGCCTCAGCTCTGAGGCATTCAGCCTCTGCTCCCAGGAACCTGCAGAAGCTGGGAACCTCACTAGCCACCTGGTACTGACAGTTCCTGGGACTGTACCAACACCCGCTCCCCTAGGCCTCTGGGCAGGGCAGGTATGTTGGAGGGTAAATACCTCCC
Organism: Neotragus pygmaeus; assembly: GCA_006410875.1. Classification (NCBI taxonomy): domain Eukaryota; kingdom Metazoa; phylum Chordata; class Mammalia; order Artiodactyla; family Bovidae; genus Neotragus; species Neotragus pygmaeus. The sequence continues at coordinate 436,765 of SJYV01051533.1, read as the reverse complement.
TGGCTGGCTGGGCTCAAGAGGCTGAAGGCAGAGATATGGACGACACCCAGACATATGGGGAACACTGCCTGGCTTTCCTGCATGGAGGCAGGGGAGCAGCCTGTGGAACCCTCATGAGCAAGGGGACATGCAGGTGCCTGAAGCCTCCAGGTCCCAGCTGAAGCACCCAGCCGCGCCAGCCAGAGGGACTCTGGCTGTCCTTTGCTCCTGAAGACCCCGAACAGCGACAAGCAAGGTGTGCAGGGCTCTGGAGGTGATGCTGGCAGGGGCCCTCCCCAGATGTCATTTTGTTCTCCCTTTATGGACCCTGGGGATGGAGGGACTGATTAGGTCTCACTCAGAACAAGCCATTCCAGTGCTGAGCTCCATCAAGTTCACTTTAATGTTCAGGTTCCTTTGCCCTCATGGATGCAGAGGAAGAAACCCCCAAGCCCCAGGAAACATGTGGGACAGAAATCAAGGCCATTGCAAAGCCACCATCCCCTCCAGAGGGCCTGTTCCTGAACAAATCGGACAGACGGGCCCACTTTGGGTCTTTTGCAGATTTAAAGGAAACTACTGGCTCATCCAACCAACAAGTGGTCTGTCTCTACTCTGGGATGCAGGACAAAGCCAGTCACATGGCAGGAAGGTCAGTAAGGGATGAGTGAAAAGCAGGGTGGCTTGGGGGTCTCACCTCCAGAGGAGAGCTCCCACTCAGGGCTCCTTAAGACTCCAAGGTAAAAAACATTAATGTGAAGGGGCTCCTTCACAGTAAACTAGGCATATCATCTGTGCATACGTGGGCCTGGCCTATGGGGGCCTCCCAACACCAGGTGGAGTCTCTGGGTGCAGACAGTTGGGTGGAGGGCATAGGTACACAGCCCCTGGGCTCTGGGGTGGATATGGTTCCCAGGGCTGAATCTTATTTATTTACCCACGTGTCCAGGACAATCCCCGACCTGCCACCCCCCGAATCGACTGAGCTCTTGATTCCCGCTCCCCTAATCACGGTGTTGTTCTCTGCATGATTAGCTGCTGGTTCTCCAGACACTGCTTCAGCTTGTCTTCTGTCAGTGTCAGTCGCTGCTCCAAGATGGAGACCGTCTGCAAAATAAACGGTCAGGCTCAGGATGGAGGGGGCCCTGGGCTGCCCGCAGCCAGGCCTGCTCAGCTGCCCCGGAACAAATGCCGTCTTCTCCCACCTAGACTCCCACCTGGGGCCCTGTCCCTGGGTCTTCGTGTCTGCTCCTGCTGGTGCGGGAAGGTGGTTCTCTGCTGCTTGTGGGCAGTGGGAGGGCACACTGAGGGACAGCAGGCCTTGTGCTCTGACATTTAGACTGAGTTACAGAGCAGCAGCACCTGCTCATCTGGGCCAGGCTCTGTCCTTTCAGAGACCATCAACCATCTCCATCCCGAAGATGAGAAAACTGCACCCACAAATGAAGGGACTCCAGCTGGGCCCTGCCCAGGCCTTTTATCTTTACAGCTGCAGGGGCTTCCCAGGCTTGGAGGTGAGAACCCTGAGCCCAGGAGGGCCGCTGCCCGTCCGAGTCCACTGGGGACCACTGCAGGAATGTGCTGTCTGGGGCTGAGGCCCTAACGCCCTGCTTCTGAGTCCATTTTCTCCGCTATAACAGGAACAATAATGCCAAGCTCACAGCAGTCCTGGAGACTGTGAGGTGACAGCATGGTGCCCAGGACGTGTCAGCCTGGCCCACGTGGCCATGGTGACAATGCTCATCACGTTGGCCTCTGGGGGGCAGAGACTGACTCTCTGGCCTCTCCTGCACACCCAGCATGATGGCTGCTCTGCCAACCTGGCCCCCAGACAAGGCTGCAAAACCTGCCCCCTCCTCTGCCTTTGGACAGAGCGTTGGCAGACAGGCAGGAGTGTCCAGGCCCACGCAGGCCCTAGGCGCGTCCACCAGGAATGAAGCAGGCTTGGTTCCTTGCCTTGTAGCCTACAGGCATTAGAAAGGGCTCAGATTAAGAAACAAGACTTTTTCTTAATTTCACCCATTTGTGAGCTTTCCCAATAGGTTCTGCCACTTTCCCTGAGGCTCCATGGAGGCTCTGGGCCTTGGTCCAGTAGAAAGGAAACTTTCCTTTCACATATTTAATAAAACACTGAAACATTTGGGGAGGGAGTTTCCCCTCTAAGGCTGCTATAAATTCTCACAGCATCCCACACGGATATAAGCCTTATGGAGCTGCTCCTCCTGGCGGCTGGCCCCTTCTAAACAAGCTGGTTGGGTTGCAGGGGCTCTGAGCCCCAGGGCACAGGACAGAGCCTGAAAGGCTGCTGCCTGTGGAATATGAACTGGCACCCTGAGAGGCAGAGCTGAGCTGAAAGAGACGATCACATTCCCCTCTACTGGCCGGCCAGCCGTGGAGGGGGTCTGCAGCTCGTGAAAGTGGCAGCGGAAATAGCCCCCGGCTGGCCCAGAGCAGCATTCCTGGAAGTTTCCACTGGCTGCTGCGAAACCCACACTGAGCCAAGCTCCAGAATCGTACCCCATCCAGACTTTTTCCGATGGCCCCAGACTCCAGGCCACAGTGGGGAGCTAGCCAGCTTGTCCTCCTCTGGCCAGCACTGCCCCACCACACACACACACACTTAAAAGAAATGTTTTTCCATAGGGACTGAATTTCCAAATGTGGAGGCAGTAGGTTGTGGGCCAATGTCAATACCAGGGGTGCCACGCATTTCATGGGGATAACCTGTCTCTTATACACATCTATGGTGACAATGCTCATCACGTTGGCCTCTGGGGGGCAGAGACTGACTCTCTGGCCTCTCCTGCACACCCAGCATGATGGCTGCTCTGCCAACCTGGCCCCCAGACAAGGCTGCAAAACCTGCCCCCTCCTCTGCCTTTGGACAGAGCGTTGGCAGACAGGCAGGAGTGTCCAGGCCCACGCAGGCCCTAGGCGCGTCCACCAGGAATGAAGCAGGCTTGGTTCCTTGCCTTGTAGCCTACAGGCATTAGAAAGGGCTCAGATTAAGAAACAAGACTTTTTCTTAATTTCACCCATTTGTGAGCTTTCCCAATAGGTTCTGCCACTTTCCCTGAGGCTCCATGGAGGCTCTGGGCCTTGGTCCAGTAGAAAGGAAACTTTCCTTTCACATATTTAATAAAACACTGAAACATTTGGGGAGGGAGTTTCCCCTCTAAGGCTGCTATAAATTCTCACAGCATCCCACACGGATATAAGCCTTATGGAGCTGCTCCTCCTGGCGGCTGGCCCCTTCTAAACAAGCTGGTTGGGTTGCAGGGGCTCTGAGCCCCAGGGCACAGGACAGAGCCTGAAAGGCTGCTGCCTGTGGAATATGAACTGGCACCCTGAGAGGCAGAGCTGAGCTGAAAGAGACGATCACATTCCCCTCTACTGGCCGGCCAGCCGTGGAGGGGGTCTGCAGCTCGTGAAAGTGGCAGCGGAAATAGCCCCCGGCTGGCCCAGAGCAGCATTCCTGGAAGTTTCCACTGGCTGCTGCGAAACCCACACTGAGCCAAGCTCCAGAATCGTACCCCATCCAGACTTTTTCCGATGGCCCCAGACTCCAGGCCACAGTGGGGAGCTAGCCAGCTTGTCCTCCTCTGGCCAGCACTGCCCCACCACACACACA